>JAOWBP010003503.1:3910484-3930074 GCA_028571105.1 Tragopan temminckii
TTTTTCTCTCTCTTTACCTCAGTGACCCAAACAAGTTTTAAAGTGCCTGCCATGTTAATATTGTGTTTACACGTCAATGCTGCAAATGTGTGGTTAGCAGGGAAATCTTTCAAGCGGTCCTTTTATTTTTTCAGTATTTCGAAGGATCTTAAATGGTCCTTCTCTGTCGTGCTCTGCAATTCTGTGCCCATTGGGTCAGTGGTGGTGTAGCCATGCAGGTGGTTAGGGAAAGGAGGTGGCCTGATCTCTCCACCTACAGTTGCCCTGGGAATGCCAAGTCTGTGGATTTGTTATCCATGAGTTTGTTCAACCTTTTTTGAGATCCTTGGCGCTGCCTGGTTCATTAGCCTCATGAGGCAGCAAGTCTCAGCACCATGGCCCGTGCAAAGAATTTCTTTTATCTCTTGGAAAATCAATCTTCTCCTAGTTTGTTTTTTTTTTTTTTAACCAATTCCCCTCGTTTCTCAGTCTGTAGCACCTGGCAAAGTGCAATTCCTTAAGCTTTGTCCACTGCATTAATGATTTCTGCAAACCTTAAAATTGCATTCTCGATTCAGCTTTCTCCTCCCTCAGCTGGGTAGCATCTTCTTATGCGATGCAGCAGCTCCATCCCCTTTACCACGTCAGTTGCCTTTGGCTAACTGCTGCAACCTTCCTGAGACCAAAACTGTGTGCAGGATGGGGGCATGCCGAGGGTTTGTGAAGTGGCAAAACAACAGCTGTCCCTTTCACAGTAACCCTCCAGATGATTCACAGCATTTTGTTGACTTTTTTTTTGGAGGCCACTGCACAATGAGCTGATAATTTCAGATAACTGTCAGTGTTGACTCCAAGATCTGAAATTGTGACTGCCTTGAGTGTCAGTATTATTCAGGAATGGTGTAAATTAAAGGTAACGCATTGGGGGGGAGTAGAGGGGAGAGGTGTTATAAACTTGCCTAATCTGGCTCAGCTGCTTTCTTCTTCCCCACTCACTCAACTTCAGTTTTTTGCTGGAGTTCATCATTTCTTCTGCATTTCACTAGCCAGAATGGTTTAGTTTCATCTCCAGGCCTTGAGATTTCATGATTTATTCCATTCTTTAGATCTCCAATGAAGATATTGAATGAAGTCCTTGCAAACGTATCATTGGGAACACCAGTGCTAGATTTTCTTCACACCAAAACCTTTTACTTCTTAAGCAGCTTTTGGTCCAAAGAAGAATACTTCCTTCATGCCAATGGTGATTTAATTTAACAACGTAATATTAAAAATTATAGGTAGAATAAAATTATTTTCTGTAATTTTATTTTTAATAATGTTAAACTGATTTTTTTTTTCCACATGAACTTTGCCAAAGGCCTTTGGAGAATTCTTCTCATCCATACAACAACTGATGACTCATACGAGTCCAGATTACCAAGGAAGGATTTCCCGTTCTAGATGACAGATTGTTTCCCTACAAGTTTCTATTAATAACACTAGAGCTTTTATTACTTGCAACAAACTTGACCATCTTAGCAGGACTATAAATTTGACTTGGAGGTCTCCAGCTCTCAGGCTGCCCTGTGGGGCCATTTTGGAGATGGACTTCTCTCTATCCATCTGCCCAGCAGCTGCTGATGCTGAGAATGCACATCATAGCATATTTTTGTGTGTTTTTCTTGGAATTTCTTCATAGCTCTTGGGTGAATACTACCCTGAATGCATTTATAGGTTAGGGGATGACCTGCTAGAAAGGAGCTCTTCAGAGAAGGTCCAGTATGTCCTGGTAGGCAACAGGTTGACCATGACCCAACAGTGTGTCCTTGTGGCCAAGAAGGCCAGAGGTGCCTTGGCATGCATTGAAATGACCATGGGAGGAGAGCGTGGTTCTCCTCTCCCTTCACTCTGTGTTGGTAAGGCCACATCTGGAGTACTGTGTCCAGTTCTGGGCTCCTCAGTTCAAGAAAGACAGGAAACTTGTGGAGAGAGTTCAGCAGAGGGCCATGACGGTGATTAGGAGCCTGGAGCATCTCTCATGAGGAAGGGCTGAGAGCCCTGGGGCTGTTCAGCCTGGAGAACAAGAGACTGAGAGGTGATCTTAGCGATGCTTGTAACTGCCTAAAGGGCAGTTGTCAAGTGAACGGGGCCAGGGCCTTTTCAGTGGTGCCCAGCGACAGGACAAGGGGCAGTGAGCACAAACAGGAGCACAGGGTATGCCATATGAACATGTGGAAAAACGACTTTGCTGTGAGAGTGACTGAGCCCTGGAATTGCTGCCCAGAGAGGTTGTTCACCAGAGATATTCAAAAACTGCCTGGACGCTTTCATGTGCAACCTACTCTAGTGTTAGCAGTTGGTTTGGACTAAGTGATCTCCAGAGGTTTTTTCCAACCCCTGTGGTTCTGTGATTCCATGCTGCCTGTAAACTTGTTTTCCTAGAGCAGCTTTTTGACTAATCTACCATAGGGATTGTGTTGGCAGGGGTATTTCCCTCACTGTCTTCAGCAGCCGTGGATGGTGCTGAGGCTTCTGTGTTTTCCAGCCCCAGTGTTTCCTGCAGCTCCCGGAGCAGCACTGAGGTGCTGCTCCCTTCCATGAGGGTCTGTGAGGAGGGAGGAGGAGGTCAGTTCTCCTCACTGCCTATTTTCACCACAAAAAGGAGCTGAATCCGCCTGCTGTGCCTGGCTTGTGGGTGATCTTGTGTTCTTGGCGGGAACTTGTGCAGTCCCTGCAGGCCCCCAGCGGTAACCACCGAGTATTTATATGCAATCAAGGCAGACCAGGACCTTCCACGGGCTTTGGGAGCGTTTGTGAAGTGTCATCTCCTTCAGGTAAATGCCCTTTTTGTTTTTTTCCCCCCTGTGAGGGCCACTGAGGAAAGCAGGGCTCCTGTGGAGGAAATGGCGGCTGGCTCTTGCAGTGCCTCAGGGACAGACTGCTCCCTGGGCACAAAGCGGGACCTGCTGCCCTTCTTCTCCTCAAGGAACATTGCTGTCATCAGGCATCGGTGTCTCACTGAAGGGATATGCAGGGTCTGGGGTGTTCTTGAGGTCTTTCTGTGGAAAACAGGGGCATGGTGGGCCTGAGGGGAGCTGTGTATAAAACAGCTGAAATAGGAGCCCAGTAGAAAAAATCACCTGTGTTGATCCACTGGGGAAAACAATTCTTTGAATCCACCCTGGAGAGGATGTATATTGATTGGGAAAGTGTGATGCTGTCAACACTTGCCTGCCATTAGTCCTACTGTTTGCTTCCACCTCAGCCAAAACCCTCATGAAACTGGTTGTTTTTTCTATTGCTCTTGGTGTCTCACGGTGATAAGTTCTATGAGTATGCGATGGTCAGGTGCTGAGTGCCTGAGAGTGGAATCAAAGGCAAAGGTCTGACTTAAGTGTGAGCATAATAAAAGAATAAAATTAATGCCTTCGCAGAAATGATCTCTCTTCTCCATGCAAATTGTCCTGTAGCTCAAAAAAGCCAAGGTGGGGATGTAAAAAGGGCATGTAAAGCAGGAGGCAGCGTGTCTCAGAACTTGGGAGAAGCTCTAACGAAGCGTTAGCAAGATGGTTGTCACAAAAAATCTGAGCATGACAGGTCTCGCGTGTCAGGGGCTCAACAGATGCTGCTGTAGATGTGCTGTCCCAGGCAGAACCGTGTAATTAACACTGCTTAACTTGATGGCATTTGGATAAATGCAAATTGAAAAAGCATTAAAATAGCGTCATTATTAATGCGTTCCCTTAATAGTGTATGCGTGTGGGGTGTCTCCTGAGATTTCTAATGAGTTGTGCTTATACAGAGTTGATACGAAAAGGGCTGGCGTGGGTTGCTTTACAGCGCTGCTCCATTCCAGTCTTTTAAAGTGTTTGGTAACAAGATGTGTTATGTGTTTAGGCTGCAGAGAACAGGTGCTTGTTTTTCTCTTTGTGCAGACAGAGCATTTTGTTATCCTCCTCCTCGCAGCAGCTTGCTGTGCTGTGCTTGGTGCTGTGTAAGTGCCGTCCGTAGTGCTGCTGTTTGCAGAGTTTGCCAAGCAGCACCAGGGAACCCTTGCAGTGACACCCGTGCAACGTTGCCTTTTGTCTTAATGAGCTGATCTCTGTTTTCAGCCGGGTACCAGGGGGGAAATAGCAGTGATTAAAGATCCTGTGCATTCTTTTAGGTTTCTCATTTCTCCTCATCAATAACTCCTCACAATGCTGTGGCGATATGTAGTCTCTATGAAAAATTAATAGCTATGAGCTCCTTGTTACTGAGGCAGCCTTCTGATGTCCTGGCAAGGGAACAGCATAGCGGCTAGCAGGCAGCTAGCTGCAAGTTGGGATCAAGGTATTTCTCTTGCTGTAGAAGATGGCTGCCTGTCTCACTCGTTTTTTTAGTTTATTAGTATATCAGTGCCACACATGCTTTCAAACTAGAATACAGCTTCGTATCTAAAGTCAGTGTCATGGGTCTTTCATGAGTTAGTTTCTGCATTAGATCCTTTTCTTGCTCTTTAACGGCCTCTGCAGAGTGTGCCAGCCTGCAATTCCAGCCACACTGAAGACTATCACAAGCTGTCCTTGACTGCAATAGAGCTAAGCTGTTGCCTGCTCTGTTAGAACAAATCACTATGGTAGCTCTTCGCTGTTACAATGTAGATGTGTTTTTTGATCATTCCTTTGTCACTGTATATAGCAATATACACATTAGGTCAACTGTGTCAGGTCATCAAATGTGTCAGGTAAATCAATGATAAAATGCCATCTGCTGTAAGGATGAACTAATTCTGTGTTGACTTGGCTGCAGTATTTGCTGTTAGGTGAATTTGTTGCATGCATAGCTGAGGTTCCCTGGAGGTGTTCAAGGCCAGGTTGGATGGGGCCCTGGGCAGCCTGGTCTAGTATTAAATGGGGAGGTTGGTGGCCCTGCATGTGGGAGGGGGGTTGGAGCTTGATGATCCTTGAGGTCCCTTCCAACCCAAGCCATTCTGTCATTCTGTGATTCTGTGAGGTTAAGCTAACTCGATTAGGTTTAATTGGGATAGCTCCCTTTCTTTTCTCGGTTCCTTTTCTGAAGATCTGTAATCGTATGGTAAAATAGATGAGAATATTGACGCCACAGAACACTTGTTTTCTCAAAGTCTGCCAGATCAAAGCTTTCCAGGCTCTATCTTTCCTTTTGAAACGGAATTTGAAATTGATCCATAGAGTACGTTTGCTGTCGTTGGAGCAGAGCTGGGTATCTGGGCTCAAACTGAAATTCTGATTCAGAAAAATGTCCTTCATTTTAGATGGAATACCATTGATTTTGGTGTTGCGTAATGCGAGCTGCATCAGCAGTACATCAGTTGCTGAAATGTGACCAAGGTGCGGTTGGCACATCTCTGTAGGTTTTCAAGGATTAAGAAAATATTTTCCCTCTCACTGGTGCTTGTTTCCTTGTTCCCATGGTGATGGCTATTAGTGTGTTAGACCAGCTCTGAAGTTGTAAGTAACAATAACCAAGCTGCGTGTAATATTTTGCCAGGTAGTTGAGTGATAGGTTTTGAAATGTCTGTGTTTTTTTGGGTGGCCAGCTGAAGGCACTTACTGCACAGTCCCAGGCACTGTACAGATTTGTGGGACAAAAGATCCCTTTAAATCTCCTTTAAAAATTAGACCGAATCTTGCCTTTTTTATGTATATGATAAGCTTACAAGCTAACCTGTATGAAGGTTTTTTTCTGTGTTCTCTTGCAAAAAAAAAAAAAAAAAAGGCAGTATTTAAGATAATCAAAGGGAGGAGTTACTTAGAGCTAGCATTTTGTGCATCAATCAGCATATGTGCTGCCAGACAAAGCAGCTATTTCAGAAAGGGAGCTTTCATTAACCTCGATCCCATCCCCAGTCTGTCAAACACAACTGACTGAGCTCTGTTGCTGGAGAGCCTTTCAGGAGCAGCAGCTCAGCGCCTGCGACCAACTCATTGGATGAGTTCAGAGCAGGAGCTGTTATTTAGAGGGTAAGGGAATATGTAGACCTTGGCTAACATGTATCCATAGTGAAATTCATCTTGCCACACCAGACTGCACACTCTCCTTTGTAGAACGGCAGCAACCTGTATGTTCAGGTATGGGTATGTCCCTCCTGCCCTAAACTCTGACAGCTACAAGAGCTGTGTGTGTTGTATTAAGCACAGACTATCCCTTTTTTTCCCTTCCTTTTTCTTTTTTTTTCCCCTTCCCTTGTTTCCACAGGCTCTAATATAAGAGAGTCCTGGTTTCCTTGGGAGTTTCCAGGGTGATTAGAAAGGAATGGCACGGCTCTTTAGTTTCCATTTGGAATCAGACGTAACATGAATTTGCTTAATGTCTAAATATTATTATTACTATTATTTTAAGAAAACAAACAGGAAACTAAACCTGGCACCCCGTAAGTGCAGCTGGCACTCCCAGTGCAGCAGCAGGGATAACATAGCCATGTGGGAAGTGTTCTTAGCGTAGTGGAAAGCAATCCCTCCCGCAGTGCTACATGCAGGCAGGCACACAGACAGCCCCACCGACGTGCTCTCAGTGCATGCTGGCAGGAGGCAGTGCTGTGATGGATGGTTGCTTGGCTAGAGAAGTGGGTGCTGGGTGCCCCCGCCCCTGCTTCATTATTTAATTACATGGCAGCCCAAATGCTGGGCGATAAAAATGCATTTTCACCCGTAGCTGTCTTCCATTTAGTCTGTCATGTTAATAGTGAAATAAATTGCTCTAATTGCCTGCAAACTTCATCAAATTCATATTTCTTCCTTTTTTTTTTTTTTTTTTTAAATTGAATATTTATTAAACTTCATGTCATGTCTTGCTTGGTTGGTGAAAGTGGTCCAGTCCCTGCATTACATTATGCTTTAAAATACAGGGTGTCATGTTTTCTTCCTTCTCTTGAATTTTAATTTAGGCTGTGAAGTTTTTGCATTTGTCTTCATATTAATCATGCCACTTGAAGGAAGGGGAACAAGTTTCCAAACATGTTTGTCTTTACATAGACTACGGTTCCGATCCAGCCTCGTGTCTAAATGGCATCGGGACCAAGTATGGGCCTGGCATGAATCTTCTAGAGTTTGCTGCTGTGTTGCAAGAAGTGGGAATGTGAGGCTATTCTGCCAATACCAGAGTCAGTTTAAATTTGTGAAGTGCTCATTTGGTTTTGGGTTGTTTGTTTACCTTTTGACTGCAGACACGTGCAGGGGAGTCAAGTGAAATGTGCTCTAAAGCAGCACTGTTTGGAGCTCTGCAGGAACTTTGAAGGGAAATGACACAAGCCTGAATTGATTCTGAGTTAACTGTGGATTTAATTCTTCAGGCAGGTGGGGAGGGGAGAGGAGAGAGGAGATTGCTCTTGGATTTGTTTCTCTGTGTGGCAGAGAATCCTCCAAGAAAACCAAATGTTGTGAGACATGTGAAAAAGAGAGAACGGGAAGGACTAGAACACTGACTAATATTTACTTGCAGCCATATTAGTATGACAACATAATTTTCTCAAGGATGCTTGAATGGCAATCTGTGCTGCTACTTCTTTTTTTTATAATGATTTCTTAAAACTAATTTCTAGACTTTGTGGTTATGGGGAAAATAGAACCAAACTGAAAAGTTCCAAAACCACATAGCAAAGAAAAAAGTTTTGAAGTGACTAAGCTACTATGATTTTTTATGTCATCGTTGTAGTGATAATTGTATTTATTTTTGAACAGCTTGACTCCTGGTTTGCAAGGCTGTGCTTTTAGAAAGCTCTGGATAGTATTGTAGTTTTGGCACAATATTCGGCAACAAGGCACTTCTTCCACACATTTAAAAAGTCAGACATGGGGACAGGTATGGAGGGAGGACTTGAGGTACCATAATTCCAGTTGTGTGTTTAGCTGAGAGGAGAATAAAGCACCTAAGCTCTCATGAGAGTGAAGAAGAAACATGTTCTAGTGGCCAGAGCATCATTTGGCTGCTTTGTAAACAACCTTTGGATTTTTAGCTCTTCCAGCATTTCTCCTTTTTCCCCCGATCAACTGAGGTGCCCCTCTCTTGACTTTAAGAGTAGCACTTCTCTACCTCTTACGTCTCTGAAAAGTACTTGCTAGCTCATCTGTAAGGTGCTCATCATCAGGTTCTGGGAGTGAGGGTCCAGCACTGCAGGCAACGCCTGCCAGCTCTGCTGGTGGTTGGCTGTCTGTGTGGGGAGCTCGTCCTTCCTCTGCTCCCCTTTGGAGGAGATCCTGGAGCAGTTGCCACAGCAGTTGTAGTTTTATGCTCCGTTCCTTATATAAATTATCGTGCCCAAATATGCATTTGGATTGCTTTATTTTGCCTCCTTTGTCAGCTTTGCCATTTCCAAAACTCACAGGAGGTAAAATTCTGCCTGCTCAAACTCAGAGGAAGGCAGAGTCGTGCCAAGTGATCACTTCCTCCAGCTGTTTGTAGGTTTTCAGTGCTGCGTGTCCGCTTCCTTTTTTCTGCTCTGCCCTTTAACTACTGATAATTGATGTTCTAAACTTTGGAATTAGTGACATCTTCCTTTGAATTTTTTTCTTGGTTTTCCCCTTTCCAAATTTCTAACCACATGCTGGCAAAAAACAGTATTATTCTTCATGGATGTCGTTGGGAGCATGGTATGTATGCATAAACAAGGTGCTGAAGTGAGAATGCATATTCATTTTAAAAATAATAAAAAATTGACCAGTCTGTTTTTTCAACCTAAGTAGCAAATGCACTGATGAGAGTTGATTTGTTTGCGTGAAAGGCTTTTATCAGAAGGCTGGTGGAATTGCACATAATGGTTTTGTGCACCTTTCATAGTCAGAGGAGCTACAATGGCAAAGACTTGCTGAAGGAATCTTATCCCATTCAGTAAAAAGGAAAAGAAAGTTAAAAGTGTGATTTGTATTCCAACTAAAGAAATGAATGTGGAAGTACTTATCGACAGGCACAGCTTTCATGTTTATTCATCCTAGGACTACAAGCACATATTTTAGCATCTGAATGATTATAAATATGTTTACTAGCTATCAAAATCCAAGCTATTTAATTTGAGAATACCATTTCATATTCAGATGCATTTTGCTTTTCACTAGTAGTGTTAGTTTTCCTGTTCAGCATTCACGGTTCTGGCATCCATCATTGTTAGCTCACGGCATATTGAGATACAACTGAGGACCAGTGTCACAGAGGTTAAGGGACATCGTTGTATGTTTTGATTACTCTTGCGTCAGTGTGTCTCGACAGAAAAATTGGATACATTATGAATATATGCAGCATTACCCAGCATATCAGAAAGGCAGCCTTTTTCAATTTTTCTTATTTCAAGTAATGTGTGTGTCCAAAGAAAATTCTAAGTATAGAGTCAATAAAATAAGCCTGACTCAATTAAAAATGATTGCTTGCTTTGAAATACCTATCTCTAAAAAGCACCTTCTGTGGCTGGAACAAAACCAGTGATGATGATTGTGATATAAGAACCCATCGGGGCACGCTTGCATAATGCTGCATTCATTTCCTAGTTGGTCTTGTCCAACACCACAGAATGTTAATTTGCTCTGACTCCCAACTTCTGTTCTTGTTCCTTTTTCTTTTTCCCCTTTTTTTCCTGCCTGGTAAGATGTCTCTGCTCACAGTTCATCCACCTGCAGCTTACATCAGCAAAATGAACAGTCCACAAAGGTTTGCTGGAGTCAACAAAAGGAAAGGAAAGAGCACAGAAAAGGAGATGAGCCCAACAATTCACACAGCAAAGCTTCAGCAGTGGCCGTGGACACTGTAACTACCCCAGTGAGGACAGTGGGTAGGAAACTCCTTCCTCATTACATGAGCAGGTTTTACTGTGGAAGACTTCTTAATGACCTAAGCTCTCCTTTGCAAAAGTTCTTGCAAAAGTGCCAAACACTGAAAAGGTCTCTTTGGGACATAGTTTCGTACTTCCCTTCTGCCTGAGTCCTGTCCAGCCTCTTCACTTTCTTAGAAGCTGTAACAGATTATTCCAAATGAAATATGAGTGTACCGGTAATGTTACTGCCCAGTTTCTCACAAGCCTTGGGCAGCGTGCCTCACAACTAGGCCATCCCTGTTTTTCTCTTCCTTTCCTGGTTCTCCTTCCCAGCTTATGCACTTGATTTTCCTAATGACCAATTCTCTTGAATTCTTCCTTTGCTGCTAATGCAGACGGCTACCCCCACTGCAGTCTTCAGCTGTGAACAGCTTCCATCCAGCTATTAAACATTGTGTTGGATATCAGCTGAGCCCTCAGAAGCAGAACTTCAAATGTAAGGAAACTTTTCCTGGCAGCAGTGATCTGGCCAGAACTGCTCGCTCCCATTTCTTGTACTTGCTGTGGTGCTATGCTGTATGAAGATACAGCATAAAAAGGAGTGAGTGGGAATTTTTTCCTACCGTGAAGTGAAAGTCTGTAGTTCATTAATTTTTCTGCCTTGTAAGTTTATTTTTTTCTTAAAAAATGAATCATTTTTGAGTGCACAGTAGCCTTCTTTAAGACATTGTTCCCTTCCTCTGGCTTGCATACAGGTTTTTTGTATTTTGTGTGATACTAGTGGTGGCTGAAGGCAAATAATATTAATTTGTAATCAAAATGTATTATACATAGGCACTGGGAAGGGAAAGGAATTTCCTAATATATTTGTTGGGGGGGGGGGGGGAAGACAAAACACCAAATTCTTGTAGTTAATGGGTGTATGTTAGGGCTGGATGTCCAAAAGCATTCGGCATCCCACAGCTCCCATTGGAGTCAATGATACTCAGTGTGAGTGAGGGCAGGAAGGTTGGCAGTGCCTTCTTCTGTTATCTCACCTACGTGATAAGCCCCCCAGCACAGCATCTATCCAGTAACGTCTGAGTGGATGGTTGATTTGATGTAGAACACCACGCGTATAATCCATTGGAATGGCTGTAACTGTGTAAGTCTAATGCACTCAAAAGAATTGCACGTCTTTGCTGTAACCAACTGCTGTATTTCAGTATACAAAGGAGTATACAAATTCCATAGCTGTTGAAACCTCCAGGTGAGAAGAGAGCTTATGGGCAAAACTTTATTTACTGCCCACAGAGCCTTCAGCATGTTTTGCAAATTCTGTTTGTCCTTTAAAATCATCTTTAAGCTATAATAGTCCATAAGGCAGCGTTGTAGAATTCTCTTTCCTGGAAAGTTATTTCTGTGGTCTTGTATTCAATTAACAGAGAAATTGCCCATAATGGTGGGGTTGAGGTTCCTTCTCAGGTGAACCTCGTGATGTGCTGTACTTAGTGGCTCTCAAGTGTGCAGATGGTCCCAAACACAGCAGCACTCGAATGTGGAGGCATCTGCAAAGAGCCTGCTTTATATTTTCAGGCAGGGGACCCTCAGCACTTACTGAAGATTGGCCTTTTTTCTTTCTGTTAAGTATCAAAAGTTGCTGCTACTATTGGAAAAAATAACTTCCTTTGTTACTGCCATTTGAAAGCAAGTTGTGCCACTGAGCCTGAGTTATTTCCTACTTTATTTACTCTTCTTAGATGGAGAATATGGGAGAAAAGCATTCGGTATTTGTAGGGAGATACTTGTGTTCCTCTGCCAGATACAGAGCGGTGAAAGAAGGCATTATGCATAACAAGATATTCTCAGGAGATCTGTTTAGCAGAAGGGCACAGTGTTAGATGTAATTTGTTTACTGAGTTCCCAACAATGGTGCAATGGACCAGGAAACGTCACTAAAGTAATGAGTCCTTTCCTTTTTTAGAGTGATTATGTTTGAACAGTGCAAATTAACCTGCTTTCTGAGGCTGCTGCTTAGGTGAAACAATTTGCTGATGTAAAGGCATCCCCCAACTTGCTCCAGAGCTGAGGTAGAGGATGCTGAGTACGGGCGTGCATAGGACAAAAGCGATCTGTAAATCACATGCAGGAAGCAAGCAAGCTGGTCTAATCCAGGACCTACTGTGTATAAAGATGCTACTGTAACTCGGGTTAGCTCAACTGGAAGGGCTGCATACTTTCTGGGGGAAGAATAAGAATTACTGCAAATACTCCGTGATCTTTTCACACAACAGAAGTGTCCATCAGCTACCCCTGCTTCTTTGTGCCGGGTTTTCTGCAGCCCACTGTTCAGCCTTGTGGCCCACTACAGTGACTGGGCACTGATATTACTGGGGATGTTAGCTCTGAATAATGCCACGTCCTGTGTATTGAACACTGTTTCATGCTGCTGGCAATAATGAGCTGCAACTTGAGCTCTGCAGAGGAATAACTCAGTATCTTGGGAAGGGTGTGCAATTAATGAGGGAACATAGAGCACGTTTAGGCACGTGCTATTGGTTATGTGTGCTTGACCAAAGCAGAGAAGCACATTGTAGCAGCTCTAGCAGAATCTGATTGTGAACTGCCTGTAAAAGACCTGGTTTTCATTCTTTCTGAAACATTGTTTTTTTTCCTCAGATTGCCCAAAATGTTAGTGCAGCAGTAATGAAAGCAAGAAAAAAAGATGTGCTCCTGTGAAATTTAACTCAAAAGGAATATTTATCTATGATTTTACTGCAGTCTAGCATGAAAGTCCTATGAGAGATTGTTATATGCACTGCTGAGAATTAGGTTTGAGCATCATTGGGAACTCTGTGCCCAGCTGCCGTTTGTCCTGTAGCAGTCTCATGTCATGGAAGCACAGGCTGATTCCTATTTGCTAAGTAGTAAGTGAATCTCCTCCCCCTTTCATCTGGTTAACCAAAGTCTCCTCTAAAAGAGGAGTCCTTTATGGCTTTGTAACAAATCCTTACAACATGATGTGATTAGGGTTATGATTTAGATTTCCTTAATTGCTGCAGTGGGCTCAAACTATTAAAATCAGTGTGTAGTGTTTTCTTACACGCTTGAGTCCCTCTTGATGGGGCTGTGCAACTCAGATCTGCACCATGTTTTGTTAGAAACTCCTGTGCCTGCTGGTGATAAAGCCAAAACGTGCCATTCACAGGAATATGGCCACGTCCCTGGCACTGAGTTTCCTCTGTGAAACTTCCTAATGTGAAATGATCACCTATTTCAGGACAATATGTCTGCTATAATCGCTTCCAGCATCTCCTGTTTATCTCTTTCAGTGACCAATTGCGTTTCAGTGAACTTATGCCAGTAATAACTTTAACTGCAGTTCTTCATAACGCCATCCTCTGTGGCCTTACAAGTACCACTAGTATTTTTGTTCTTCATGATTAAATATACTTTTCATTTCAAAATTACATACGTATACACTCCTTTGCAAAGCAGAACAAAGCGCTGCAGGATTTAGCAGTGCAGCTTTTGCCTCAGTGCCAGCAAAAGCCAAATATTGACACGCCCTCTTCTCCTCCTCTTAGTTGCATTACACAGGAGAAACTGGAAAGCAGGAGTTATCCTCGTGTGAGCAAGCCTTTGAAAAATGTTCTGCTCTAGGCTGAACTGGGTTTCTTCCACCTCCTGGCATGTGGAAGATGATGGTGACCTCTCAGCAACCTTTGGAGTATTCGATGACATTTAATTCTCAATTAAAATCTTTGTGGTTTTTCTGTTTGCCAGCAGATGACGTTACCGCAGATCTCTGCACGTAGCCTAGGGGCTGGCTGGGGAATACCGGAGGACATGATGATGTTAGCTCTCTGGAGTGATTTTGGCAGGAGGTATTGTAAGCCTATATGCTGCTGTTACGTTCTGTAAACTCATCCCTAATCCTGTTTTTCAGTTTTTCTTTGTTTTTTAGTGACTTTGTTAAAAGGCATAGAGATACGAATTAAATCAGCAAGGGAAAGCAGGAAGCTGGCAGAAAAGGCATTCGGGAAAATAGATAAAATGCACATTCAGTAGATTAATTCCAAGTCCACAGCCTATTTTGAGTCCAGTGAGCAGATCAAGCACGAACACAGAGAATGAAAGTAAAGAAAAATTATGTGACATTTCAGTCAATAGTTAATAGGTATTTATTTTGTTCTATTCGTGTCTTTTATTATGACCTTCCCTTGGGCTTGCCTTTGGTAAGAAAGTACTCTGAAGGTTTGATAATTACTGAGTTTCTCCCTTTGCTCTCAAGGCTGTGCCATCCAGCTCTTTGTTTCTTCCCCTTCCCTTCCTCCCCCCCCATATATTTTCCTTTTCCTGGCACTGCAATTCAGAAACAACCATTAAAAAATCCCCAGGAAAAGCCAGCTCAGGTAGAAATAACTTAGATACAACTTAGTTATTTATTTTGAGGAGGAAAGTTTGACAGGCTTTAGAGTGCTGGTTTTTGTTTGTTTGTTTTTTTTCCATAGATAGGCAGTGGGTGTCAGTAATGGAGGTATAAATTCAGTGGGTGTCTGGAAAATTAACATTGCTTTTTTTCCCTAGTGGCAGTGTTTGTAGGCCATGCTCTCTTGAAAAGCTTTTCAGGTGTATGCTGTACCTGAAGATTTTATTGTGGATTTTTCAATTTATTTAGGCATTGCGTGTTTATGTTCACGTATGCTAAATTGCTTCTCTCAGGAGATATCAAAACTTCACCCAAGTAGCAAATTAAAAGGGCAGATTAGACGTTCATTCCAATATTCAGGACTTTCAAGTTAAGGATCAGTGGTTTTAGTCTTGTATTTTATGGCATTGTCAATTGCAAGGACAGTGCTGTAAAATATGGTCCATTCTGGATGTAAATGTTGTTTTGTTATCTACTTAATGTTCCAATTTGCCGAGCTGAGAAGATAGAAGTGTCTTGTTGCTTTGCCCGGGTCGGTAGCTGTTTATTAGGGCATTGTCTTGGAGAAAGTTTTGACTTTTTCAGGTTTTGATTTTTCCTCCTTTCTCTTTCCATTGGCAACTCGAAGTGAGTACTGCATTTCTGAGCCGAAGGATCTATGTATCGTATCACATATTGTGCCAGCTCCGTGCCAGCTATGAGTTGGATGACAGTCGGTGATCACACAATGTAACATGGCAATGCCACATGTCTACAAACCCACACCTGGCTCCAGAGGCAGGGATTCACTGTGGGGCTGCTGTGAGGGGAGAGCTGTGTGTCTGTTGTGCTCTTGGTCCTCCGCAGGCATCTGTCTTGGCTGTGGTTAAGGGCTAGCTGGCCTGTTCCTTCACAGGGGCTGCTGTGTACTGACCTTTGTGCATGGTGGTGCTTGGCCTCTGCTCTCTGTTCTCTAACGTGTGTTGGCCAACATGGATTAGGGACCAGTAAGGCTGTGGTGGAAGAATGCCATGGAGTATGTGAAGCTCAGCTTACCTGAGCTGTGCGGTCTGAAGGCTCTGAGTTGCAGGACTGGAAGCTGTTCACCCAAAACACCAGTTGTGAGAAGGCGTGTTGTGTCTTTGCCTATGACTGTAATTAGAAGGATAGAAAAAAAATACCTCAGGCTGCTATCCCAGGAGTAAGGAAAATAATGTAATCAAGCCTATAATAACTATTTTGCCATAGATGCTGCTCTTTTTCATTCCCTGAGCAGTTAAACCAAATGTGGCTGTTTTCCTGGATGGCGACAAACCACGGACCTGTCACCTGGGGAGTCCTTCAAGCTGCTTTGGTGCTTTAAGTTTGCAGCCAGTGACCTCCATAGTGGTCGTACCACCAAATGTCACATTCGAAACACTGGAAGTCAATGAAGCATCTAGACTCTTCAGTATATCAGCATTTAATTGACAGTGCACAAGACCTGCTTGTGATTTACAGCCCGACAAAGGGACACACTTTTCATGCTCTGCCAACGCAATTGGCAGAATATTTTAGGCACAGATGGCACATTAGCCTTGGACAGCTGGTTCCCTCTTTGCTGTCACATCCTAAGACCATCTAACTAATACTGTCACACACGACCCAGTTCACTGGGTAACTGAGAGAGCTTCTCACGCGTGGCTTTGTGTCAGCCTGAAGGCACATGAAAATCAATCTGCTAAAGGACTGCCTCTGAGAGGTTTCCAAGACTTAGCACCCTACCATGCCCTTCTGGCTGTTCATTTGCTGATCTCTCTCTTGTAGCTGCGTGAGCGTAACCAGAGAGTTTCTTCCTAGTTGTGTGATGTGCACATGGTGCAGCTTGCAGAGCGTGGTTCTCTCCTTGTAGCGTCCTCTGCTTTGCATCTGTACAAATGTGGATTCAAAAAAAGAAAAAGGCGAGATGCAAAACACCTACGTAGAGTGCATTTCTTAAAGTGGAGAACAAGTAGGGATCACTGAAAGGTGTCTGTTTTGAAAAGGTCATCTTTAATACTTAGAAGAAAAAAATGAAGAATGCATGGGGGAGAGGCAATAAATAGCGACGTTGTAAATTAGATGTAGATGATAGCAAGGATAAAAGAATAGAGCAGGAAGTAGGACTTCAAATGCTCTCTGAAAAAAACAATACATTTTCTGCAACGCAGTCAGGCGGGAAGGGTCTGGGGTGGAAAGCTAAAAGCTGTGTTTGTTGGTAGATGAAACACATTTTTCACATCAGAAACTTAGTATTTCAAGGTATGATCCCAATAAAAATACAACAGTTTTATTTTTCCAAGGCATAGGAAATATGAGGTCCATAATTTCTTAATATTCTATCAGAGCTTCACTGACTTCACTACAAACAAACTGCTGTGCAGAAAGCCTTTAAAAACGTGTCTTGTTTTACAGCATCAAATACAAAGTCTAAGAACCCTTGATGGAATTAGGACTGCCTTTTATTGATGCCAAGCAACTAGACCAGAAAAACTGGAGTTTCGTGTTTGCCTTTAAAGCCATAATTTAAATAAGATAGAATACAGTCTGTCGTAGAATAGTTCTCTTGGACTGTGGGGAGGTAACCAACCGGGGTATGGGTGCACTGGAAGGGAGGAAACCTCACTGCAGTGGGAGAGCACAAAGAAAACATCTACTTACCTTGTCCCAGAGTGCTGCTGTGAGGAAAAGCTGCACTGCCTGTGGCTGCAGAGCAATGTGGTTTGGCCTGGGGCAGGGCACAGGTGGGGGGTGATGTCCTCCTTGAACGTGGCATTCAAGGGATGGCTGAGAAAGGTGACTTGATCCTGCCTTGTGTAGCCAGGTTTCAATTAACTGGAGCTCCAGGCTATTTAGGTGTTGGTCTTTTAAAATTCGGTGCTCTTTTTGAACTTAATAACAAAACAAAAAGTGGACTAAGGAAGCAATCAGATGATTTTTCAAATTAGGGCTATAGATAAAGGCAGTGATTTGGATGATTCTTACGGAGTTATCCACTGTGATCATGGGATTTTGCACTCAAGGGTGGGAATCTCATTGGGCACAGAAGACTCTTGTCTGAATGTGTCACAAAGTTCTTCACATACCGTAACAGAACGTAGTAGTTCAATGCCACTTTCAGTGAAGTAAACATTGAAGTTTCTTTCTGCTCCAGGGGGAGACATCTCTACCTGGTTTTAATGTTGGTTTTTGTTGTTGTTGTTGTTAGTTTAAATGACACACACTTTTTAGCTGTTGTGTTAGAGCTGTGTTCCATGTGACTGCCTTGTGAGTTGCAAACTGTAATTTTTTATGGCTTTTTGAATATTTCTGTGCAGGATGTAGGTGGCTTCAGACTTCTGTTTGTGTAACAGCCACTTGCAGAGAGCTGAAGATGGGATAAGAGCAGCCTGTAAATCTGCTTTAAGGGGCAGTGAAATACATTTATCCCAATTGCAGCATCCCTTACCTATGTTGCTTGACTGACAACTGTCTCTTAAGAACAGCCCTGCATCAGGGTCAAGTAAGCTTTTAAAGTCTTTGTGCAGTAACAGCACAGTAAAGTACATCACACAGATTGAGTATCTGAAAGGATTTGATAATCTATAACCAACAAATTAGTGCCAATCAACACCCTGTAGCGATCAATTAGTGTTGGGATTGACACCGTGCTTCCATGTCCTGGTATTTCATTTAGCAACTGAAAACCTTTGTGCTGCAGAGCATCAATCTCCTGTCGGCCCAGAGAAGCGGGGAGAATTGTCACCCCTCAGATAGGATTTAATAATTAGTTGGCTGTTCCCAAACCGGGCAGGGGGCCGAGGGAGCTTTCTCTCAAAAGTCATTTGTGAATTGTGTGACTGAAGTGACCTTCCCTCCCATTTGTTTTTTCCATTTTGCTCCCACCTGCTTCCCACAGCATAAACATTGGGGAAATGCTGATCAGCTAGATCCGTCAAACGGGAGCTGTAATTTCAAGTCAGGCCATTACCCAAAATTAAAGCATATGTGGCAAAGAAATTAGCAGTCTGCCATGGAAATGCACGTTCGTATAGTACACCTGGAGGTGTTATCTGCCTCTCATGTTCTGTGCTTTGAAATTAGGCGGTGAGTAGCCTGAAATAAATGCGGACATGGGCTTGGAACATCTCACTGAGCCTGTTCGGTTATTTCTGATGCTGAAATGAAACATTTTATCTACATTAAGAGATATACATTCCATCTTCTTTAATTACAGAGTATTATGTCTGATTGCGTGCGAGCTGAAGGCAAAATCGTTACCAAATGGGTCCACTTTTCCTGTGTACCTACTGCCCTGGTGGTTGTTGTTTCAAGTTGTATCATCACCCTTTCAGATAATTTAGGAGATGGCAGGGATCAGGAAAACAGTTGTCCCCTAAGCTTTATTCTGGAAAGAAATTGTGCTCCTTATCCTCAATGAAGGTCAATAACAGCTGTGTGAAGAAGTGCCATAAACCCTATTTGAAGATACCGATGTCTGAAACACTGCCTTACTGCCTGTGGAGCGCAAGGAGATGAGTGATGGAGCTGCCATGCAGTGGACAGCAAGAAGTTTATTTAAAGAGTGGCTCTTTTTCTGACGCGATTTCATTTTGAAGGTATTTGATCCTCACGTATTTGTTTCTTAAATACGGCAGTTTCTAAGGGAAGTTCAAAAAAGAAGTTTAAAAACATCTTAATGTTTCAGTATTTAGAAAATCAATAATCATATAGAACATTTCAGCAGTTTTACAATTCCTTCTTTTTTTTTTCTCCTGAAAAGCTGTTCAATTAATTCCACTGGAAATTGTGTTGTTTTTGGCTAATTTTTACTGCGCCTAATTAGAACTTTTAAGATGTCTATTTTAGTGGCCATAGTAAAACGTTTTTACTGGATTTTGCAGTTCTAAGCTACTCTAATTGGGCTGTTTGTTTGTTTGCTTTTAGATGGGACAAAAATCACAAAAGAATAAACTGTGTACCATCTTTGGGACTGAATGGCATTTCTCAGTACCCTGAACTTGTTGTTAGCTCACTATGCGACTATTGCCATCTCTGGCTCCTTCTGAGTTTTGATGTGGAGGTTTTGTTACAATAGGAGAGTGCTGATTGATGAAACCAGTTCTCCCAGGTTACTCTGCCAGGAATGTTATTGCTGTTTGGGCTTTGTACTTGCTAAGTCTTTAAAAAAAGAATAAAAAAAATAAAAAATTGTTGTAGTTCCAAGGTTTGTTGCTGCATAAGACTTTCTTTTTCTATAGTATTAGGTTTACCAATTTTTCTCTTTTCCACCTGTTCAAGTTTGGAGCCTTACCCAAAACCTTTCCCAAATTTTGCTCTGTTGTGTGTGTGTGTGTGTGTGTGTACATATGCAGTGTGCACTGCTTTACCCTTAATGCGGGAGTGTTCAGGACTCCAGATTGCAGCCAGCATGCAGCACTGAGCACCAATTGATACTTGAAGGCAACACTCGCTCACTTTC
>JAOWBP010003503.1:3933304-3952746 GCA_028571105.1 Tragopan temminckii
TGAGAACAATGGGAAGAGGATATTCAGTGGGGCTGATTCCAGCCACCACGAGCTGTTGTGCCTCAGCTCCCTCTGCAGTCATTGGGAATGACAGGTTTCCCCAGAAGACAGGAGAGGAATTCAGTGCGTGTCATCTGGGTGGCTGATTTTTCTCCCCCTTCTCCGTCTCAGCAACACCTTAGCATGTGTTCATAAGATTGCAGGATAGGCTGTGGCATGTGTCCCATAATGAACTGGTCTATAGGAGGCGATGTGAGTGTTTTTAATTTAGTTTTAAGGAACTTCGTGTTTGTGTTATTTTTCGATAAACCCACGCTATTCAGAAGTTCAGGTTAGGCAAAATATTTCAGCCTTCTGCTTCAAGGCTCAAAGTTAGGTTGTTTTTATTTCACCTGCATGACAGACTTTCCCCAGGGTAAGTAACCTTGCTTGGGCATGGTTGTTATCCATCAGAAATGCATTACTTTCCTTTTTCTGGCTAAGTGTTTTGACAAGTATGGGTCACAGGTAGTTTCTTTACCTTCACTACATCAGAGCAGCGTCCTTGCATTTGAAAAAAGTCGATGGGAAAATATTGTCTTTCACATTAATTTGATTGCAGCGTGAAAATGAAAGGTCAGCATTTCAGCACCACCCGTAAAAGCAGACGGCCGTTTCTGACCGCCCTGCTTCAGTGGGAAGAGAGAAGGGCAAGCTTGGGTGTCTGGGAGATCTGATGGGCTCGTGTTATTATTAGGGAGCAGCAGGGCATGAGGGCGCTAGCCAAAAGGCAGACATAGAGAGAGAGGAGGTCTGGGAGGTGTGGCACACAGGCACTTGGCTTTTCCAAGTCCCTGGGCAATACCTAATGTGAAGAAGTCTCAATTTAAGGAATGGTGTCTGTGCTTAAATAGCAAAGAAGAAAGAATCATCACGCTAGAAGCTGAAACTTGTTGCATGGTGAATCTGACTGATCTCTTGTTGTAATCGTGATAGATTGTAAAAGTGGACAATGCCAGTTGTGCAGTGTAAATTTTGCTGGAGCCTTAACATACGTTATTACTTATCTGGAAACTGTCACCAAGCCTGTGACGGGCTGCAGAAGGATAAAAATCACACACCCTTTTATCCTGTTTCAGTCTTGTAGGGCCTCTGACAAGTGACTTCCATTTTGGGGAAGAGGGGTGGGTTCAGTCAAAGAAAACAAAGCTGCAGCTCAAGACATCCAAAGGTATTTCACTACAACTACATTTTTTCACAACAACAAATGAATTGGCTATAGTTTGCTGGAAAGACATGGGTGAAAATATCAGTCCATAGTCACAAGCCATAGCAAGTTCCTGGGGAGCCTTAGGTTGTTTTACTGCAATACACTGAGGTTTTATATGAATTGTTTCTGTGGAAAGTGACTATTTTTCCCAGAGTTTCAACCTCTTCAGTTTTTTGTGCATTTTGAATACCATGAAATACATCAAGAAATCATATCTTTTATGAATGTTATGCTGTTACATACACTACATAATTTTAACACAGAAACTTTATGTGCAATATTATTTTTTTTTTTATAGTGGAACTTTGAAAAGTAAGAGTAAATCCGTGGATGTAAAAATGTGCCAGGTTGAAAAATCAGCCCGCTTTGAGTCTCGACCTCACAAGGCCGCGATGTGCCAAATGCCTGAGTTGCTCTGCTGTTTTCTGCACCGTGCTCCAGTAACACAGCGTTGTGCTGATTGATTATAGTTGCCAGACGTGAGTACTGTACAGGCGTGCTCGTGTTTAAAATTTCAGGTGTAAGCAGATTTTAGTCAGCGCCTTCTCATCTCCCTCCTAACTCGTCTCTCGGCCGCCCCCTCCCATCTCGCATCCTTGTCGGCTCCCTCACGTGATAAATAACACTGTCTTATCAAGGTCAGTCAGAAAGGCCCTTTTTTACATATCTCATAAATTTTAGCCAGGTGCCACTGATGTGAGATTAATGTAATGGCACTACAGCAAGCGCTCAGGCTTGTCTTAATTATGCTAAGGTTGCCGGTTCACCGTTTCTCTTCATCTGTCTCCCGCTTTAGGGAACACTAAACACTGTGTCATTAGATTGTCTGTTCCACAACATTGGCCCTTTGCATTTACAAAGTCATCAGATGGCTTATGACCTAGCTTTTCTAAGAAATTTAACTAAATAAATAGTCAAAAACACAAAATGAAGCAGAAATTGAGCCTGCCTGGGGTTGAGGGTGAGAGGGAGGAGCTGGGAAGGGGTCGGGGCAGCTCCTGGATGCGGTTGGTTTTGGGAGAGCTGGCAGGCCCTTTGTACTGGGGCTGCTCTGCAGTGCATGGCTGTCAGGTGCTTCCTTTTGATGGTATAAATGCACGTGCCTTCATGTGTGTCATAGGGCTTGCAACAGTAAAGGGCTGCAGGCTTAGGCTTTTTTTTTCTTTTTTCTTTTTTTTTCCTCTTAGAAGTTAAAAATCCTCTGTGGTAGAGGCTGTTTGGAAATTTGTTGCTCACATGAGTTCCCCGAGGCTCAAGCCAACCTTGGACACTTTTTCCCTCAGCTCCAGGAAGGGCACAGAGAACAGCAGAGTCCTGTAGCAGCATGCTGGTGGTGGCTGTGTGTCCTGCCCAGGGAAAGGGCCTCTCAGGGCACAGAGCTGTTCTCTGCTACATCTCTGAGTTTTCAGGGAGTGGTGGTTGGATGTAGATTTCCTTCCAGCTGTAGGCTCAATTCATGAGCCTGGAAAAGACTGACCTTGATTTTTGTTTTATTATTTATTTTATTGTGTTTTCTGCTGCCTGGACATGCTAAAAGAGAGTTTTGTTTCCTATCTGAGCATCTTCTGTTGGCTTTTTGGTGTCAGTTCCTGTTGCTGTGTCACTGAAAGAACCATAGTTGCTGTATCTGGTAGCTTGGGGACTGGTGCTTCATCTCTGGCCTGCTGAGAGTTGTGCCAGGCATTCATCTCACTCCAGACTTTCCCTGCTTTTTCTTGGGAAGACTTCTGCTGCTCTGCCTCTTCCATCTGCTGCCCTTGGCCTTGGACTAAGGCTATACTCAAGAGGCAGAATGGCTGTGCACGTGTAGGAAGCTTCCATATTTCAGTCTCCACCACCTAAAAAGAAGAAAACAGTGCACGAAGCCTCAAAAGAGAACCCAAAGGCAAAGGAGACATTTTCTCAGCAATTTAACTTAATGACTGCATGCCTAAAGGGAAGCCTTTGGCCCTCATCCACTCAGCTCTGTGTGAAAAATGCATTTGAAATCAGTAACTGAAGCCTGAACTGGACCTTGCTCCCAGTTTCCTGTTGGTGCCTATTATTATTTTTTTTAAGATAATTAAATAGGATGAATTGGTGCACGAGTTTTGATGTCAGCCTGCTTATGAAATAAATGTCTCGGAAGGGACCAAGCAGGGCCTGTTTCAGAGCAGTCAGGCTTTTACAGGCTGTTCTGGGAGTGGGGAGTCTCAGACTTCATAATGACAAAAAGAGAAAGCAGGTGTCTGGTATGTTTTGGTAGCAGCTACTTGAGATCTCATAAGACAGCTCAGACTTGCTTTTTCTAGCAGCGTATGAGAACTAATGTGGGTGTTGCAGATGAGGCAAGCTTATCTGTCAATTGTATGCTCTGAATACCAGTCAGGTCTTACCGTGTAAGCAAACAAGGCCTGAATTAGAGGCTTGCCCTCCCCCTCCCTCTACTTCTCGGTACTTGAAAGCATGTTTTAAAAAGAAAAGTATTCTTCATAAAGAATGGCATTATGCGAGGCACAGAAAGCCAGCCAGAGCGAAGCAGTCATGCTCTGAATAACACACAGGGCCCACTCTCTCCCATGCCCACTAAGCAAAGACAAAGAACCCGATGAAGAGGTAATGCGAGTAATTGAATTTTTTCCAGTGTTGTACATAGAGCTGCTGACTGTTATGGCACCCATGTGCTTGCAGTGCTGGCCAAAACTCTTCTTCTGGTGATGAAAAAGAGGAGAGAATTTGCTTGTGGTGCAGGTTAAGATGGGAGAGAGCGCAGTGCAAAGTGCTAATGGGGATGTCTGCTCTGTCAGCCCCACTGCTGTGGGATTGTGGCCCGGGACACAGTCTGCTCAGCCATGGTTCCCTAGCTCCAGTGCTACCATTGTAGCTAAAGGCACTGCAGGACCAGGGGGATCCATGCCTCCATCTCTCTGGGGTTGGTTGCTAATGTCACTGCCACGTATCCAAGTGTTGGGACACTAAGCTAGGCGTGGGATGTTCGCGGTTACTGGTAATAAATGAATTACTGCTGTCATATTAATAACAAAAAATAAAGGTAAGTGTCGAGACTTGTTAAGCCAGTAGATTTCCCATATTTGACTGTCCCAAGGAATATTTAAAAAGACACATGTATTTTTAAGCCTTAAATATTGTTTTAAATTAATCTGCGATGTGTGAGTGGGCAGCTTAATTGAAAGTGTTCTGGAAGTAACAATATTATCACCTCTGTTCAGGTTCATTCTCCTGTCGGCGTAAGGCCGGGGAAAGCTGGTGTCTGTGGCAGGGTTGACTGGTTGCTCCCAGGCACAACAATTGGCAGTGTGGGATCTGGTAGCAGTCTGTGCTGCCGCATTATCACGGCATTACAGTGAAAATAGCTCCTGTCACCACAGTAGGAAGCACATCTATGATTTCCTCTCGAATATCTATGAGATAAACACAGCTATGACAAATCCAGCTCTAATGGCACATTTCAGGGCGTGGAAGGTCTTGCGATAGCAGCTTGTCATTGAGGGAAACGATTTGTTTTGAGAAATGATTTATTAAGGAAAAGAATATCTTCCGACACAGCTTGAAATTCAGCTTTGTTTCATTTTCCTGCCTGACCAGGAGAAATGCCATATTCTCCTTTCACGGTGTAACGTTATTGTAGGAACATTTAGGGGCAGGTTTAGACAGCTGTTCTTGCAAGCATTTCCCTGGAAGCTAAACCTCTGTGCCAGGCTCCAGAAAATGGGTCTGGATCTATCTTTGTCACAGAATCACAGAATGGCCAGGGTTGGAAGGGACCTCAAGGATCATGAATCTCCAACCCCCCTGCCACAGGGGGCCACCAACCTCCCCATTTACCAGGCTGCCCAGGGCCCCATCCAACCTGGCCTTGAATGCTTCCAGGGACGGTGCATCCACAGCCTCTCTGGGCAGCCTGTTCCAGCACCTCACCACTCTATCTATTTAGAGTCACCATCACTCTTCTCACTGTGCTGCACCAGCTGTTGGGTAAGCATGTGAGCATCCATTCTGGTGGCCCTTGGAGGAAGGTAAAAACACTGACATTGTTGCTTGATCTACTTGCATTTCTTGAATGGGGATTAATGGGAGGAAGAAAAAAGCAAAACAAGAGTTGTAAAAGGAGGAACATCATTTCCCTTTCTTTGTTTTGGTGGAAACCAAAGTATTTAAAAAATCTGGTGCAAAGAGTGTGGACAGATGTGCCTTAAAATGCCATTATTTTTCACTTAAAATTCTTAGTCTTGTGGGGGTTCTGTGTTTACCCAACTAATTTACTGTTTTGATTGGGTGCGCTAATTGCATGCTTAGAAGAAGAAAATTGCTTCATTTAAACTAAAACTTCATCTGTTGTCAAAAACGTATGTGAGCAAACTGGATGGATCTGGCTCTGTGTGCCCACATGCACATTCCTCAGTGCTGGCTGAGTCTCTCAGAGCTCCTTGCCCCAGCACATGGGATCTGATCCTCCTGCCAACCAGACCCTCCAATGCCACATCTTTATTCTAGAAGGGCGACTAGGAGAAAGTGCAAGAAGCCCCCAGAGCACTCACTGCAGTCCACAGTGCATTTTTCTTGGCTCTTGGAGTGGAAGATGCGTTAAGCCGATGCATTTAAAGGGAAAGAAGGGAGGAACTGGAGAGGCTGCCCGTTCCGAGTGATTCAGTGTGTGAGATGATTTGGAAAGCGCATTGCTCATTTAGAGGCTGTTAGAGTTAAAAAATGAAAATGACTTTTGCAGCAAAGTGCACCATAAGGTCTGCAGGGACCGATTAGCACAATGGCTCTGTGTCCTATATAGTAAATGCTGCTTCAGTGGTTACTGTGAGATAGGATATGAAGGTGAGAGAAGTTGGGACTTGCTTGAGCCCCTGTGGCTCACAGTTACCGTTATACTACGAGACAGCGGGGCTCTGGTTTTACTTAATTGGCAAAGACAGTGATTGATCAGTCAGGCAATTTAAGGCAGAGGGTTTTTGATTTAACCACTCTTAACTTTATGAAGTGTTTTTATGCAGCTGTAACATTAGGAAACTGTTTATTTTCTCTTAATAAAATGCATTTAGTCAGAGCTGCTTTGTTGCTTGCCCATATATAGGAGGAGAGAGAATGGGGTGAATCTTGAATGAGCTGGGAAGGTGCAGAGGTGATGGGATTCGGGACATGGATGCGAGGTGCTGCATCCCCTGTGGGTAGGAGTGGCACTTACGGACTTCAGAGGCTGCTTTAGTTCCTGCTGGTGCCGGGAGT
This sequence comes from Tragopan temminckii, assembly GCA_028571105.1. NCBI lineage: Eukaryota > Metazoa > Chordata > Aves > Galliformes > Phasianidae > Tragopan > Tragopan temminckii. Next base: position 3,939,789 of record JAOWBP010003503.1, read on the forward strand.
GAGGCCTCCGCCCACAATCAGAGCCCAAATCAGGGCCAGAGAATTCCTGTTCACGTCTTTGAGGAAGTTAGGATTGCCCTTCTGGCATCTTGGTGTTTTACAGCTGCCCCCAGTGTACTGTTGTTGACTTGGATGGGACTTTTACACTCATCTTGAAGCAATATATATTTTCTGTAAACACTGTTTTGTCTTTTTTAGTAACAGAAATGTGGTTTTGCTTGCGATCGTAAAGCAAGAATTTTATAAGAAATACCTGTGAGGAGAAAAATGGGCTTTGCAATACTCATGATTTAGGCTGGGAAACAGAGACTTTGAACCGGTTGGAGACCAGTGTTCTGGAGCAGCTTCCCATTGGGGGCATGGCGACGAGAAATCCTGGCAGGTTTCTGAAGGAGCTACAAAAACATGAGGCAGATAGTGGGACCTGCTGATGGGCTCCACTGGGGACTTGCCCAGCTGACCCGAGGGCTTCAGTCCTGTTCTAACCTACTGTTGAGAACTGGGGAAGCAGCTTCAGATTTTGCACAGGTTATTTGTGCAAGCACAAGTTATTTTTAGTGTGAGTCTCTCAAGATCTGGGTGCTTCAGGTGGCTTGAAGAGCCTCTTCTCTTCGTTCTTCTTGCACCCCAGCTCAGGGATGTAAGCACGGAGAGCTGAGCAGACACAGCGAGGAGCGAGAGTCAGTTCCAGGGCTTGAAATGCAATCGATGGCTTGCAGAGCCTCCCAGAGATGTCACCTCAGGAGAAGTGCTTGGTCAGGCACTCTGTGTGCCAGGGCGGTTTGTGCTGGTAAGCCAGCAGCTTAAAAGAGGACTTGCATGCATGCTGTGAGGTCGCATACATCTGAGGCACCTGAGCAGCCCTGCATTAGGGCAGAGCCTGCCTGCAGATATAGGAATCCTGTAAAGTAGTTTGATGTTACTGGCAGAGAGGGCACCCAAATGTATACACAGAAGAGAAAGAGACTATAGTTGGATGTACTACCTTAATTGTATTGCCTCATGGCTTGACCTTAGCAAAATGCCTTTTTCATTAAGAATATGTGTTAACACGTGCATAGAAATGAAGACGTGAATGCAAGAATACAGGGAATGTATATGCATTCTTTGTTTTGGAAGAGATGCTGCTACAGCTTAGTTACTCTATTTATGTGTTGTGGACTCTGTTTATGGGCAGATTGTGCTGGCATAGAGGCATTCAGTCCCAGCTCAGAAATAGAATTTCTTGTATTTTCCAGGTCAGGAAGGCAGTGACCCAATATATGGTTTAAAAAAATAATAATAAAACCTAAAGCTTGCGCAGGTTACTGTAATAGTATATGTAAAATGATGTCAGGAGCGTGTTGGAAGCAGTAAATTGCCAGCAGAAGAGACTCAAGCCCTTTCCATGGCCTTCCTCCCATGTTTTAGTGGGCTGCAAGGCAGGTGCCAGTTCCACCAAGCGATTGGATCCAGTTAATGTGTATTTGGCTTGTGTTTGGTCAGCCATGTGTGCAGCAGTCGTGTAAGATTCAATGCTTCATGTTTTGTTCTGGCGGGCTTGGGGCATGGACAATGTGTGTGGTCAGTACCTGAGCGGGATAAGGGATGTTTGTTTCTTTGTGATCCTGGGAAGGCTGAAATGCTGCAGCCTGGTTCTTCTCTGGGCCTGGAGTTAGCCAAGCAGCTGAAGCTGGCTGTGCTGAGCTCTCCCTGATTTATCCACACTGAACAATGGCCTCTTGTTTTCAAGAGCCTGCATGTGCATGCAGATGCAGAAAAGGGATGGAGTTGTTTCATTTGAATAGACTTTTTTTTTTAAATTTTAAGCTGTACGTAGAGAGCCCTCCATGTAGCTCGCCCCTTTAATCAGGCAATATTTTTATCTTATTTTGACATTTGTGTTGGAATTAACGTGATTGGCAGCAAAATCCAATAAATGAGAATTTCAGAGGTGTTTCTGCTCTGCTAAATGAACCTTTCCCTGCAGTTTGACTTGGCAGCTCTTGTGGAGTTCTGCATCAGCTGGATTTTATTGTGTGGGGAGATGGATAATCAAAAAGGGAATCGCACGTGCTGCAAATTAAACATTTTGTTGAGTGCTTGCTTGCCATTGAATAACAGAGTAATGTCAGGCAGAGAGTATGGGGGTACACGAGCACAGCGAGCCGAGCGCTGAGCGCCTCGTTGTACCACAGCACAATGGCACATGTTCAACAATGCAGTCGTGTCAAAACAAATCAGATCACGAGCAGCGCAGCCTTGCTTTGCTCAATTTGTAGGGTAGTTTTTATCATCCCTGCCTTGCGATTAATGCTTCTGATAAGCACAGGGGGAGTTTCTCTTTATAGCTAAAAGTGTGCTTTAATAGCTGCTTGAATGTTAATTGCCTTGCAGGAATAGTTTTGTTGTTTAGCCCTTCACAAGCCTTCCAGAGTCAGTCGTGATACCGCTACAAGATCCCATAGCTGGTTTCAGTGCCCTGTCACATGCTTTCAAAGAAGGTGGAAGTTTCTACCTGTTACTCACAGGTGTTGCACTCCTCTGAGAGATGCATCCAGAGGTGGACGTGACCTCTGCTGTGCCAAGAGTGCCAGAATCAATGGGTCACACTCTGCTCTGAGGCTGTAGAGCCAGTCCTGCCGAAGCATGCAATGCTAGTTTGTCTGAATATTGATGATGTGGTGGGAGAAGCTGTTCTGCTTTCACTCCCCCTCTTCTGTAGACCTATTGATCTTTTTGTCTTGATTCTGAAGTTTATAGACCCCTGGCCTGGCCATTAGAGAAAATTATCTAGCGAGCAAGCTGATATTCAGTGTATACTGCAAAGGAGCAGAGGCAGCATAAAGGTACAGCATTGTTCAGTTGTGTGCAATGGGAAATGGCACGAGCCCTGTAGCTACCAAGCAGTGTGAGATGCGTGGAAGCCAAGCGGCTTTCTGCAGTGATGCAGGTCGGCAGTGGGGCATCTGGTGGGAGCGGGGCACTTGGGTGATGTATTACAAAACAGAAAGCAACAACCAACAAAAACCCAACAATACAGACTCAGTTTTACTGTTCATATCATTTGCACGGAGACATTTCTTATGGGATTTGCTGCTTGAGTTTGTCAGATGCTCCCTGGCTGTGTGCTCGCCCAAGGCGATACCGAGCCAGGGGAAATGGCAGCAGCAGCTCTGCACTCACTCTTGCTGCTTTGCTGAGCCACAGAAAGGCCCATACCTGTAGTTCTGTGCCACTGCAAGACTTACTTTGCTACTGCGCTACTTTGAAGTAACTCAGTCTGGGCATGGTCTCATCTCCTGGTAGATGTAAGCATGCACTGCCTTTCCCATTGGATGCTGCAAGTGGTGGTGATGGGATAAAAGCACTCAGATGCAGTGTGCTGCCATGGCTCCTTTCTGGCCTTCCTGTGGGCTTCCCTGCTGGCCGTGTGATCCTGTGGGTAGTGCTGCAGCACTCTGACAGGTTGGAGCTGGGGTGATGAGTCATTGGAGCGCGTCAGGGCAGGTTTTGTGTGTTGTGCTGCTTGAGTGGATGGACAATACGCAATAAAACAAAGACACCTCACAAACCTTATGAGAAGAGCATTTAGAACATACATTTGAGCGACTGGATTTACCATGAAGTTCTAATTTTACCTTTTGTTCAAACGCAGCTTGAGGCAGTCTTTAACGGCATGAGTCTTCTCTCCTGAGGAGCTCCTTAGTTGCACAGGCTTGAATGCAGCGGGACGTTGAAGGCTATTGGCAAATGCATTGACAAGGTGTTGGTGTATGAACGAGACGGCCTGAACGGGTACAGAAACATCCTGGTGGCTTTCAGCCTGTGTACACAGGGTCTGTGATGGGGTACGTTGTTCTGGGGGCCCTGTTTTTTAATGCACGCTGTTTAGACATGCAAGTGCTCTTCCATTCTTCCATCAAATATTTCAAAATAATCATTTTTAATCCTTCACCCAGTCTGAAGTGGGGGCATCTCCTGAGCATTGCCAGGAAGGATTTATGTGTTACCTGAGGGCTGCTTTCTGTGGTGCTTTCATTGCCTTTGCAATGAGCACGCTTCTCAGTGGGTAAAGCAAAATAAAATAACCAAATGCAGGCCGTGGATTACCTTCAGTAGTTGTGTTTTGTTAGGAGGAATAATACTGAATATGAAGTCAAAACCCAGCATTGTTCTAGCCAGTGTATTAATTGCATGTGATGTGAGCACTTCCTCTTGCTGCTTTTTTGTGTGAACTTGCAGCAAGACCATAAATAGCATGTTTTAAAATACAAACTGAAGCTTCGTGTCTCACTGTGTATACAAACAAGCAAGAAAAACAATCTCAAGGAACCCCTACGTTTGAAATCGGAATTTTCCAAATAATAAATAATAAATGTATTTTGTCTGGCTATTTTGACCAGGCGTTTCAGCTCTAATGGGCATGCTGGGCTGAGCTGATGGGCAGAATTGAACAGATTAGACATGTAAATGACATGAGCTGCAAAGAGGATTTAATATTTTATGGAAAAAAAACATAATCCTTCATCAAATGTGTAAAATTTCTTTAATAACTAAACCTGGCAGGGAAATGCATGGAGTTCCAGCAGTGATAATCGGTGCTTAAACTCCCTGGAACAATCAGTGACCCAAAAGGTGTGGGTTTACCTGAGTCCTCTGGCACTTGCTCGAGTGAATGTATTTTCCTTCATGCCAAAAAAAAAAAAAACCGAGAAAAAAAAAGTGCTAGGTTCTGTCTAGGGTTATTATTTTCTTTCCATGATTTTGTGAGCACCTCTTGTAGATTGTTCTCCTGGCTGGCTCCGTTCTGCCCTGTGTCCCATCTCAAACAGGGCTCAGAATCTGGTGGTTAGCCTGGACCCCTCCTCTCTTCATGTATTTACCCAAACTTCTTGCAAATGCATTTACCCCCTGCATCCTGCACACCTGCTGGCATTTGGTGGAACTGGTATTTGGAGATCAGTGCTTCGTTCACCTGGAGTTCATTTTTAATACACATGGACTTGCAGGAATTGGTAAAGCTAAGCAGACCTGGCTATGCCTCTGAGCCCCCCCTCTCTGGATGCTGTGATATGTAGGGAATTCATAGTCTCCATGTGGGTCTCCTCCTCTGCCCTTTGGGGTGGGCAAAGGGCTGTGTGTTCAGAGTACAGCCCCATGCATTGGCCATGTCTGAGCTCAGACAGGACCCAGGGTTCTGGTGGTGGTTCATCATCTGTCACAAGTTATTTCCATCAGGATGTGTGCTTCTCCAGAACATGCAGATCCTGACGAGGTCCAGGTCTCACCTCCTTGGCTGTGGCTGCCAGTTTTATTGACCTCCCATTGTTTCAGGGCTGCTCAAGATCCTCTCAAGCCCACAGCCTCATTACTGGGAGAAGCAAGGTCAAATGTGCCTGATCTTCTTCTGGGCTGACCCAGCTACAGCCCCAGAGCAAGGCACAGCCCAACTTCCCTCCCCACTCTGTTTAGATCCACTCCAGAAAACCTCAGCACAACTGTTTGTACTTGACTAAGAACAACTAGTGTAGCAAAAATAATTATTTGTTCTTTCTGCTGCACAGCATCTTGTGGGCCCTCAGGAAGAGCAATCGACAAGGAAATTTCTAAGCTCTTATATGAGGAGTAGGAAGTAAGAGTAGACCAGAGCTCAGATTTAAAGGCAATTTAGAGCTCCATTGACTTGTAAGATAAAACGGTGATTTGAGTTTATTTCATTCCTCCCATGACCGGGGACGGTGAGCCACAGCAGGGGAAGCAGCAACTGCCTAACCCAAGCTCAGTCTTGGCTCGAAGCTTGAACATGAGTCAGCCCTTTGCTTGATGTAAGGCAGAACCCCCTCTTCAGACACAGTGGTGGGGAGCAGCCTGTGCAGTCGGAGGTATCAGCCTGAATGGGGACTGCTTGAGGGGGAAATGGGAAATTGCTGGAGAGTTTGCTCCGGACTTGAAATATGATTGTAAAAACAAGGGGATAATGGAAAAAAGTTGCATTATCATTGTTTTATAGCATCTGCTCTCCACATACTTGATGCTTCCCTCACTGTGAAGTTAGGAGAACTCAACTTCTGGTGGTGGTGTCACCTTGTATTTATTAATTTTTTTATTTCCCAGGGCAAATAAAAGTAACCTCATCAGTGACTCCAAATCCTGGGTTTTACAGCATGTTTCTTAGAGCTGCACAACAGGGACTCGGAGCAGCACGCAGTCACAATTAGACAGCCTGGGGTTGGAACAGGTAAATGCTGCCTCTGCTGAGCTTGAGCTCGGTGCCTACAAACCTCAACAGCAATCTCTTCTGCTTCTTTCTGTACCGTTACCAGGGTGGATAGGAATTTTGATAATGTTGCTGGACTGCTTTTTGTGAGTAGGCTTGCAGATCCCACGTCAGCTTTCAGTCTGCAGCACAAATGAAGTGACTTGGAGGTTGTGCCACCAAGTTATCTTTTGGTAGAGCAACTCGGATTTGTGCACTGGAGTCTAGTTGTGTACATTGCTGTGTAACCTTTGCTTTTGTCACTTCTACGGGCTTGCGTTACAGGTCATTTATCTTGATAATGAGTTCTGTTTCACACATCTTCAGACAAGCACAAATGTGGAAGCAAATACAATTAGGAAAGAAGGAGTACTTGTAGGCTGAAGGCTTCAGCAAGGCTTTTATGTTTGGCAGTACATGGAGAGGTGTTTTAACACTAACCAAGTCACTGATGTCCTTGGGTACCAAGGAGGAGATGTCTTGTCCTTCCCCTGCTCTTTCAGACCATTTCAGGTGTCCATGGCTCACTGCTGGCTGTGAAATGAATGGGGAGGGCAGATTTGTTCTCAGGTAAAGCTCCTGCATTGTGTGAGCGGTACCCCAGATGGGGGCTGGAGAGAGAGGGAGCCTCCTTCTCCTTCCACTCACAGCCCAGGTGCTCAGTTACAGACTGTCCACAGACCTTTCTTTTGTGGTTTTTAAAATGTTCTGGAAATCCAAGTCTGAAAAAGGAAAGCTCTTCTGACAAGAAATGATTGAGCCTACACCCAGGAAGTGCTGTAAACAAAGCGCTTGAGCTTGTTTGTGCTCTGAGGGAGACTGCTGCAGAGGAGGACACTTGCTGCTCCTGGTTTTTAGAGAGGTTTTGCTGGGGAAGAGGCTGGTGAGACGGGGTGTGCAGTGTCCTCGTTTACTCTATTCAGGCCAGCAGCTGCCTCACCAGGAGGACAGGAGCTGTAGGATGAGGCACTGTTGGGGTCGGTGTGGCTCCCTGCACAGCAGTGGGGCTGGGGGTCCTTGGGTAGCCCCATGAGAGAGTGTGGTCTTTTTCAATAAAGAGCTTATGGATGTGTTTAAACAGGGTGTATCTGACACAGGAGAGCCCTGAGCTGGCATCCCCGTGCTGCTGGATAGAAATAGCAGTTCCCTTTCTCCACTTACGCAAGTGAAGGCATGTGTCATTAGGAGGTCAGGCCAGGTGGGCCTACATCTTGGCCACTGTGTCCTCAGTCCTCAGCATATTTAGATGCTCCAGCCTGGCTGGGTCTGCTCCTGCCATTTGTTCTTAGGAGAAAATATGCTCTTGCCATATCTCATTGTATCGGCCCTTCTTGCTTTTTGGCATGTAGGCCCCCTTCTGCTGTTGAGGTGGTTATGGTTTGCAGTCCCCATACAGGTTCCTGGGGGTCTTTGGACGTAGGAAGCTTCAATTCTCTCTCTGTAAGTGAAGTGGCCAAGTCAGTTTTGGTTGTGCTTTTTGTGGTTTCCTAGGCAGCAATAACTGAGGGATCTAAAAAAAAAAAAAAAAGAAAAAAAGAAAAACAAAACAAAAACACAAAAACCCAACCACAACCAAAAACCCTACGCTGGAAAAGCTGAAAACTGTGCACATAAAAATAAAAACCAAACCTTTGACACCTTTAGTATCTCTAACTGAGGAGTTTGAAGCTGAAGCTGTTTTTTTCCTGTTTACCACACCAATTTAAGTATAGGATATGTTCTGAAATATTTTCCAGGGTGTTTTTTCTTTCAGTCTAGCTATTAGCAGCTTCCTTCTGAACAAGCCATTTCCAAGTGATAATCTCTCCCTATCAGATCATGATTTTGAGCAATTGCTATCCGTGATGTTAGCTGCAGCCTTAGCTGTGTAAGTCCATTAGGATGGAAAAAACACAGGGAAAGCTACATAGTTCTCACCTTTCAGTACAGAGTCCTTCTTCTATAGAAAGAGAAACTGCTCTGCTCAGCCACTGTTGTGGATGGAGTTGTGGATGGAGGAGAGGTCAGTGCTGTGTTGGCTTTGGTGGCACCTATGGGCTGCACTTTGGGCAGAGGGTCTGAGCAGCAAAACCTGATGGAGCAGAGCAGCTGGGGCACAGAACAGCACAGCAAGATGGAGAGAGATGCTCCTTGGTATTGCTGAGAGGGGGATTTCTTTTAAAGAAAAAATCTATAGGGCTCTTGTTTCCGTCGTGCGACAATCTCTGCGGACAGATCCGGAGCTGCTGTCTGCATTTTGCCCTAATCTGTGCAGCATTGATCTAGATGTTTAATGAGTGGATTGGTGTGAAATCAGGCTTCGGGGGCCCAGGCAGCAGCTCAGTAAATACAATATGCAGCCGTTCCTTTAGCCTGGAGGGGTTGTTATGAATTTTTTATTGCTGATTTTTATGACGTGCCATTCAGACAGCATTTGGATTTGTAGAAAGAGGAAAAAAACTAAATCAGCACCAAACCCAAACAAGTCACTTTCTCACAAAATCTCCATTTCAAAGGTTTACGCAGAGCAGGAAACACCACCTAATTGTTTGTGGGTAGGTCCCTGCGTGGCAGTGTGGTTATACGAGCGAGGGAGACAGGCACTTGTAGAACTCATCCTGATATTTCCTCTGACAGGCAGATAGAGAGATACTGGGAGGCTGATCAGAGGGTGTCAGCAGCTCTGACAAACTGCCTTGCAAAGCCCAGGGACAGGCGGCACTGCCTGAAGCCTGTGTTGGTCCTGTAACTCCTTCTGACAACGGGGGGTGGGTTCGGCTCAGTGCTTTTGCTGTCCCCACTATTTAGCCATGTGCATATTGTCTCCCAGAGCATCAGATGGACACATGCCCTGCAACTTCCCCTTTGACTGGCTTTCAGAAGAGAACCTGTTCTGGCAAAAAGCCCTCCTTCTCTCCCCCGCCAGTGCTGCAGGACTGTGGGAGGGCTGCAGGGCTGGGGCTGCTCCCAGCCATTGCATGAAAGCAGCTGCTGCAGCACTCAGCGCTGGCCCACTATTAAGAACAGGTAATGGGCCGTGACGTCCACCAAATGAGGTCTTGTGATCGTCACAACAAATGCAGGGTTTCAGGCAGATGAACATAATTCTATCAGTGGGATTAAAAGGAAGCGCTGCAAAATTACACAGATGGTTTTCAAGAAGTCGTAAAAAGTTAATTGAAACATTTTTTTTTTTTATTAGTTGTGTGCTGTGTTGCCTCAAAGCGCTGGGCATAGGGATTAAAAGGCTGGCCAGATTCTTGGGAAGGAGTCTGGGACCTGCATTAAAGGGAGGAGGGGAGGTTTTTTCCTTCTTGTAGCTATTGGGCTGACCAAATGCATGGCCTGTTCTGGCAGCGTGCTGGAGGTGGCCATGTCCCATCACCCAGCAGGCCCACTATGAAAAATCTGGGGAGCCTGAGCAAAGTGCAGATGCATCCAGCTTCCTCTGCCAAGTGCTTCAGCCCCAGCCCTTCCAGCCGAGCTGCAGGGCCTGGCTTTCAGCCCTCACAGATAATTTGGTTCCTTGGAAATTGACAGTGTCATCTTCCAAACAGACTGTAACAGAGCAAGCACACGACTTTCATTACAGGGCCTCCTTTCTGACAAGGTGTGCTTGCTGCAGGGGTCTGTGCAAGAAATTAAATAAACACTTGCTGCTCCTTGCAGAGCAGGCACCTGACAGCCTGTGGCTAGGTTTCCTCTTCGCTGCAGATCCAAGCCTTGACAATGAATGGCTAATGATGGACTAAAGCAACTGTGCTGCCTGTCTGTAGGTTTTGCAAACCTGACAGCTTAGCAAATCAAGGGTGGGTTTTGGGAATTCTGTGAAGTGAATGCTCAGACTTGAAACTATGATACGTTATCAATTTTATAAATAACGTGCAAGCACCCTAACCAAGCTGTGAGCTTCCAGCACAGGAGATGGCAGCCTGTATCCCCAAACACGCTGCAGGCTGACGAGAAGGCAAGCTAAAAACTCAATGCCCCAAGTCACAGAACTGCAGAACCATTAATGTTGGAAAAGATCACAAAGATCATCTAGTATTCCCCTTGGCATACCCTCACCCTGCCTACCTAGCGCATCCCTCAGTGCCCCATCCCCATGATTCTGGGGCACCTCCATGGATGGTGACCCCATCACTCCTCTGGGTAAGCTGTGCCAGTGCCCCACTGCTCTTTCAAAGAAGAATTTTTTCCTAGTATTCAATTTGAAGTCCAGGCAATTTACTTGACATCACAGGCAGGATTTGCAATTCATATCTGGGTGATGCGTGGATGGATGTTTGCGTCTTATCTGGCCCGCAAATGCTCATGGTGTGGTTGGTGCCTCCCAGCTGTGTGGAGGGGACAGGGCTGTAGGTGTGTCGGTTGCCAGCATTCTGTGGACCATCCTGTAGGGCTCACATCTTTGTTTTTCAGCCTGAGGTAGAGGTGTGAATAGAGACCAAACCTGAACGCCGTCGCAAACAAGCAGCAAGTGCGGTGCAGGTGGGCAGCCACCCTCTGAGCTGCTCTCTAAATGTCAAAACCTACAGCAGCAGAAATACCATTTCTGCAGGTGAAAAGCTACCAAGGGGATGAGCTCCATCTGCGTTGGAGCGGGCAGCCTAGAGCTTTGAACGTGTTACTAAGTTCATTGCTGTCAAGGCAGCACTGTGAAAAACTGCATCCGTTCAATCAGACATCTTCCTCTGTAGACCTACATGTTTGTTTTTTGTTTTGCTTTTGCATGTGTTGATTTTTTTCCAGCCTGTGAATTCACGTGTGGTTTTTCAGAGCTTATTTCTTGGGCGGGATTTAAGGCTTTTAGGGCCTGAGAGAGGAAATATGTTTCAAAGACTTCCTAAACATTGGGGCATTCAGGTGTCAGGGAGTTAATTTCTTCTTTTAATCCTTACCTGGCATTGCTTTGCCTATTGCACAGTTGAAGAAAATGCTGAGGAGAGTTGTTTAGCATGCCATGTGACTAGCAGGATCACATCTTGCTGGGTTTATCAGCCTGTTAGCAAGCATCATTTTCTCTCGGGGGAAATATATGATCTGCCTGCTTTCCCTGCAAATCTCATGTTGGACTTGATGCTCCCTCTGTGGCAAAGATACCCTGAACTCTTTTAATTGTGCTTCTTTGGAGATGGCGGTAAACCAGTCTGCTCTCTAAAGACATCTCCCCAGCCTCCAGGCTAATCGAGGCTGCTGGTGAACGGAAGTAAGCACCCTTGTAAATAAGCCCCTGGCCAGGATTTGCATTTCTGTCTCACTGCTCTGTCCTCATGTTTCAGGGATTTTGATCATCGAGACCAAGCTTCTTGTCTGAGGTACCAGATCTTAGGTCTAGCTGTGCTGAGAGCATCTCTTTTTATCTCTCTAAAGCAAACTCTCCTAATTATAAGCAGATAAGGAGGATTAATGCTAGTTAGCGATTTGCCTCTTGCTCTTTAACCTGCTTGTAGCCCTATGGGAAGATGTGCCAGCTTCAGCACCTCAGAGGAGACAAAGAGCTGGGCGAGCAAGGCAGCTGCAGCTGAGGGCTCAAGTGGGCCCTAGGCAAGAGATCAATCCCTGTCCTACACTCAGGTATTCATCCAGGCTTCCCTCTGGCTTGGAGCTTCAAAATCTGCTCCGGCAGCCCTGCAGCGGTTGTGCTGGAAACTATTGAAATTGGCAGCCCAACACCATGAGGAATGGCGCTGTTTTGTCAGCAGTTCGTCCTTGAACGTTCCTCTCATCCACGATGTACCAGGGGGATGGGTTTCAGATTTCCTTTTGTCGTTTTGTCAAATTTGTTTTATGTGAAATGCTTTGAGACAGAAATGGAAGACTTGGCCTTGTCAGACAACTTGCTTTGTGATTCGAGCTCGTTTCAAATGTCTGAAAGGTAAAATATCCATGGAGGCACCTTACTTGAGGCTGTGAATGGTCCCTGCTGCAGAACAGCCTCACTTTCCACACCCTTGCTTAGCAGTGCCTTGGGAAGCTGTTCTCAGATAGTTTCTGTGTTGTATGACCCATGAAAAACAAAATACAACGCAGGAAAAGCATTCACACCAAAATCTTGGGAGCGTCACTGAATGAATGGACTTAACAGGACTGAAGAGGGCTTCAGTGCTTTGAAACACTCATGAAGTGCTTTGTTGGGAAGGAATAGAAAAGCTTAAGGTTTTCTTTATTTCTTGCACACAAATGTAGCAAAATGAATGATTTCATCCTTGCAGAAATTCAGGTGCCAATGCATGCGGTTCCAATCAAAATACTGCAAATGAAAAATTGCCACATTTAATTGGATCTTTTTAAACGAGCAGTTGACAGCTATCTGCTTTGTTTGAATGATTTTATTAGCACAAATTAGCCTGCTTTCTTTCAGCTTCTTCCACTAATAGTTGGTGGGTTTAAGCATAGTCTTTTTCCCGTACAATCTTAAGATGCCTACTGTGACAATGGAGATGGAGAATCTATGTCAATTCCTGACAACTTCAGTCACAGCACAAATTAGGTAGAAACGATACTGCTCTCGATGTCTTTGGACAATGGTGGGTGAAAGTCCCAAGTCACAGCCCAGCTGAGGGAGTGGCACTGGGTCTGCAGAACTGGTACAGGACAGTCTGCAGTGGTGAAATGGGCAGCGAGTGAGCTGGTGGGAAGCAGAGCTGTGTGCTCCCTGCTGGGCTGGATTTCAGTTCTGGGGAGAGCTGACCCTTCTTGGAGATCTTCCCTGTTGGGCTGTGTGCAGAGGGGCTTTGG
>JAOWBP010003503.1:3954570-3982109 GCA_028571105.1 Tragopan temminckii
TTTTTATTTTTTATCAAACTCAGTAGCGTGAGACGTCACCTCGTTACTTGGCCTTGTATCTCCACTGCTTTCTTAGGCTGTCCACTGCCTTAGCATGCTCTGGGCTTCACCTGCGTTGATGGACTTAGCAGCTTAGCTGTTGGTTTCCCAGGCAAAGTTGGCGTTCTTAGGAGGCCCAACTTCCTGCGCCATCTGCTGCTGTTGGTGAAGAATCCCTCTTCATGGTGAGTGGAGGTGGAAGTGTGGCTGGCACTGTCCTGGCATTGGGGATGCCACTGCACTTGCCCAGACTGGTGTTACCATGGGGAAAGTGCTTGTTTCAAGGCTGGTTCATACCTTGTAGCTGTGGTTGCTGATCCTTTTAAAATAAAAGCAGAGTATACCTGCGTTGGAGAATGCGCACTGATTACAGCTAATGGTGGGCTATTAGTTTGGATCCAGCACAAGCACTGCTGTCGCAAATTGCATCTTACCTTTCCTTCCCTCCTTCTGCTGTCAGCAGCTGTAATTGGGTCAAACGGGATTGTGGGGCCTTATATCCCACTTGACAAATCCCCGTGCTGCCTCCCACCGTGCCAGAAAGCAGCCAGGCCTGCACACTGCCCTACCCAGCGTGAATCGGGTTTGTGGCAAGCTGAGAAGCAGGAGGAGAGGACAGAGCACCGGGTCCACTGGGTTTATTTGCTTTTTGCTTTGTGTGAGAGGGTACAAGAAAGACAAGAGGATGCCTGCCTCATTTGCTGCTGGGTTCTGTGTAATTAGAACCTAGCCCTGTTTTGGAAATCGTGTGGTTCTGTATGGGTGAGGTGGGAGAGGAGAACAAATTGTTTCAATTTTTCCTGATGGGGGAACTGTGAGGCAGAGCAGTGTTTGACCTGCCCACATCACATTGCTGACATTTGGCAAGGCTGAATATTTTGCATGCAGATTTCTTGGATGCCAGGCCAGTGCCCTATAAATACAGGTTGCCTTTTGTTGTTGGCTGGGCACAACTGCATGGCAGAAGCAATGAAGCGGCTCTGAAGGCAGGGCGTTGAGGAATGCTAGCTCAATTTACATATGAAAACGTTTATACTAATACTCTGGGCTTACATAGCTACCAGTGAGAGGTTTCCATGGGCCTCAAGTCTGGCAGAAAGAGGGTCGCACCACCCTCTTCAAATGAAATGCTTTAATTTTAATTAAGTCCACTACCTCCTGGGAAGTTGCAAGCTCCCACATTTCTTAATTACCTACTGTGCAGCTGAAGCACAATTCTAATTTGGGATTGGAGATTTTTTTTCTTCCTTTCTTTAATTGTAAACAGCAGCAGAGAAGGAGCGCGTGCTGCAGTAGATGCAGTGGCACTGATAGATGAGCCAGCGCAGAGAGACAGAAATAACGTGGCAGATTGGCTGTGGCTCGGGCTGTCTAGGAACACCCTGTGCACCATCTGGATGAGGCAGCAAGAGGTGACGAGCTTCACGTGAGCGCGGGAAGAGGAGGGTGCTTTTCAGCTGCTGGAGATCAGAACTGACACCTCGATGTGTTCAGGGTGCCATCTACCCTGTCTAAATATTTATTTCTTCCGCTGTGCTCAGTCTAATGCGATCAGGCTACAGTGTGGAGCGCTGCCATCTCCTTTTAGCTCTGAATGTATTTTGTGGTAACAGGCTCTCCTACCCCCAAACTCCACGTACATATTGCAAGTGAGCAGGGAAGCTGAGCACCAGCTTGTGTTAAGGCACCTCATATGCTGTCGCTTTTGCTACTATCAATTAGATCTGACACAGCTTGCTCCATGCGCTACCTTAGGGTTTGTTGTTCAGAGCCAGACTGATGCTAAGTAAGTTGAATACAAGCTTGGTTCCCTTAATGGTAGGCCTGGTAGGAAGATGAACTTAAGAAGTGTTTTTCTCTGAAATGTAAAAAGGTAAATTGGCTTCTATTAACTTGTTCTAGTATTTCCAGTGAGTGTTGGGTGATGATATGCTCTGTATGTTCTCCGCGTGTTCTCGCTAATTCAAGAACAGCCCTGCAACAAAGTCAGGGCAACCTCTGCTGAACGATCTGAGCACGCCAGCCTCAAGTTGAATTACCCGTTGTGTGCACATGGACTGCCCAGGGAGGTAGGCTGGCTTGGGAGAGCTTTGTTTCTAAAAGTCACTTGTTTTCCTCAGACCTGGATGAGATATACTGAGTTGGATTTGAGTCCAACACTCTCATTGTAGCAGCATTGTCAGCCTTGTTCTCGTTGTCCTGCACTGTGCAGTAGACTTGAGTAGAAACATGCCTTGATTAAGGAGCATAGACACTGTTTTCCTTGGAAGATGAGTGTTTTTCTTGCTCAGCTCAAGCATGGCTGTGATAGTTTTGCTTGGTGCTTTGTTATTCCAGACTTCTTTGGCTGCCTTGAACTCACCACCCTATTTTGTCTGTAGTCCAAACCCAAACTGTTTCAAACAAATTGCAGAGAGAGCTAGTTTGCAAGCTTTTCTATGTCAAAGAGTTGAAAAACCAAGGAGCATTCTTGTGCTGTGCTGTTGTTGCAGTGTGAAAGGTAAGAGCAGAAATACAGCTCAGGACTGGCTTGTCCTTCTGCAATTACTGCACCATCACAAGAAGGCCCTTCCCTCTCCCCACAGCTGGTGTCATTGTACTGGCAATATATGGTATGCAGCTCTGCTTAATAGCAGCAGTAGTGTCACTGAGATGCTTACCATTAGGTTTTGGGGATTCCTAGCTATGGGAATCATTGTTGTAGAAATCTGAGCATCCTTGGACAGATCTGTTTTTTTGGTGTGGAGAGCCTGAAGAGGCTACAGTGGGCTCCTGCTGCCTGACAGACACTTTGGGGAGCTCCAGGCAATGGCAGAACCCTCATAAATGTGACCCAGGACCTCTGAGAGACCTGTACTTGTCTGCAGTGAAACCAGACAAGGTATCTGAGAACGCCTAAAATGTTACCACACCTGTATCCATGCAGTGGGGTGTCACCAGAACTTTGCAAGCCATGCTGTCGCTGTGCCATCACAAAGCTTGCTTGGACCTGCTCTGTTGTCCCACATGCTGCTCTTCCCTGTCCCCCCTGGGGTGACACTGGGTTCCACTGTGGATGCTCAGAAATGATGCCGAGGGGAGGGGGAAATATTCTGATTTTTCTTTTTTTTCTTTTTAAGAAACATTTATATCCATTTGGTTTTATTACCCATTCTCGTGACATCTTGGAGGCGTTTGCTTTAATAAACTTCAAGGAGCAATGATGGAGGAGAGATACTCTCCAGTTTTATAACAGAATTAGAGAAGTAATCCCTGGAAAAGTTGTGTTTGCATATGCGCACGCATAAATAAATTGTTACGATCATATATAATTTATCTATGACTACAGACATTCACTGTGGGATTTATAGCGTTCAGTTATTAGCTGTATTGAACATCCTTTAAGTTGTGCTTACAACTAAATGCCAGAGAAGTAAATATGCTTATGGATTAAAGGCATCATCAGCTGGATGAGGAATAGTGGGCTCAGCAGGAAGGAATGGGGATGCTGGCTGTGAGCTCAGTGCATGGTTTGCCAAGGTGGGGCATATTTGTCATGTGGGAGGGGTACTGGGCTACAGGTTGTCCTGTTGCAGCACCACGGTCTCACAGCCAGCCACCCCAGGAAGCTTTTTTAAGGTTGAGTAGTGGGCTGTTGGACGTTAGTGTTGGCTAACTTCTTTAAAAGAGCAGCGCAGAGGTCATGCCCTCCTGTAGGTCTGAAAAGGTTCCTGGTGGGGATTGCATCTGAGGACTCATCTGCTGTGGCACAGCAGGAGGGCAGATTCTGCCTCCTCCTCTGAAGAGAATGAGGACAAGAAACAGTGGAAGCCATAATAATACGTAATTAAAAGATACGCTGTCATCCCCTGTGTATATTTGCTGCTGTGTATAATGCAATTAGCATTACTTTAAAGATGTGTGGAAAAATACTTGGTCCTTTGGGGACTGGGTAAGCAGCAAAAGGATTTGTGTGTGAAGCCACCTCCTTTATTTTAGTGAAGTTAGATGGAAAATAGGTGTTGAAGCAGAGCAGAAAAGCTCAGTCAGTTGTACAGCACCGGTCCATACAAGATGGGTTGTGTTGATGCCCTACATGTGCCCTGCCTTGCAGCACCTCTGGGACTGCAGGACAGGGGTCTCAGCACCTCGAGCCATTGGGAGATGACTGAGGAGACCTGGCTGGATGCTCAGCACAGCTGGGGTTTTCGTTGGTGCTTGGGCTCCTGCATCTTTAGCGGCTGTGGGGTCAATGAGAAGGAATAGGGCTGCAGGTTGAGCAGGGGAGGGTTGCATGCTGATGAATGGTCCTTAGGCTCTTGCTGTGGGTTCAACCTTGAAATGTATGGTTGACTGAGAATACCTCTGGTCGACCTGCACTTCTGCAAGTTCTGTTTGCGTGTCCTTGAAAAGCTTATACATTCCATTGTCTTACAGAAGGTCTGACCCCACAGCAAACAAAGCTCTCATGCCCTTAAAGCTTGTTACTGGAGCCTTATGCACAGCTCCCCCAAAAGGTGTTCAGTTAAATCCCAGGTATTTTACCATTCCAGCATCTTTGTATAATCTTCACTTAGTGTAGTCCTCAGAGGTGCTTTGTAATTCTTTACTCTCTTTGCATGAGAGGTATTAAAAAAAAGTGTTATTCTTTGCTCTGCATGAGATCTCCTTGTTTATGAAATTGCACCAGCTTGAGACACGATTATCACAAATAAATGCCAAGAGTACTTGCTCTAAAATCTAAACTTTCTGGTTATTGTTGGCAATGCTTTTTACAAACTGAAATTGGCTGTTTAAGACTAGGAATTATGCTTTCATACTTGGCAATCAGTCACCGAGGCTGTGTGCGCAACAGCAAGATTTTATTACCCTTAAGTGGCATTTTATTTAACCGAAGGAACGAGAGGAGCAGAGTTCTAGCCCTTCAGTCACAGGGGCAAGTAGAAAGGGAGTCACTGCTATTATTCTCCCTACTTAAACATAAAAAATAAAAAATTGCCAGACGTGATTGCCCTGTTCAACAAATCCTGCCTGCTTCTGCTTCCTTTACCCCCTGCCTTGAGAACTCTGTAGCCAGAAAACCCATCCTGTTGGACACAGAAGAAGCAACAAGGAGATCATTCACTACTTTTTTTTTTCTTTTTTTTCTGTGAATGCTGAGCAGCTCTCGAGAAGAGAAATCTCACGAAGGGGAGATTTAGACTGGATTGTAAGAATTTTTTCATGAAGATGTTGGTCAGGATTGGAAGGGGCTGCCTGGGGAAGCGGTGGAGTCGCTGTCCTTGGAAGTATTTAAGAGATACGTGGTTATGGCACTTAGGGACTTCGTTTATTGTAGCCTGGGTAGGGTTGCACTAGATGATCTTGAGGGCCTTTTCCAACCTGAATGATTCTGAGTCTGTTTCTCAGCTATGCCCAGTACCGCCCCATTGCTATGGATGCCTGTTCTCCTTGCTGCTCAGTGGATGAAACATGGCCTCTCCCTGGGCAGTGCTGGCACTGGGCTGCAGATGTGTTGGTATGAAAGACAAGTCCCTGCCCTTTGCTCAGCCATAAAGGCCCGTGCCCTCCAGCACCATACAGCTGGGAGATGAGGGAGGGCTCAGCAGAGCTCCCTACCCGCTCCCTGCGGGGCCGGGTGCTCGGGGCTGCTGCTAGAGCCTGGAGGATCAGCAAGCAGCCAAATAATAGCGCACTGTGCTCCTTCCCCTTTTTCTGGCAGAAAAACAGCATCTTGAAGGCTTCACGGCTTTAATCTCAATAGCATTTTGTTACCATTTCCCCCAGTGGCTGGTGTATGCTTATATTTTTAGATAATGGATGCTGGTGGGATCGTTTATCTCACCACTCCCTTCCTTCTGGAAAACCTTTCAGCTTGTCAAAGGTGCCATTAAACCAGAGCTGACCATGGAGAAATACGGACTGTTGGAGGTGCTGGTGTTGCATGCTGGGGAATCTGGCTCGTAGGAAGAGGGTTTATGGTCCCGCTCATCCCAGGAGCTGAGCTGGCATCATCATTTCACCAGCTCTCTGCAGAAAGCAGGTTTGGATGCTGGGATGATGAAAGTTTCTGTCACTTTAAAGAGCCATGAATGCAGAATGCTTGCTTTTTTTCTTTGTAAATTATTTCCAGGATGCCACGGGACCTCTTTTTTAACTGCAGAAGTACTGTGTAAGCTGTTGCGTTGTTGTTCCAAAGCACCAGGCCTAATATTCAGCTGCCGACTGTCTGCAGATTCTCCCAACTCCAGCTGGTGTTTTATTTCATCTTAAAGTTAATATTGTGTTGTTTTGCATTTCTAAAACCCAAACTTCGGAAACTGTGTGATTTATGAGATTCTCAGCTTTGATAAAACCAAAAATCACAGGGAAATAGGAAAATGTAAACATCGAATGTATAACACAAGCCAAGAGAAACTCCAGCTTGTATGTACGTACATCCTTGTGCATGCATGCATGTATGATGTAAATGATTCCAGGGCACCTGCCCAATGGTGATGGCTTGTGAACGTGGTAAGATGTTTCCTCTCACGGTTCAGATGGAGACGCGGTGGGACATTCTTAAGGACAATTCCTGGGTGGAGCATAACTGAGTTCACTATAGGGAGAGCATTGCACACTGCCAAAAATTTCTGGAGACTTGCTTTCGGTTCTGGAGGTAACTGCAGGAATAGAAGGCTGATCCTGTTGGGCATGAAGTGCTCTGCCACGAGTTGGGTGTGTATCTTGTTCCTGGCAGTCCCTGAGAATGGAAGGGCTGGGGGCCTCGCAAGCCTGGACCCTCAGTGCATGTCTTCTTGTTATTGGCAGAGTTAAATCACCCACCGTGCTGTTTTGAACTGAAGGATCAGTTAACAAGTGATGTATTAACTAACTGGTTTTCTCCTCTTTTAAATGCTTGCCCTATGCCTGTTCACGTCTCTGCCAGCTCCGAGGCATTCGTGCATCTTTAAGTGTGTGAGTGGCTCCCAGAGATCAAGGGCACTGCTCATGTGCTTCGTTTGTCTGCAGGACTGAGGCCCTGGAGAAAACCCAGTCTAAATAAGAAGCCAGCATCTGTGACTGCTGCTCCTGTGAGCAGTCCTATTGCCCTGAGCCAGAGAATGTGTATTACAGGATGAGATTAAAGAAAAGGAGGAGGAAAAGATTGGGGTTCAGACTTGTGTGCTTGAATGTAATGTGTTATTTGGGGTGACTCCGTCTGTGGGATCCCTCCTGCTCTGAGTGTACCGTAAACGAGATCCTCAGCATCACATCACGGTGCACTGGTGCATCTGCCCATCATTGGTGTGCCCTGACAGGGAACCACTAAGCTTCTGTGATTCTTCCTTGGGCAGGGTAGTGTTAGAGGACAGGGTTTCTCATTGCTATGGGTCTCACTGCTATTTATCCTGTACTGCTGTGTGCAGGGCTGCAGGCAGTCGTCTTTCATGTGGGGTTTGTTGTGGAGTGGCTAATAATCCACAGAGTCTGCGCACGCTCTCTTCCATCTCCAGCCAACATCAAAAGTGCTTCCCAGTGTGATGAATAGGGATTTCTGCTTCTGCTGTGGTGGGAAGGGCACAGCGATGGCGAAGCAGAGCGCAGTTCAAAGATGTGCATTGCCGAAATTGCCTTGTAATGCTTTATTCATATCTCTGACGCTGCCTGACAGACGGCAAATTTATTCATGCTGTTGCTTGACCATGGTAGAGAGCACAAATCCAAGGATAAGTCAGATAAGGACTTTGCAGAGATGTTATTAAAGCTTTTTCCTGGATTTTATTGAAGGCAGAACGGCCACGGTGTCATGTGAGGGCTTTTTGGGGGTCACCTGCCCCCGGTGTCACAGCAGCTCTGAAGGGCATTGCTGCGCCCAGCACTGGGCTGTGCATCTTCCCAGCAGCCTCCTGCTGGGCGGGGGTACGTGGGCAGCTGGGACGTGACACCCACCTCCACCTTCTTGTCCTTCATTGCCCAGGGGTGGGTGCCTGAGGATGAGCTCCTGGCTGCAGTGACCTGACCTGACGTGCTCACAGAGGGGGCATCACAAGCTGGAGGTTTTACAGTGCATCAGGAGTGGAAGCAAGCAGATCTAACTGTTGGCAGCAAGTCTTTAAAGTGAAGCAGGCTTAGAGAGGATTATTTCTGTCTTTTCTTTTGGAGAAATAATCTCCATTTAAAAGTTAGTTACTAATATGTCCCATGACTATACATTCGTCTTTACCTCTAATAATGGATTTTATCATTAATGCGCATGAATTTTCACTTACGTTATAATCCAATCAGCAGCAAATCTCCTCCTTTAAGTGAGGATGTTCAGCAGAACAGACTCTGAAACTTTGCAGCTCAGGAAAGCGGCTCGAGCACAGCGCAGTGAGTTTAATTGTCAGAATTGCTGTCTGACAGAGCAGAAATCTCCTTTTGCCGTATAAGCGGTGTTTCCACGTGTACAGCAGGTGCATGTGGAATGAAGTGTTTGAATAACCTGTGCAAACCCAGAGGCTGGGGATTTCTTGGCTATGGGGGGAAAGATAGGCAGGGACAATGGGGCTTACCTGGGTCAGAAGAGAGACCTAGAAAAGAGAGTGCTCTCCTGCCTTTGGTTTGGCTTATCGTAATTGCAAATGTGTCCTTGTATTATCTGCACACTCACCAGGAGCTGCTCTCGAACCTCAGGGTCCTTTACAGGCAATGCTGGTAGATGTAGCGTTTGACTGGGTGGCAGAAGAGTTACGGAGGTTATGTTCTGCTGCTGCAGCACAACCAGCATCATCTGTACGGGGTCAGCAGGGCAGCAGGCTGGGGGAAGCTGGCAGTTTGTGCAGAGCTGCAGGTGGATCCTCGGCTGGGTGATGAGTCTCAGTGTGAACGTGGTGCTGCCAGGTTTTCCTCCTCTCAATTTGATATCAACGAAGGAGCTTTTTTATTATTATTATATTATTATTTTTTTTTTTAGTGTCAATGAGACATCATAGACACTGCATTTTTTTTTTTAACTGTTTGGTTTCACCCTAATGTTTTTTTCTAGGAGAAGCCACCAGGTTTGGATTCACCAGCTTTATTTTCCCTTAAGCACAATTCAGTAGTTTAATAGATGGAAATTGATACTAAATCTCACTTATATGACTTGGAGATGATGCTTTTTTCCCTGCCTGCAGCTTTCCCCCACAGTGTGTTACAGTTCTCAGTAAGTCATTAAAATAAATTTGGGATTCATGTATTGACAGAACGGCGTGGAACTGCTTTTCTTTTCATGTTGCCTGCTGCTCTGGTGTTCCTGGCGTCTGAATCCCAAAATGCAACTGCCAGAGCAGACAAAGCTCACGTGCCCATCCTGTTGGGATTCATGCGAGCCTGGAGCTGAGGAAAAGGCAGGGAGCAGAGCACCTCCCAAGTGATGAAGTGATATTGTTGTACCTTGTGTTTTCCAGCAGTTCAGACGCTGTGTGTGCTCAGGACCCGTGTAACACTGCAGAGTCTCAATCGTGGTTCATTGCGTGGTGATAAAGGACAGGAGTAAGTGCCAGCCAGGCAAAGAGATGCTTCCTTTTGTTAGGGTCTGACCTCTCCATCCCTGAATGAAGCTAAGGGAAACGTATGCAGAGCCAGGTTCAGTGCTTATTTATTCTTTTTGTGCTTTACCCTTTGGGCACAAGAATGTTGCTGGCGTGAGATAGAAGCGGTTGCCAAACCACTAGGCCAAAATAAAGGGCAAGAGGTCATCATTTCTCAAAGCGAGGCACTTTGATTTGCCTTGAAACTCTGGGCTGGGAGCAGAAGGGAAGAGCTGGACATTTTGCTTTCCATCCTTAGCAGCACGCAGGGGAGTCCCCCACTACTGCTTCCTTAACGGGTTTGCATCTCCCACTGTCACAGAGCTCCTCGCTGCAGCCCTGGCAGGACAGCAAGATCCGAGTGCTTTTTGTGCTTTTCTTTACTTGCTATTCCTTGGAAAGAGGCTTGGGCTTCCCCCTCCCTGATTTTTTGACCTCTGGTGCTGAACTAGCATTTGAAGATCATGTTCTTTATATTTATACCTTGGCTTTATCAGACTGCTCTGAATTCCCACTGACTCACAGCTTGGGTAGAAGTGTTGCTCAGGTCTTGCAGGAGCCTGCTGTAGCTGTGCAGCAGGAGTAGCTGCCTGCTCTGTTTGCTCCTTCAATAAGGGCTCAATTTTAATGCCTTCATCCCAGCGAGTGGATAGCTGCTACCAGGCACTGTGATTTAGGCATGCTAGGGTATAAGTGAGAGCACGATGAGGCCAAAGTGATAATTATTTAAATACGTGGCTGTGCAGATATGTTTTGGGGAACTTGTCCTGCCAAGTTGTGTGCTTGTGTCTCCCATTCAGAGTCCGTACCTGGCTTTATACAGAATAACTCAAAGCATCTTTAGTGAAAAAGAGAACAGAATGCCCTGCTGGACAGTGAAGGCCTGAAGGTTTGTGCTGAAATGTCTGTGATGCATAGGAGAGGTGGAGCTGAAGTGAGAATTATGGGCTTACCCTGTTGTGGAGCCTGATGCTCTTTGTCAGTTCCTTGTGCTGCGCTGATACCTTTTACTTTACAGCATTTAAAAGAAGTCCTTAAACATTCCTTGTGGGAACAGACAGTGGTTTACAAACACATGAGCTGTGCTGGAGTCTGGTGGACTTGTGCCACTTTACACAATGGGGTCAAATTGCATGCGGTGAGAGCATCTAGAAGAAGGTAAAAATAAACCCACTGAATATTTGGATGAACCTGTAGCTGCTCAGAATGGTGATAGCTCGATTATTTGCCTTTGGTGAGTTAAATGCTGTTTTTTTAATCCTTTACCACCAAATGACTGATCTCTGGGAGAGTTACAGTAAAATAATATATATTTGATTTGGAAAAGCTCTTGCAGGGAGGGATGTATTTTTGCTGGTTTGCACAATAAAAGGGCAAAACACTTTTCATTCCTGCCTGATATTTTTTTTTATTATTTTTCTGAACTGGAAAAGGCAGCTTTCAAAGACCGAAAATTGTCATTTTGCCATGAAAGGCTGTTTTTGCTGACACAATTGGTAGTTTAGCTCCGCTTTAATTTCCTATTCTAAATATGTTGTAAGATTATAGGGTACATCGTTAGAAATATTCAGCATATTTTTCCTTTTGAATTGCTTAAAAATTAAGAGAATGATTATGAATATGGAATAAGTCTATGCAAGATGTCTTTTTTTCCTCTCCTTGACATTCAGCGTGTGCGCTCTTGGGATGGTATTTTATTACAGGACATTGATTCCAAGAAGATATTTTAAGTACATTAGCAAAGAACTGAAAACTAAATGTATGGTGGTGCTGCTCAGCTGGTGCAAATAGATGTCACTCTGCTGAAGCCAGTAGAGCCATGCCAGTTTATCCCAGCTGCAGATGTCCCCTGTGGTTATCTCTTCCATTCTTCTGTATTTCACTGTTTTGTCATTAACACAGTCACCTCTTCCCAGGCTTTTGCCCACAAGCAAACTGTGCTCAAAAAGCAATGGTATTACAGACAAGGTTTCCTGGATAAGCATCTCTGAACGTTGTTATTTTGGGCTGCCCTGTATGTGTTTGTGTTTTATTCATCCCATCCAATTGGAGCCACTGTGGTGTTGAAAAACCAGCCCAGTTACAGTGGTTTGTGACATTTCTCTTTGTAACCACGATGCTCAGCTGGTGCTCTCTGTAGGGCAAAGAGGTGTCTTTGCTACTGTAGGTAAAAATCTATCTGCATGGGTGGGAAGGTGAGAAGCTTTGTAATACAACAGTTGTAAGAGGACTCCAGCAGCCCTCTGAGTGTTTGCGCTGCGAGGCAGCAGTGAGGACTTGTTTCTTTTCTGTGTGACCCTGAACCAATAACAATTGTTCAGAGGAAATCAAGATATCTTTTAACAAACTGAATTAATGGATATTTCCTCAGTGGTTTCCCAAGCATTTATTATGGGATTTACTGAGAATGCAGGTAAAAATAGCTACCTAGCTTGCTTTTCAATTTGATAGCAATGATAGGTGCTTGGTGGGGAGATGACATCTCTACCAGCCTTTCACACAGAGGGTGGTGAGGCACTGGAACAGGTTGCCCAGGGAGTTGTGGATGCCCCATCCCTGCAGGCATTCAAGGCCAGGCTGGATGTGGCTCTGGGCAGCCTGGTCTGCTCGTTGGCGACCCTGCACATAGCAGGGGGTTGGAACTAGATGAGCATCATGGTCCTTTTCAACCCAGGCCGTTCTATGATTCTATGATTCCTCCCCATTCATGCATGGGAGCCTCTAATTCATCTTTCCTGATTTGGTGCATCATTGCAGTGGACGTAGGTTGTGCTGTGCGACATGGCAGGAATTATTCCTTTCACTGAGAGTACATTGCTGATGCCAATGATCTTTCTGTTCTCCCCCTCGCCTTCCCTCCTCCCCCCAGTTGTAAGGTCCTATTCCAGAAACGAATGGCGTGATTATTATTTTTCCCAGTTTTTCAGTGAGTCAGTTGTAAGAATTATTTTTACAGGTGCAAGAAATTATTTTTCTTTAGTCTCATTCTTACCAATGACAAATCTGCCTTGGAATTTTCACCATCATCCTCAAAAAGAAGAAAAAAACACTCCTGACTGGAGGCGAACGTCCAGCAGGAGGGATGGGATCCTGAGCAGTGCTACTGGGTTCTGTCTTATCCTAAAGTTGAGGTAGAGGCATTGCCCCATCTGTAACAACTTTGTCACCGTGGTGTGAAATTAACCTTGTGGTTTGACAAGTTCATTACACGCGTCTGTTGATATCAGCTTTTTATGTGAGAGTGTTTTTACTCGGGGAGAAATCCATAGCGAGTGCTATTTTGAGATGCTAGCAACCCCCCACGTTTACAGTTGGGTTTTTTCTTTTTTTTTTTTTTGCCTACGTATTGATGGCAAGTGCTTGCAAAACTTGATACAGATCGAAAAGTCCAAAAATACAGCTTCTGTGCATGGAGATTCACTACTGCAAATGTCACGTTTGCATATTTTTAAATTAAAAATCAATACACCATTATATATCAGGAAAGACTATTTCTCAGCATCTGCTGTGGGAGGGTTATGGATTTCCTCATTAGCAGCGTGCTCTCACCAGGCGAGGCAGTGGTTTGGGCTGCACAGGACATGCAACTGAGCACAGGCTCCAGGAGATGCATCGCTTTGCTGCAGGGCAATAGACGTGCTCGTGCTAGGTGTGTTTCTTCTGTAAGGCCACGTCAAAAATGCTTTGTCTTTTCACAGGGCGCACATTGGGTAGAGGATGCTTTGTTATTTGTAAGTAGCTATTCAGTCTCAGTCTTCTAGGGCAAAGCTGGGCAGGAATGAATCTTAAATACGTTTAGGAAAAAAGGAAGAGTAGTACAGACTGGAAATCAGAAATATTATTCCTCATTCAGTCCTTTTTTTAAGCAATCAAAGCAACTTAGAGCAACCTCCTGCTCTTCCGCAGGGTTTGCCTGTACATCTTTGTGTGCACGTGGTACCGTTGTGAATATCACATACAGCTCTGTGGTGCACATGGATGCGTGCCCATGTTTTCATTAAGACCGTGCACAAACAGGCCTTTAGGAGAAAGAAAAGCAAAAGTATCTGCTTATCGGTGAATGAATTATCCGTCTTGAGTCAAAGTTGGTACTAATGTATGGAGGTGAGACTTTCCTGGTTGTTACAAGAATTTGTTCTGGTGGGTAGCGCGTAAGATGGATGATGAGATTTGGCTATTCATTTCTTTGATTTCTAAGAACACTGATTTTTTTAAATGGCATCCCTGTAAATGTATAACTCAGTGGCCCCAAGTTTCTCTAGAGGAATGTATGTGTGACTAATTCCCCATCCAGGATATAAGCAACCCGCTCGCTTCATTAATCATAGGCTTCTTATGGGCCACCAGTTCCAAGTGATCTCATTTTTGTTCACTTCATGTATCAGCTGTCTCCAGAAACTTCAAAGATATCTGCAGACAAAATGCTGGATTAGGTAAGCTGTTAGTTAGCCTGATAAGTTTGTCACACAGCATCTGTTTGAAGTGATCTGGGGTCATAGTCTGGCCTTCTCGACCGCAGCATACCTTATCGGTCTTTACCAAATTTGCAGTCTTTTCCAGCACCACTCACCCTCTTTTTATGTCTGTAGGAGACCAGCTTGGAGACACTCTGTCATGTGTTAAATGAGAGAGAATGGAGAAAAATTAAATAACATGTTTGTGCAGTATTTTGTACGATAGCCAGCCTTGCAGATTGCTCTTCTAATGCGATCGTAAGCACTGGGAGTGCTCCAAGGCCCCCAAATTACAGCTCTGAACTGCTGATGAGTGGGATGGAGAGCAAAAAGACCCGTGAGTTTTGCTCAGAGCTGCCACTGCACAGCCATCTGTAGTATTGCAGCAGCTTTTTCATGGCTTACGTTCTGTGCAAATCCTGGATAACAACACAGTGCCTTCTTGAAGATTCCAAGACAGCCAACTGATTCCTTAATTTCCCAAGGAGAGGCAGCCTGAAGGTAGGGTGAAATAGTCAGGTGGCCAGCTAGCTCAGGACTGTTTCACACGTAGGTTTGATTGTCTTGTTTCTGATGTTCTAATGGCAAGTCTTGTAAAAGTGTGAAAATTGGATCAGTTTGCACTCTTCAGAGATGTCTCCTGGTCCTGGGTTAAGTTGGCCCCATTTGATGGGTTTGGCCACTGCTCTTCTGCCTGGGATGGAAAAGTACCAAAAAGCCAAATGGGGTGTGAGAGTCCAAGCCATCCTTTGGAGCTCATAATGGCAACAAAGCTGTGTCGTTAGTCTGCCCCACAATCATGGTGCTGTTTCAGAAGGGCAAGAAAAGTGTGGGTGAGTGATTCTGTATCGTCTCAATCACATGGTTACTTGTCTAGAACAGTTTCAGCCTGTAAATCCCTAAGCTCAGCTGTCATTAGCTTATTCTGTCTGTGTGACTCTCTGCTTCTGAAAAATTAAGAACTGTATATAAAAAAAGCATGCAAATATTCCACTTTTTTTTTCCTAAATATCTTTAAAAAAAAAGAAAGAAAGAAAGAAAAAAAGCTGATTCAAAGAGATGAATTGTTGCTTTTCTGTTGGAAGGAAATAGAAAGCCGGGTCACACGAGTGGTTCTGTCAACACAGAACACTCAGAAAAGGAATAGTTCAGTAAAAATGCAAATGATCATTGCTCCAAATACTGCTGGAAAGATAAAATGACTGCATGTGTTCAAGTTGCAGAGCAAAGATCTATTGTGAACTAAGCTGTGCGGCGATAAAGATGGGCAGATGAATGCAGGTCAGTACAGAAGCAGATAAGGAGACTATAGAATGGCAAACCCCCATTTGAGGGGTCTATAAATCTGTAAGAGCCTTTACAACAGATGGCACAAAAACTTACAACACAAGTATTTTACGCACAACACCAGAGCAAATCTTTTTTTTATTAACTGAGTTGAACTTTAAAATTATGTTATGACCAAAAATCAATAAAGAGAAACTGATTTAAGTTCATCCAAGTGTGAAGGGGTTTATTACCAGTGCTATATCACTCTAATGATGTACTCTTAAAAATTTGTTTTTGTGATATATTACATCTATTATTGCTAAAAGGATAAAACTGCAAAGCAACAGTGGACATTAATAAATCAATTTAAAGAAAAATGGGCAGGTAGCCAGGGGAGAAGTAAATCCAATTTGCAGTTTTTAAAGGTTGTGCGATCGCAATATATGCAAACGACACCCCAACAAGGCCATGGGTTCTCAGTTGCTAATGGGATTCTCTCCTGCACTTATTTTGTTTGTTTGCTGTAGTGTAATCCTCCTCTGTAACTGCACTGTGACAGTGCGCTGATAAGTCATATTTCTAAAGCTAATTTTCTCACTTAACCTTCCAGATAGATCTACACTATCAAAACAGCCCAGAGGGCTTTGTTGATCAGCCTGCATGAAGCATTTCTTTGAGTTGTTAAAATACAAAACATCTGTCTTCCTGTCTCTGTCTCGCTCAAATTGTATTTTGCTGGTTGTCAAGAGTATGCCGTTCAGAGACGCTGAATTAGTGCTGTCTTTCTGCTTATTAATACAGGAGTCAAAAGGCAGCCTCAGTCGGTCTGTCTCTGAACAGTATTTTGGCTAAAGTTTCAGAAAAACGTTCCAAAATCTTTCCCTTCACCTAGCTGTAACAGAATAAATATTTCAGTGGGATGTATGCTAGCAAGGCAAACCGAATGCCTACTGGGAAGTGTTCATTGCTGCATCCCTGAATGCCTTCTGGTTGCGGACTCCGCTCCTCGCACGGAATTACGTGAGACCCCACTTGGGCTGCGACCTTTCTTATTCTAATGGCACCTGACAGTGAAAAATGGTAGGATTTTCAAAGGAGCCTGGGAATTTAATTGGGCATCCACCTCTTTAAAGCTCCTTGAGCAAGCCAGGCTTATTTATTTTTATTAATATTCTCACAATTCTGCGAGAGGGTGATGCAGTTGAAACTGAAGCACATACGTAATTACAAAGAATTTGCAAAATGCAGAGATTAAAATAAGGCAACAGAGAATAAATACGCTTTTGTCAGCCCTGCTCTAGAAAGTGTTCAGTCATTGTCAGGTCCAGGGACTTCTTCATTAGGGTGCCATTGTGCGAGGAAAGCGGTGCTCCAGCAGTGGCAGCATCAAGCTCCGTGTTGATCGTTTCCGAGCAATCACCGTACCGAGTATGCTTGGGCCTGTGAGGGGAGGAGGGAACTTTGTGTTTCCAAGTGCCAGAGCTGAGCCTGCAGCCGTTCTGCATCACCTGTGCGGGAGGTGCACCGTGCCGGGATGCACTGCTGTCATAGCCTCACAGGTCAGCCTTGCCTCTTCTCCTGGGGATGTCTTCACCTGGAAGAGCAGGCAAGAGCGAACGTTGTCGTAATGCATTTGTCACTGAATGCACGGGATGGAAGGCAGCATGCAGGCGCTTGGGACAGGTCTGTTGGGGATGGATATCTTCAGTTTACTGTACTGTGAGAGGACTCAAACTAAGCTGTTAGGAGAGGATTTTTTCTTAAACAGGAGGTACAGCTGCTCTAGTGCTCAAGTTGCATCCAGTGCTCAAGTGATGTGTATTCAGACTAGTTTCTGTGGTGTCCTCCAAATGCTTTCTCAGAGCTCAGGGAAAGATGTACTCAGGAATCAGAATGAGCGCCAATTTTCAGACGACTGAAAATTGTTTTCCAACAATGTGCAGATCACCTTCATGCAGCTGCAAGGTAAATGAATGCCAGCAGTAAACAGCCATCGCAAAGCTATTGCAGGATCATCACTACAGTGATACTTGAGCACACATCATTATTAATATTGAAATGTCAGTGGTATTTTTAGCCTAGCATTTATTACCCCTTTGAGCAGGGTGCCTAAATGAATCCAAATGTCTTGATAGATGTCTTTCCTTGGTGCCTGCCCCAGAACAGTTGAGAACCAAACAATAATTTCAATCATTTCTATACAGGCGGGAGAATGATAATCTCAGATCTTGCAATTTTCTTCTGTCTTTAGCTATCATGCGAGTCTGTCATTCTTGCAAATTTTAATTTCTGGCATCTGCTTAGCAGGGGTAAATTAGCTTAATTGCTGTAAGATTTTTCAGAAACGTTCCTCCAGCAGAAAAATTGTCTTTGCCTCTCCATAAAGAGAAGAGCCTATAGTACGTGTCTCAGAATGCATTGCATTCACTTACTAACAATTTCTCCGCTAACCTCGCAGTCAGGGTGCTGGTGAAGCAAAGTTATCGAGCAGAAAACTTCTCTGTGTGTAGTGATTTCTATTATAAAATCGTGGAACTCGTTTCATTTGATTAAAATGTGATGACACTACAGGTGATGTAAGTACTAGCTCTCTAACAAAGTTTGCTATTGAGATTTACCCAGCGAAGCGTTGGACCACTGTTTGCTAACGAGGATGACTCATTCAAGATGAATTTGCATCCAGTCTTTTCCAAACCTCAGAGGCACTGCGGCCTCTCACGGACCCACCAGTGATAATGCAGCAAAGAGTGTCCTAAAAGTGTCCGTGGAGAAAGGGGCAAACAGACATATACATATATATAGATACGCATGCATATATACACACACATATATATACACACATACACGTGTAGTCTTGGGGGGATCTTTGTTGCTATATTAATTGAAATTACTGTTGTGGATGGTTGTTTCACTAAAAGGGTCATTTGTCCCCGTGGCATGATGTCTGGTGATGGGTAATGAAAGGACTAAGGCAAAGAAACATCGCCACATTTAAGGTTATTGCTGTGCTGCCCCTTTTGCCTCCTGTGGGAGGATTTAAAAAGACAAAATGGTAAAACCCAAGCCTTTACACAGTGTTTTATTTTTATTTGTATTTTTATTTTTATTTTTCCCCCAGTGCATCAGTAAAAAAAAAAATAGGTCTGAAGAGGAAGAGGATGAAGTAGTTTTATTTAATTCACAGTTTCTGTTTACCTGTTCCCTGTGGCTGGCTCTCCTATCCACTAGGGATTCATTGAGGTGTTTGTTTTTCAGTGACAGAAACAACTTGGTTCTGAGGGTTTATTTAATAAAATGTAATAAAAATAAACAGCGTGTTATTCAGTGGCATGGATAGGGCTTCAGTGCCTCCTCACTTCTCAGTGCTGCAGACTCAGCAAAATGCAGTTGAGCTAATGGGGATCACTTCTGAAATCTTACCTTGGCGCTTCAGAAATGCTTTCCTCACCAGCATACATCCATGACTCCATGCTGCATGTTTTTATAGCTGATAAAGACCTTTTTCATTCATTTAGAAGTAGTGAGTGCAAACAAACTAATTGAACTAATGTCCTGAAGATACATCGTAAACACTGGTGTAGCTTTTCACCTTCTGTGTGTTGTGGAACTGTGGGTTGGGTTGTTTTTGTTTTTCATTTTCATTATTTTTGAGTAAGGCTTTCTTTACGTAGCACACACGATACTGTCTTGCCAAGTGCAGTGACAACTGTGAGTGATCAGAGAGCAAAATATACCCTGCCATTCTCCTCATCCTCAGGTCTTTCAACTACTTTTAAGAGCCGTGCGTGAAATCTTAGTCTTGGTGGAAAAAAAAGGAAGACTCCTGTTGTTTTGAGTGAGGGCACATTCTGTGCATCCGACAAATGTCAAGTGATTTTGGCACTGTTCGAGACTGTTAAATATTGAGTACGTATTTCATTGGTCCTTACTGCATAAACAGCGCTTCTAAAATTGTCGATAAGAGGTAAGTGCCTAAATCGGTGAGATAATTGCCTCAAATAAGACTGATAGCTGCACTGCTTCATGCAGGACTGTTTTGTGATAAAGACTTCTCTTTTCTTTGTTTGTTTCTGCAAGGGCATATTGAGTGAGAATTAGATGGAGCCAGTTTGGCTGGATTTCTATTGGCAGGAGATAAACACTGTAGACGAGAAACATGTTTGTCTGGGCCAGAAACCTGGTGTTGCAGAGACCAATCCAACAATATTCATTGACGTCCAGTTTTCTTGGCATGAATCTCTGCCGTTCCTACTTTCAAGGTACCTCTTACTTCCCGTGGAAGTGCAGCATGTTTGCATGATGATAGCTGCTCAGCGTTAGCGGGCCTTTAAGGCCAAAATCGTTAGCTGCAATGAACTCTATGTAGAGTCAAGAGTTATTATAGCTGTATTCTGCCAAAATGACATGGTAAAAGGTAACAGCACTCAAACCAAGCAAGCAGGCTGCTGGTTGCAGCTGTCAGTTTAAAGACCTGGTGGTTCTGGTTGACAAGTTAAACTCTGCTGATTTGGTCACTTCTGAAATGAGATGTCCTTGTGTGCTTGGAGATCAGTCAAACGGTACATGGCATCCCTCTGAGCCACAAAGCTTTCTTCCTTCTCTGTTATAAACTCTCATAAGCTCTTCAAAAGCTCCTCAATCTCCTGTTTAGAAGTAGCTTTGTTTAGGTAGAAGTTGCCTTATCTGTCATTTTGTTTAAAAGTGGAGATGTGGGACTTGCCACAAAACTTTTCTGAAGAAAATGTGCTTTTATAGCTCAAATAATGATCTGGGATGGAAGGGACCAGAGGTCAAGTTTCTAACTTGCCTGATTTGCCAGCTTTTAATGGAGTTTTTCTTTTCTGGGGACTTTGTAGCTTGCCATTTCCTTGGGAAATTCACAGTTGTCAACCTGTGATGTTTCAAATGAAATGTTTGGTCTTCGGAGTTCAAAGGTCTCTGTCCAAGTAAATCTCACCAGTCCTAATCAAAAGCACCTAAGAGCGAGTAGTTATTTCCCCTTATTTCCCCGGCACTTCCGTGCCATGGCCTCTGGACAGCACATTTGATGGATGTGTGGGACAGAAGGGTGTTGAGCACGTGGCCCTGTGGGGGGACCCAGGCCAGAGGCAGCGGGCTCTGCACCTCTGCTGGGATGCCCTCAGCACTCAAGCAGCGCTCAGCTCTGACCTCCAGGGACCCACAGACAAAACTTAACTGCTGTTCTTGGCTCAAGTGCACAAAAGCTACGCAAGTGGAACGGTTAGGGCCAGACTTTTAAATACCAAATAGCAGCACCTTTTATTGCTCATCGTGACCCTTTCTCTCGCCTTCTGCCTTGACCCCTTTCCAGTTTTATGTCCTAGTAAAGCAGCTGCACAGCTTACGGTTTCTGGCTGCTGCTGTTGCTTTGAGAGGTTTATGAGGGTCTTTGAAAAGATTTATAGTTACTTCTGTAATGACCTTTCCCAGTTTATTGTTGATTAGTTTTCAAGCCTGCAGACCAGGAGGACAAGAGCTACAGAGAGCTTTCTGCCCCACTGACACGCCGGGCCAGGAGACATCTCAGTGTCTAACACACAATGTCTGATGCAGTTTCCTATCTAATTCTTCATCCCTTGGTATTTGGCAGATGATGCCAGTGTGTTTCTGATGACCCACAGATTGCATCTTGTTAGAGCGTCCTTACTTAAAGTGGCTGAGGGCAAAGATTTATTTATCCTTGAGAAGTGGACTTCCAAATTTAGACCCTGGCCCTTGAGTTCAGTGGTTCCTAAAGTGCAGTGCTCTGAGAGTCTTACCTGGCAAGGTAACATTTGAAGAATGTTATGCAAAAACTGCTCGGCAGGGATTTCGCAGTTGGTTGCTTTTGGCCGGAGTCTGTTGACATAGGTGACGTTGTCTTTGCAGAAAAGAAAAGGAAACTACAACAGCAAAACAAAAGGCAAAGTCTTTAATACTCTGCAAAGTCTCATGTGTGATCTGTGTGGGAGTTTTGCTCATTTTCGTGTTATTAGAGAAAGGCAGAAATTGCCTGCGTATTTTGATTTTTGATTTTTTACGCCAGCACTACATGGCAGAAAACCAAATATTGTTCTTCCTTGATCTCAGGGCCAAGCAACGCCTTGGTACAGAGCCAGGCCCAGTCCTGCCAAAATAACCTGGCGAGGACACCAAAGGCAAGGCCACAACATATCTGAAAACAGCCCTGAGCTAGGAGGCGGGATGATGAAACCGGGAGGAC
Organism: Tragopan temminckii; assembly: GCA_028571105.1. NCBI lineage: Eukaryota > Metazoa > Chordata > Aves > Galliformes > Phasianidae > Tragopan > Tragopan temminckii. The sequence continues at coordinate 3,976,071 of JAOWBP010003503.1, forward strand.
TGTGCGACTGCGAGCGTCTTGGCAATGATTTATAGTTCTTATGTCATTTGTGCTCACATTTGTTTCTGTTCCTCTGGTTTTCCTCTGCACTTTTGGCGAAGCGGTCGCAGAGACTGCAGTGGACTTGGCGAGCTGGAGTGGAGAAATTAATCTCCCACCAGACACCAGGGAGAGACGGATCCAACACGCTGCAGGCCTGGGAATGGGAAGGCTCCTGGGCAAAGCATTGTACAGCCTTCTGGGCTGCTTCTGCAGATGCATCTGCTCTAACTCTGCCCTGGATAGAGATGTAGTGAGCTTGGTTGAGCCTTTGCTACCTCAGCTCTGCGTTGCATAAATGGCATCCCAACAGAAGAACTGCACGATGGAGGTTGGTGTGCTCTTATCTAATGGGTGACAGCCCGTTAACTCTGCTAGGCTGGGGAAATAAAAATGTAATGGCTGTGTGCAAGCAACATCTCAAATTCATTAAAAATGTTCTCATTAGATAATGAGTGTTTATTTAAAAAAGAAAAAAAGGACATTGGATAGCTGGTCCACAGACCTGAGGGCTGCGTTGCTGTTTGTTCTGCAGTGTTCACAGTGCTTCTCTCTGCCTTTGCTGGGGCAATCAGTGGGATGCAGTGCCTGCTCAGGGATATTTAAACATCTCCTCTGTTGCTCTCTTTCCATGAGATGTGCTTGAAGACATATCATGTAGGGCAATAACAGCAGCCTTAGAAAAGTGCTCGGTAAATATCGGTGCAGATTTCTGCAGATCGGCCAGATCGTCTGATAGCAAATTACAAACTCTAAAGGGAGAGACTTAACAAAAGGTCTGGCTTTATTGATCTAGTAAATATGTTAGTCCTGGAATACAACAGTGAAAAAGGAGGAAGTTGAGGGTTTTACCCGCTAAGATGTGTTTAACTACGTATTGATGATGGCTGTGTGACTCATGCTGTGGAGAACACGAAGCAGAGCCAGTTGCATGCTGGTGGCAGCTGACATAATGCTGCTGTTTTCCCCCTCAAAAGCTGGGCTATTTTAGGAAAACTACATGTTAACAGCTTAGTGCCGTCCATTTCTGCAATGAAAATCACTGTTGGAAAGCTTTTTTCTGGAGCTGTCTGTTCATCACGTCACTGCGTAATACAAGTCCTAGAACTAAGGTGAAGGAGCCGTTAGCGCAACTTTTCTTGTTGGCTGTTGTAGCCCTGATGTAATTATAAACGTGCCTGTAGAGTAAGAATATGTATCTGTCACAACACCTCATTAATGTAAATATTGCTGCTTTGCAATTTGTTTTAACAGAAGGCACCGGGAACAAACTCCCCATGTGGGCTGCGACTGTTCTGTTCTTGTGAGTTAGTTACTACGCCAACTCCTCTGTTTTAACCACGTGAGTTATGGTCGGTTTGTCTCGTACCAAAACGACGTCTGCAATGCTGCAGCAGTTTTGCAGCAAGAACACGATGAGTTTTGCATTGCAAAAAAACAGAATTCGGTTTGAGAAACTTGGTCCAAACTTTTTGTTTGTTTTCCCTCTGCAATCACTGGTTGGTGACCTGCTGCTGCTCCTCTCCATTCAGCAGAGGGTGCTAAGTTTAACACCAGGTTTGTCCTCATAATGCTTGAGAAGATGAGTCAAAACACTTCTCAAAATGTGTCTGTGGTCAAAACATAAAACTCAAACCCTTGTACTGGGTAGTTATCTCCAATGTCTTCTGAAGCTGTTCTGCTGTTGTTCTCAGGTAGGATTTCGTGCACTGGAAAAGGAAAAAACAAGACAGACCATTGATTTTTGTAATTTTAAGGTAACTTGGCATAGTAGAAGTTGCTTGCTGATTAGCTGATAATGAGGAGGGAAATTAGTCAACAGACACTCGGAAATTAACATTATGACAAGTGAAGAGAGACAAGAACTCAAGGAGGAAAGTCAAGGGTCCTCTTTCCTGTCCTTTTCCTGTTTTGTTTCTGGGTAAAACAAACAACACAGATGAAATTAGATTAAACACATACAACCCTGGAAGTTTAATTTTTTTTTTGTATTACAGAAAAGTGCCCCCTTTGACACTGAGCCTATGTGAGTAATTAGTTTTTGACAACATAGAGCTCTGATTTGTTTTGAATTTAATTTAATCCTAGAAACCAGGTCGATCTGTCCATTTTTGTGTTTGTATTCATTGAGGAGGGCAACAAGTGGGATGTCGGGCAGTCTGTTCAGACAGAGAGCTGGTGACTGCTGCTTCCTTTTAACCTCAGTCCCCAGCAATTCAGAGAAGAGCCATTCCCAGTAAAAGCTTGTAAATTAAACAAAAGGACTTTGGAAAGAAACAGGACCAGCTTAAGGTAAGGATGATGATGTGTGAAGGCACGGAGCCGTGCATCAGCTGTAGCAAGTTGCAGAGAGGCCGTGCCTTTAGCAGAGATCAGTGCTGGGGAGGAGGAGGTGCGTTGCTGTGCCTCACTGGGCAGATGCTGCTGACATCATTGGTCTGATGGCAAAGCCACGCAGCATTTCACACGTAACATCTTGGATCCCATCTCCTTGTCTATACAGGACTATGAGATCTGTGTAACTCGTATCTTTGAAGTGCTTTGAAATGATAACCTGCTGTTGCTGTGTGTAACACGCGGTTTTATGAAGCACTATTTGATTTGTCATTTACCCAGTCTGGAGGCAAAATAACTGTATTTTCAGACACTCAAACACTTTGTGGCTGGACACTGCTTCCTTTGAAGGCTGTTTAAAAAAAAAGAGCAAGATGGGGCAATCATCTAGTGGGGAATAAGCAGAAGGATGGAGGTAATTTTGTGTTTGTGTGTGTCTTTTGAAAAGAAACCAATGATTTAACGTGACCTAGAGTCACAGGATAAAAATAAAAATCAAGCAGTCTTTTATTGGCTTGATTATGTCATTTTTATTGCGTTCTTTAGCTGTGCTTGTATATGAAGTTGTCACACTGAGAAACTGAGAATGACTGGCACTTGTCAGCGGTATCAGCCAAGAGGGAGAGGACCAGCCAGGCTGAAATGCATTGATGCTCAGCAGGATGCAGCACGGGATGGCACTGCTGTGGGCATGCTGACCTGAGGCTGGTTGGAATTGCTGAAAAGAGTTGGTGGCCTCTTGATTTCTCACCTGATTGACGTATGCATAACTTTGTGTAAACAACATGTAATTTGCCTTTAATTCCCTAGTCTTGGTGCTGTGGCACGTCTTCAAAATGTCATGATGGGAGTGCTGAAAAGGATCTGTTTGGCTACATTTTCTTAGGTTTCCAAGCACACATATGTGTTCTTCTTCATGCAATGAGAGCCTAAAGCCTCAGGGAGTCCCTTTCTGCTCATCTCCAAGCAAGCTTGTGGACTTGTTGAAGAGCAGGGAGGTGGTAGAGAAACCTCCAGACATTGTGCTTAGGAGGGGAAGGTGAGGGATGAACAGTGGGGAGCTGTGGCTGTGTGAGCATTTGTTGCCTGTTTGGGTAGGTTTTATGTTTCCATACTGCATGTGGCTTGAGATACGTGGTGAGCTAGCACCTGTTGTGTCAGTGAGGGGCTTGGCAAAGGGAGAAGCTCATAAAACAAAAAAGTTTGCTTTAGATACAAATGGTTTTTAGCTAGATTTACATGATAGGCATGTGACTTACGTGGAGACAGATACCCGTGCAGTAACTGAAGCAATTCAAATCACATTGGAGGGGAAATGTGGAGTAAAATAATCCCATTTATCTAATTTTCCTGGTGAATGTGCTATTTGTAAAGCAGCTTTGGAAGCAAACGGTGATGTCTGAGGGCTGTGAAGGAAGCGGCTCCCATAGGAAAGTGTAACATTTCAGGGTAGCTGGTATGTGTACAGAAATGGACCCAACTCTTTGGGGCTGAATTCCCCTTTTCCAATTTGTTATCTGTTCTTTCCTCCTGCTAGCAGTCAGTCCATTAAAGGTACTGCTGATTTCACTATTGGGCAGAGGCTGAAAACCTCAGCGTGCGATTTCAAGGTTAGATCTAACAGCTACTCAGCAGCCATTAATTCACCTAAATGAGCTGAATTTTCAAAGTTGCATGGCTCTCAGCATTTCCCAGATCTCAGACAGTTCTTCGCTAATAAGGAGTTTTTGTAAAATATGACTCTTCAGTGGGATGCTTAAATAGGCATCTCTTCTGCCTGGGAATGTGGCCTGACTGGTTTCTCTCCCCCAGAAAGCAGGAAAGTGGAAGTGCGCAGGATGGGATGAGTGGCCAACGAGCAGAGTGAGCCCCCAGAAGAAAAATCCCAACAGAACTTGATGAGGACCTGCTAGCATACTGCAGCAAACCCCGAGTGTGGTTTAGTGCACTGCAACCTCCTGCAGCAGAGAGGAGATCTTCCATTACTGGGTTCTTGGTCTCCTGTGGCTTGAGTTCTGTAAGGTGCCCATCTCTGTGCCACCTGAGTGTCTGAGGTCTTTCACTGCTGGGAGGAAGGTCTTGTGATCTCCTCTGTCTCTTGTAATAGCAAGAAACTTAGAACAGCACATCACACAGAAGTCCCAGCTCCTTGCAGGAGCAAGTCTAGATGTCAGCTACCCAAAAGCACCAGAAGCTTATCACCCTGATAACTGTTTCTGGCCATTTGGTCTTGTTTTTTTCCATCCTGAAGGACTGCAGGTTTTGGGGTGCAAGACGCTTTGCCTATTGTTCCTCTACCTTCCCGAACAGCTAGCAGGCTGTTCCTTGAAATATTAATCCGTAAATTCTTCCCATCCCAGTAAGTCTGAAGCAATTACAATATTTTCCCCTCATCTGCTAATTAAATTCATTTGAAAACAGACGTAGCAGTCTCAAAGGACCATCCTTCTAATCTCCCTTCCACGTGTAGCAATTAGATGGCGGTTGTTTGCGAATGAAACAACGAGCAGGCTGAATAGGTTGGGGTGTTAAGTACAGCAAGAAAGTTGTAGGGCCCTCATGGGTGAGCGGGGCTGGGATCCTGCCCTAGCCAGCTTTAAAAGGAAGAGTACAATTCTTTTCTTTCTTATTTTTTCCTCTTCCCTTGCCTTCACAATGTGGCAGATATCAATCCGAGATTGCCCTGGGGAGACAAGTGTGTGTTTTTTCATTGGAAGGAAATCGTATGGAGAATTCATATGGTGTAAGTAATTTTTGCACTGTCTGGTGTACTCATTTTTCATCTTAAAACTTATAGATATAGCCTTTTTAATACTTTTTTTTTTTTTTTAAATCTTTATCACTTGGCAGGGATATAAAAAGTTAATAACGGGTTTATAATTTTATTAGCATTTATGCTGTAAATGCAGGAGAGTTTCCCAGTCTGAGCTTAATGTATCCTTAAAGTCCCTTTTATTATCTTGTTAATTCCCAGCTGTACCCTTTTATTGAAATGTGTATTATTGCATTTTCTCTAGAGGAGATACAGTGGAATAGGTCTGGACTATTAAAACTTTTTTTTTCTTTTAAGGAGAGAGGGTAATTCTTCATTTGTACTAACCCCAAAGTGACTGTTGTGTAGTCATCTTGCAAGCAGGTGACAGCACAAGGTGACAAGGGGGAGACACTCAGGGTCATTCTTTTCAGCAGAGAACACGTCTGAGAACTGTGCACAGTGGGAAGGAATGACAAAAAGCCTTTTGGTGACACAGGCCCAGAGCAGAAAGGACACAGCAAAGGCAACGTCTGCTCCTTCTTATTAATTTCTGTATATCTGAAGAGTAGGATCATGCCCATCTAATGTTTATTGTTTGTTCATAGGCCAGACAAGATAGCATAAACAAAAACTGTACGGTGGTTGTTGCACCCTGTATAAGCTACATGTCTAGCAGTCCATCTCACCTTGCTCACAGGACAGACGGATTTTGTGGCTGCCGTTCTGTTTTGCACTTAGCAGAAGCTGGCAGCAGATTTGTGCAGTAAAACAGATTTCAAACATTTTCCATATCTCCAATTGTAATTTCTGAGGCTTCCTCGGTGACGAAAGGGAGCTCCAGGAAAAACTGTCATTAGCCTCGTGGATCAATATGATTTAGGAAATACAAAACAACTTAAGTTGTTTAAAAA
>JAOWBP010003503.1:4006045-4016385 GCA_028571105.1 Tragopan temminckii
TGATTCTATGATTCTACATATCATCAGCGGGGCAAAGAAAGAATGGCCCCAAAAGTGGAAACTAAAGGACATTTTCAAATGCCTCAACTGTTTCCTACCTCTGAGTGAACATCTGAATGGTGTGGCATCGTTAGGAAAAAATGTCAATGGGAAATTAATTTCAAAGATATGTGCATGAATATTGATGAAATACGTAAATTCAATCCAACACAGACAATTATGACTGCTGTAATTAGGGCCATTAGGAGCTGCAGCAGTTCTCTGTCACTTTAGGTAGCTGGGAATAAGTAAGCAACTGAACCTGAAGCATCAGTGCCTAAGCCATTGCGTCAAATGGAGTGGGCATGAAATAATTATATTAAAAAAATAGTAGTGTTGGAATCAATTTTATATTTTCCTTCTTAAAATTCCTATTTCAGTGAGAATTTGTTGTCTTACCAATGAAACCTATGTTTTGCCTACTGCTTGATGCTGATTTCCATTCTCGTTTGCAAAGAGGCAGTTCTCAGCTCCACGCTCCCACTGCAGGACAAGTTGGCTTCTGGATTGCAGCAAAGCATGGGAAGGGGTTATCGGGGTCAGAAGAACATCAATAAAATGAATTAAAATGAACAAGCTGTAGATCTACTCCGGGTCACTGGGAGCAGGAATTGTAAGTTTTTTATTTTTGTTTCTGCCGGTTGCACTTTGCACAGCAGGAGGATGCACTGTGTGCAGCTGCCCCACATGGACCAGATTTGGGATTTAAATGAGAAGCTGGCACAGGACTGCCCAGGTCTGAATGTGCTGGGAAGGTGATGTTAGAGGTGGCCATCTCTGGGCATCTACCTATAACCACTTTGCAAGGTTTGTTGCCGAAGTCCCAAGAGAGAGAGTGGCAGTGGGCTTGTTTGTAGAGAAACGGATTTGAGAGCATCACAGCACACTGGTAGCCTGGCACAGGTCAGCAGCTCTCTGGGTTTGTGTATGCAAGTGCGTACAGGGATGTCAGTTTCTCCTGCGTGTGCAGCATCGAAATGTCTCTGAAGGGTTTCCCTCATCGAGACACCTGTGCAAAATCTGCTGGGCAAGTCAGGAGCGTGCTCGCTCTCAGGTTTACATTCAGATCCAGTGCTGGGAGAAGCTACAGGCTGGGAGTGCATTCAAGCTAGTACTGTTTAGACCACTGTTAGAGACAGATGTATTAGTATTTTTTATGAACCCAAGAGAGGATGTGCTGCAGGGACTGCTTTTAACACATAATCTTTATTTTCATACCATTCATCAGTTTCTGGGGCTATGTAAGATACCGTGTTTACCAGCATACGACAAAGTGCTTTGAAGAGGTTCTTTGTGAAATATAGATGACAGTGTTTTTATACGGCACGACAAGGAAACGCACTTTGTCGCACTCATGTTTATTTTGGCACTTTATTTCAGAGATGCTACAACGTATAAATGCCTGATGCAGTTCGAAAGACCGTGGGAAGAATAGAGGTGCTCTCCCAGCTCCATTCTCCTGCAGGAGACAAACAGCCCAGTCATTTGCCTGGCTTTCCTATTATTTTGCATTGGCACATCAGTTTCCATCTCGGCTGGTTTCACTCTTGTTGCTGCAAGAGCAGGCTCCAAATGTTCTGCCTCCCTACAGCAAGAAATGGCTAAATTAGCTTTCACGAAACATTTAATGTGCGTGCAACATGAAACAGCGGCGTTGCGGTGGATAGCTTTATTAGCTGAGCTGCTGGAATTGTTTTCTGAGCTATGCTGATCCTTAGCAGCGATTGCAAAATGGAACAGAAATTATTTATTAGTCCTCGGGAGCCGTAAGACAGAATAATACTTATTCGGCTGGAAACGCAGTCAATCTTGTTGTGATAGATGCTGCTGCTGCTGCTTTCAAGGAAAAAGCAAACAAACTGATTTTGTAATTGGGAGCAATAATGCCCATTTCAAAAGTTTTGGTGTACGCAGATTAATTTGCCCACAGGTAAGAACGTCCCAGAAGCTGTAGGTAAAGAGGAAAAGTAAGTGCGCACAGGAAGAAGCCCAACAGCACGCTCAAGCATTTAAGTAACGTTGCTGTAGGACAGGCTGAGAGCTACATGAAGTAATGCTGCTGTAAAATGCTGCTTCTGTATTTTTTTACCGGCCTCATTTTTGTCCCCGCTTGACGCACGGCCGTCTAACAGACTGAGCAGAGCAATAATTCAGCAGTAGCTTTGAACCGGACTTCAAGATCAGAGTACTGTAATATTAAAGAACAGCTTCTGAAAACTGACTGTGTTAGGCTGGGATTGCCTCACTCATCTGGCACGTCTCCCTCGTGCATTCAGATCACAGTCTGGTGGCTTACGGAAAGACTTCTTCCTCTTCTCTTTCTTCTGTTGAACTGTGCTAAGCAGGGAAGAGCTGGAGACCCTGGGGGAGAGGAGGGAGAACGATGCTGGGTCCAAGCCTTTCGGGTAGCACGCTCTTGGTTTTTTGGCAGACCCTTCTAGACATCAGCTGATAGGAAGAATGCTGGGCGTTGTGGGCCCGCTCAGGTCTCTCTGTCCCCATGTCCTTTAATTTGTGGGCTGTTATCCATTTGTTTTGCGTTGCTGCATTTCCCACCCCTCTGCATATGCAGCAGTAAATACCAGCACCTCCCTTTGGTGAGAGGTGTTTAGCTGGCTGAGGTGACCACGAGTCTTCCCACTGCTGCTCATACCCAATCCTGTGAATAATTCAGAATGTTTATTGCAATTACCTGTATCCCTGGATATAAAACTTACCTCTTTCTTTGCTCCTGTGTTTCCTTGCTCACCTGACTGTGCTTGTTTCTTGCAGTGTGTGCTGGCACAGAGAACAAGCTGAGCTCCCTCTCTGACCTGGAGCAGCAATACCGGGCCCTGCGCAAGTACTATGAGAACTGCGAGGTAGTTATGGGCAACCTGGAAATCACCAGCATCGAGCACAACAGAGACCTCTCCTTCCTGAGGGTAAGCAACCTTCTCTTCATTTCCTTCGTCTTATGCATATAGAGGAGTAGCCATGGATGCTGGGCTGGAGTTATGAGCCTAATGGACCATTCGGCATGTGGAGGAGATCTCTGATAGTTCAAGTCTGTCCTACCCCCATGGAGCTGGGGTTGTGTGCTCTGGCAGTGTCTTACTTGAGAGAATTTACTGTTTTGTATAAATAATGCGCTTTTACCCTTTGGTTTTGAGGAGGAGTATTTTGGCATGTTCTGTGCATTACCTGTTAAGATGTTAGCATCTGCAGTGAGTAGGAGGTGAATGCCCAATTAAAAGAATTTAAGCCCATTGCTATTTGGCATGCTAAAATAGATTATGTTGGGAAAAGCATCCTAGTTGGTAGTGATCCAACACTCACAGGCTGGCATTGGAGGACGCTGCAGGCAATGTGACTGCAAATATGGAAGAAACTTGGTGCCCCTTGCTGTGAGGTCTGTGGCAGGAAACACGGCTCATGGTGGTGGGCTTACAGGCTGCACAGGTCATGCTCTCAAATAGAAGTCAGCCCGTGGCACAGATTTGTACTGCTTGGATTGCGTGGAATCGCTCACATCTCATTCTGCAAAGCTCTCAGGTCACATTTTGAGGCGTATGTCTGTGTGTAAGTGCCATTTTCATAAGAAGAACGTAGGGGAGTGGAGGAGTTCCAATCCAGCAGCAGGCAGCCCCACAGGTTGTGTTACACCCAGGCACTTGCATGCTGGCTCATGGGTGAGCCTGGTGCTCAGCTTCAGTTCACAAAAACCTGAACTTTCTGTTACGGGTTCTAACAGCAAAGCAGATTCTCTAACAGTGTGTTTAGCTGTGCTTCATGTTAAATTTGTTGGGGATTTCACAAGATTTCTGTTCTGTGCATTGGCCTTTATTTGCTCAAAGCTGTTGAAAGATCTGCAAGCAGAATCCCGCTACCAGATACACGTCTGGAGTGCAGTTTGGGGTGCTAATTGCACTCAGACTAACAGGTTGCCTGTTAATTTGAGCGACGAATGCCTCGGAAGTAAATGCTATCTGTGCATTTCACAGTTGTGACAGGTGGGGAAAACGCATATGTGCATGTGCTCTGAAATAGATAGCCTTGGGGCAGCTGGACTAATGTTGCCCACTGCTTAGACTTCGTGCGAGGGCAGGATCTCTGCACTGCTTCAGGCATCACTGGGGTTCCAGAAGCTCCCCAGAACCCCCAGTGGAGTCATTGTGCATGCCACCAAATTCATTGCAGATAGTTTACCCGCTTCAGCTTCCCAACCTTCCTACTTTGACCAGGAGTAGGTGGGGAAAGCAAATTAATGATCATTGAGGGAATCACTGTCCCTTGTGGAGAGCTGCCATAAGGAGAGTTAAATGTTAGCAGTAATGTGGCACTAAAATCAGCAAATGAGAGCAAGGAAAAAGGGCGCTGGTAGTGAAAGATGGTGGTCCGGTCATGTTTGCTTCTTGGCGACAGTTACTATTGCTTTTTTATTGGTGTCACTGCTTGTTGTACCTGAGAGTGCACTCTCACAGAAGTCCCAGCAAAGAGCAGAAGTTGAAACAACACCCAGCAAACTAAAACTCCAGGTAATATGATAAATGGTGGTCATTAAAATAGAAAACCAAACAGAGGAGAACATGTTCTTAGTGAGGCGAATAAATAAATAAGATTTGGCATATTTACACCAATGATTCAACATTCATTAGTTAGGCAATATTACTTCTTTTATCGTTTAAAAAATGATTTGAATGGCCAAATGAAGGTGGCAGATGGGAGATAAGTAAATGAAAGGCCATTTGTCTCCTTGACTTCAACGCGTCGAACTCATCCTGCACTGTGACGTTCTGCCAGTTTGCTCTCTTTTTCTCAGTCTCCTGCAAAAATTGCCCACTTCACCTTCAAGCAGGCCATCAGTGGTTTGGGTTGTCTGTGTATCTGTCCAGTGAGTACAGTGGCACTGTGTCCCCTTGGCCATTTGAACATGCTCCTTGTTCTTCCTAGCAGTCCTGATTTGGTGTGGGCTGGGAGCATGCGTCTGCTGTCTTGGTTTGGGGAGCCAGGTATCACCTGCTTGTGGGCAGCCAAACTGGGGAGAACGGTCGTGGTGTGAGGTCCTCTCGTGGAGGCAGAGCTGAGATTTTTCTCCCTTTCTGGAATTTCCTAGTAGATCAGATACCTATTGTAGATGAGATACCTGTTGCAAATGACTGATTCCAGAAGCAGGACCCTGCTTTAGTGCCATTTGGCAAAACTGACAGCTTGAATTGTGGACAGTTCCTGCTTTCATAGTAGCATTTCTGTACTGAATGTTCTAAATGAAATACAAAATTAGTATACCACAAAGCCATCTTCTGTAGGCGCTCTTCTTCTCTCAAACACATTTGGTAAATGACTCCTATCTCTGACCAACCCCCAGCCTTTCAGCAGTTCACAGTCAGAAGATTGTCTTCTTGTCCCTGGATTTTATTTAACCAATTCAGATTATTTATTTTTGAAGACATGACTGAAGTTCTGCACCACGCACTGCAATAACTCTCCCAAACGACTGTGAAACTTATTTCTAACTGCAATCAACGGCCTTCAGAAATGATCTACCAGTGCTTTTTAAATTCTTTCTTCATTTACCTTAGCAGTGCTGCTGTAGTTCCCTGTACTGTGGCTGTTAGCACTGCATGTCGTTTGCTAGGTGTGAGCTATGTGGCAGGCAGCTTTATTGCTGCTGCAGTTTTTAGCCCCTTCTTCCCTCTGTCAACATGCATAACCGTGTGCTCTGAGCCCATATTTAGTATTTTCCTTACAGTGACGCTTAAACTTTGAGGCAGGTGGAATGTGAGGGTTGGGGTTTTCTATGGAGAATACAGTTTATTTTTGCTTCTGGTTGTGTTCAGTCTTGGAGGAAGACTGGTTCAGGCAGAGCTCCTCCGAGGGAGGCTGCCAGCACAAGCAGGACAGGAGTTGTTGCACACCTCGCTGCCCATCAGCGTTCAGAGCTGCATCTGGTAAAAAAAAAATAAGTACTGTGTAGTTTTGAAAAGCTTTCTAGTCTCCTGCAACAAAACAGGTCCGTGCAGACCCTTCCAAAAGCTCTGGCTGCCTTGACAAGCAGGAGAGAGCCTGCAGGCTGAACCTACGTGAGCTCCAAGACAGGAGTCCAGTTTGCTCAGCAGATCACCACAAGGAACAGCCCTATGTCCTCTTCTGCAGTGAGGTGAGTTCCCAGCTAGCAGGCTTGGATATGGGACAGGGAGTAGCACCTGTCAGGAGACCCCAAAAAGGAAGTGCTGTAGGGTGGCTCTGTCTGTAGGGAGGGGAATTTTCTCCGGAAGTGCACTGTAGTCCATCCCTAGAAGTATTAGAGGGGTAAAGTTGCCCTGTGGCACCTCTCCTGCAGTGAGTTGCCCCTGGACAGCCTCACCAGCATGTATCATCTTGGACTGGCAAGAGGCAAAGAGGCCTCCATTAATACCAGACCTGGAAATCAAATACGTGCACTAACTTATTTGTAATTGCCTTCCCAGCACCTTGCCATTAGAATACAAAGCATCAGAGCTGAGTGGAGCAGTGTGCGGGCAGGGCAGCGTGTGCCACACACAGCACCTCTGTGGAAAAGAGGACACCTCTGACCTTCTGCCTTTATCTGGCTGAGGCACACAAAAGTAATCAAGGCAGCTGCTGTGCTGGGTGGGTTACAAGAGGCCAGGGGCATGCCAGGCTGTGCTCCTGGCATGGACAAATTGTTTTACACTTGGCTGGGATCCGCTGCCAACTGTGCTGGATGAACCTGAGATGTGTTTGAAGCAAGTTGGATCGCAAACTCAGAGGGTGGAGTGGGAGCAGAGGCCAGCTGCATGATGCATCTGTGGTACAGCTCTTCTCCTGGAGGATGGCTTTTTCTTTCCTTTCCCTTTGCTTCTGCAGAAGCTGTAGCTTAAAATAATCTTGGCAGGGAGTATTGATTGCAACAGCTCATGTTTGTGGGGTCATCCAGATCCATCCTGCATGCAGAAATGGGTGGTCAGATGGCAAGCCATGCCTTGAGAACAGTGCAGTGCCATGATATAGTAAGAAGAGAGATGATGAAATAAAAGAGTGGTTCCAGCAACCTCAGGGCAGGGATCAGCATTTCCAGAGCAACACCCATCACCTCTTGAAGCACTGTGCTGTCATGTTCTCCTCCCTCACTACTACCTGCCAGCAGCATTCACACTGCCCTTCTACCTGTGGGGTGAGACAACACCTGGGTGCTTGCTGCACGCACCCATACTGAAGACCGATGTTACACACCGTGCAGTCCCTAACATCACCTCCCCCAGCACCATCCCAACCCCACCACTCCCCAGACCCCTTTCCAGCAGCCCCCTTACCCAGAGCTGCTCCCCACCTGCTCCCTCCCTGCTCTCTTGCCAGGACAGCCCCATAGTGCCTGGCTATGTGTGCCCCCTCCAGTGACAAATAACCCTGAAGCCATTGGCCGCAGCAGGAGGAGCACGGGGTTAAACAAATGCATTTGCTTTTGCTCCTAGCCCTGCAGCTCGGCACGCAGCTATTTCTGTCCGGCTCTTGCAGAGTGTTTTTTTAATATTGTTTATAGACTCCACAGCTCCGTCTCTCACTCGGCTCATGTTTTTGCTGGTTTCCCACAGCCAGCTTTCCACTCTGTTTTTACACTCCTCCCATCTCTGTTCTTTTATTTTCGTGGCTGCCCAGGGCATTGCAGCAGGCAGGATAACCGGGCCGGGAGGATCGCTTCTCTTCCGTACACAGAGCCAACCTCCTGCACCTTCAAGTAATGTGATAAACCCATTGGTGTGCCTTTCTGCCATCCTCTTTTCCCCACCAGCACTGCCAAACCAGCCCAGGGCTGCTCTGCAGTGCGGCTTTGGCTTGGCTTTGAGGCTCAGAGTGTAACTTAAAGACTGTGCAAGCTGGTACTCTTCTGTTTGAATTAAATTTTTAGCTTCTGCAAAGCAAACCTAGAAGAGAATTAATATACAATTAATCCTCAAGCTGGGTTTGCCAAGCCATAGCCAAATATATGTACATTAGCGATTTCCCCATTCATTCAGCAATTATTTTTGGTGGCTTTGTATGTAAGACAGACTTTGAAATAACCACTTGTGTTTGTGAGAGGAGCAGCGTGCTGCATAAATGCCAGCTCCTGCTGTGACCCAGGTCAGTGCACGCAGCTGTGTGCCAGGCATCATCCGGCTCCCAGGCAGAGCTCTGGGTGGCAGGGATCCACCAAGGGGACTGATCCCAACCTGAGGCTTCATCTCCCACATCGCCAGCTTTGGCCAAGCACTTTCCTGCTCTCCAGCTGCCCCTGCCTTGTGGGAGAAGCTTTCAGTTTGGCAGAACGTCCTTCAGCCGTGTCACACGTGGAGATGAGAGGATGGCAGGTAGAGATTTGAAGTCCAGGGTGATTAAGAAGTCTCTTTAAGCTCTCTTTTAGCCTCTCCCTTTCAGCTCCCATTGTACTGAAGGCACCCCACCTCCTGCCGCCCTGGAAGCCTGTCTGATTCATGTGCGTGGCACTGATAGCAACTCTTGAGAGATAAAAGGAGTCTGACTTAAATTATTCACAGCAACCCAAACCCACGCACATGCTCCACATCACTAATTCCTTTTCCTCCTGCCATCCTGCTCTCATGGCTGCAGCAAAGCCTCCTGCTTTCAGGTGGGGCAGTGTGCTGGCACCCAGCGCTTTCCAGGTTCCTGAACCCCTCCTGATGTGGGGCAGAGATCTGGAGATCTGTCCTTCCCACTGACCCTTATGACCCTTGCCAGCCCCTCTGGCACCTTGCAGAGGCCAGGCAGGTATGGGAGTGTTCTTGCAGGGGTGTGTATCTAAGGTGTTTAGCAAAGCCAGCATCCCAGAGTGCAGGGCAGGCACTGTAAAGGCACTGCTGGTGGAAGGAGAATGTTATTAAACGTAGAACAGTGCAAACCTTCTTAATTAGGCAGTGTTTCTCTTAGAAGCTCTTCTGCCCTCCAGGCAAGTGAAATGAGTTATGCTTTCCCTTTCAACCACCTTATGCTCTTAATAATCTTCCTCTTGTAAATGTAAACCTTTCCCATACCTATGTGTTGGGAAATGCCAGCTTAATTGAAGCCGTGCTAAATCAAACAAGGAGGTAAAGTTGAGCTAACCAACAACAACAAAAAAAGACCGGTTGCAAACACTTTCAAATTATAAATGGATTTATTAGGTTAGAAAGAAAAGGAGTGCTTTTCTTTGTACCACAGAAAGCGAGCTGTCTGCATTTGGTGCCAGTGGTGAGTGCAGTGAGTTCTGAATCTAATCCTAACCCTAACTTGACACTGGAGGAACCTCTCCTGTGTTATACTGTTCCTGACAAACTCCATTCAGGTGACTTTTAGGATTATTTCTTCTCCTCTTTGTCCAACCATTATCTCAAATCCTGCCACGGAGCAGAGAATGGAGCCAAGAGAGGCCCAGGTGAGGTATAGGTGGTTACAGAGATATCTAATTGTTGCAGAGTGGTATGCATTCTGCGGAATGTGGAAGCATTCTGTGCTTTCCTTCAAGTATCTTTTTCTCTTTTTCTCAGCATTTAGGGAATGAATCGACAGTTTTTCCCCTAGCCCTCCCTCCCTCGAATCCCATTTTACTATGGAATAAAATGAAATTTAACAAACTGACTGTCAGAGAGCTGAATAATCTTGCATTGTAATACACCAACTCAGAGTCCTGGATCAATGGGCTTGAATTGCTGTTAAAAGCTGTATGAAAGGGAAAGCAAAGTCTTTTGCTGTAAGCTGTGTCAAGGGGTGGAGGAGCAGAGGGATGGATGGAGGCTTAGCCAACAGTTTTTGTGCTAAACCAGATCAATTTTAAAGGTTTCCTCTGTAGCTGCCTGCCAGAGGGCTTTTATAGTTCGGAACCGTCAGCAGAATTGTGCAGATTGCAGCATTTAGCAGCATTAACTCTCCCCCCAGCCCTGATACTAGCACAGGAGGAGGTGGCCTTCCTGAACATCCACCCATCCACCAGTGGTCCCAAAGCCGTGTCCTTCTGGCTGCCGCTCCACTGTGCAGGGCTTGCCAGAGGCCTCATGGAGCATGTAATCAGGCGTTTCTGGGGTGTCCCCAGCACCAAACATCATCGCAGGTCCAATCGGGAGGGCTTGGCTAAAGCCGTGGGGATCCAGTGAGAACAGCATTTGTTTGGGTGGTTGAGTACAAGCATTCCTTTTGACTTCTTCTTCTTGATGATCGTTTACAAGGGTAGATAGTGATAGGACAAAGGTGAACAGTTTAAAACTGAGACAAGGGAGGTTTAGGTTGGATATTAGGAGGAAGTTTTTCACACAGAGGGTGGTGAGGCACTGGAACAGGTTGCCCAAGGA
>JAOWBP010003503.1:4034185-4045206 GCA_028571105.1 Tragopan temminckii
AGGCATTCAAGGCCAGGCTGGATGTGGCTCTGGGCAGCCTGGTCTGCTGGTTGGTGACCCTGCACACAGCAGGGGGGGTTGAAACATTGTGGTTCTTTTCAACCCAGGCCATTCTATGATTCTATGATTCTTCACAGTATACATATTTACCTTGGAAGAGCTTATTCCAGTCTCAATGTGAAAATGTTGAGGTCAGTCATTTTGGTCAGGGGGTCTCCCACTCAACTCCAAACCCCAGCTGTGACATGTGAAGGGAGAGGGATCACTGCTGGCAGGTGGGTTGGAGCCCTGCCCTTGGTGCAGCTGGGCACTGACACCATCTGCATGGCTCCTGCAGAGCTCGTGAAATCGTTGACAGCATCTTATCTTATTTATTTTTATTTTTAGCTTGACCTACCTTCTTCAACCT
This sequence comes from Tragopan temminckii, assembly GCA_028571105.1. Taxonomy (NCBI): domain Eukaryota; kingdom Metazoa; phylum Chordata; class Aves; order Galliformes; family Phasianidae; genus Tragopan; species Tragopan temminckii. The sequence goes on from JAOWBP010003503.1 coordinate 4,034,595, forward strand.
CAGGATGGTTCTCCCCTGAAAATCAAGCCACCTCACGCTGATTGTCATCAGCCGCAGCAGAATTTCTGATGAAATTAGGGCAGCAGTGAGGCTGGTTTGGTCAGCTCATTTAGCGACCTGCTGATTTGCAAGGTCTTAAGAATTCATTTATGGACTTCTGAGCCCCGCTCATCCTGTTTATGAGCATTGCACTCTTCTATAGGTTTTACAGGCATAATGCTGTCGTAGCGTACCCAGCTCAAAACACGGAGTGATTGGTTTTGTAAGATAAAAATGGTGTGATTTTAATGTGAATAACGTCATGTAGCAGAACGAAGCATGTTGTGCTTCTGGTGAAGGGCATGGAAATAAGTATGATGGAGTAAGTGTTAGAGAGACATGGATGAGCTGAGCTTCTGGGAGCTCCGGAGCTGGAATCATCTACAGCGATGGCCAGTGTGCCGTGAGTGAAGGCTGTGATCCTATTCTGGTGAGGTTAAGTTACTTAGGTGCAATAAAGAGAGGGCTGAAGGGACATGAGATTGCTGGTAAGGAAGGATGAAGCTCAAAAGGCTTCAAAAATAAAGGGTCTGATGACTGAAAGGACAGAGAGTAAGGGTGCATGGGGTAAGTGCAGGTTAAAAGCAGGTATCAGAGGGCAAATGCTCTGGAGCAGGCTGCTGCCTGGCAGGGAGCCTGTGCAGACCTGGTACAGTGTGGTGCTCTCTAACCAAGCCATCCTGCATGGCTGAAGGTTGTTTCAGCTGCTCTTAAAAATGAATGAAAATTGGACACCCGTATCTTTTGGAAAAATTAGCCTTAAAATCAAGTGACACGTATTGTATGCAACAAATTGTGGGTGAAAGGGAGATAAGCCGTTGCTTAAAAAGGATTTAAATACACTTTAAATCATATTTCCTGGACTTGATATGCAAAAACCACATTCACTGAGCAGAATGACATATTCTTTCGGTTGGCTCTTTCCCTTTATATGTTGTAATTCTGGAACATTTGTTCCCTGTTGAATGCCTTTCTGTCTTGGAAGCATTGTGAGGTATTTCTACAAGTGCCTCAGTTGCAGACATGGAAAATGTGCTATTTTAACATGTCTGCTAGACTAGGCTTCAATGTGTAATAGTAATAGCACTCAGGAAGAGCTGCTCTGAAGTAAACCAGGAGAGCTTAGCCTGTCAGTGTGCGCTAATAGCAGAGGCCAAAGGATGTCACCTCCTGTCTTGGCTGGTCCTGTGTTAAGCCAGAACGAACTTTGACTGACTGTAGCTGAAGCTGTGCAGAGAGCCCAGACTCAGCAGCTCCTCCTCTCCCCACCAGTCGCACTGCTCTGGGCCCCAGCCATGGAGGGATTATATTTATTCCTTTAAAAGATATGTTGTCATACCTGAGAATACTCTTGCCATCGTTTCAGCTGTAGGATCCTTTCTTGAATCCTCTTCTGAATGCTTGAATTTTATGGTACCTTTGAGCAGTGGGACCGCAGCTAGCTGGGCACTGGAATTAATTTTTTTATACCCATTTATCACGTTTAAATTGGGTGGCTTTCACATCCTTTCAGTAGCGGTTATGCGTTTGGAGAGAGCCTGAATGGAATCTGGCAATCCATCTCCTCCCCACCGCTTGGTTCAGTTTTATCATTTCTCCTCTTCCTTTCAGCAGTCAGCCTTTTGTTCTGGCTTTGTCCTGTCCAGTTGGGAGCATGATGCTCCATGCGGAACTGGACTCTCTAGAACAGTGTGTTCCATCACCTCTCTAGTATCTGCTCTGCCTTTGTTCCTCTTAATAGCTGCCGTGTTTTTCTGATTGCTGCGGTGCTCAAACCTGGGCTTGTGGCCTTTCTAACAGCCAGGAGTGCCCTGTGCTCACCTGCCCTTTGCAAGAGGGAACTGAAACCCAGGGTAGACACTGGAACAGATACCAAGTCATGCCTTGTATCTCCTCTGTCCAGAACCTCACTGAGCAAGCTCTGCGTGTGCTCATCTGCACTACTATCTTCCCAAAACAACCCAGAATCTTTGCAAGGTGACCTGGGATACGGGGTAGGTAGGTACTGCAAACTTCCAGGAGTTTGCCAAATGGGTACTCAAAATCTTTGGGTGATTTTGCCTGTCCTTCCTGCATTCACAGAGAATTTTTGTGGCAGGCAGTGGTAATCAAAACGTTTCTGTTTCCCCAGTACTGCCTTGTCCCAGCCATTTTTTCCCTCGATTGATCCATCCACGGAGTTTAAAAGATCAGCCAGGGAGCTTTTGTGTTGAAACAGAAGACCAAACGCATCAGTGGGCATCATAGTGTTCCTCTGCTATTGACACTAAAGCCAGGCTTCGACTACACCTGCCTGAATATAAAGCTATAAAGCAATTAGAGGAGCCTCTTTGGAAAACGTCATCGGGCACAGCCATGGCCTGATATTCTTGTCCTCCTCTCCATTGCCACCACCGTACACCTTTTTAATTTCTTTTCTTACAAGCCATCCATTCAAATTGCCCAAGAGTGGAAAACAGAGCTATTGACTGCCTTTTCATGAGCTGTCGTGAAACAGTGAATAGAAGCAAAAGACAAATGTAGGCACATCCAAGGAAAGAAAAATCATAATTAATATTTCAGTAGAATAAAGTGCCTCTATAAGGACAAGATTGAAAATAAAGTAGAAAGAGATATTAGCTTGACGTATATCAAGGTTTTAGCTATAATATATATTCCCATAAATCCATACTGCATTTGTGCCTAGTATGCATGTTCAACTAATAGAGAGCACAAAGGCGAGAGGGAAATGAAGCCTCTGGATGAGTTTTTAAGCAGTTTCCATCGATTGTCAGATGTGGGGATAACTCTTGGGTGTCAGAGCTGCGGGAGCTGCATTTCCTCGTGGTGGAAGAGCTCTACAAACGCCTGCAAACATTGGTGCTCTGCTATTAGAAATGTTACAAACGCAATTTGTGAAATATATTAAGGCAATTCATCAGCGGGAGGTTTGTTGGGTCCCAGTGGTTGTGGTGTTCCTCTGACATGGGGCTGCCATACTTACCAGCAGCACTGGTGACACCGCACTCCCTGTCCTTCCAAAGACGTGGGATTTCCAAGTGTTTGCTGTTAAAAATACACTTGCACTCTGCCTTTGAAAGCTTTTCAGGAAGACTTATCAGCAATTTCTGGTGGAGATGGAGGTGCTTTATTAACAACAGAGGAAGCTGTCTCCACTGGCTTTAAAAGGAATTTCAAAAGATGCCAGGCTTGAGTATGGGCTTTTGCAGTGCGTGATCCCACCATCCGACCTGAAGCATTTTGGAGATTCTCACTGTAGGAGTGACTGCAGTGCTGCAGATTCCCATGCAGAGCCCAAGGTCTGGGAGACGAGGTAAACTAACAAAACCTGAAACATTTGCCCTGTAATTTATGTAGATCATTTGCAAGTGTAGTCCTGAGGCAAAGAGCAGATAAATTGCTCCGACAGTATCCAATAAGTTTCAGCCATTGTGTGACTACTAATAATTGTAGGGTTTTTTGCAAGATACATGTTTTGCACAGATACAATTACTATATTTTACAGCAGTCAATGCAAATCACTCATTTCCATATTGCATACCAACTTCGTATCTGATTAGCGTGGCAAATTCAATTTGTGTTAATAAGCCTAAGGCGGAATTAACTTGATACATTACCATTTAGCAGTATTTAGATAAGAAAAACAAGTTGTTTGGTTTTGCTTTACTTTGGTTTGCTGTAGTAAAATCAACAAGTTGATCTGCAGTGTTAATGTGAAACATTTTACATCTGGGAAAGATCATCTGTTGGTTAGAGAGGCTGTAGGTGCAGAGATGGGCATCACTGGAGGTGTCACGATCGCAGCCTTGCAGTGCTGGGCTAACAGGAGACAGTGCGGATGGGGATAATGTGGGAGTATCAGGAGTCCAAGAACCATTCCAAGCCCATATTGCAGTTTGGTTATAATACCTTTCTTTGGTGGTCTTTGGGCTCAGGGACTTAATGCCTAATGTGATGTAGAAAACATTGTCAGAGGGTAGCCCGCAACACGCAGATGCTGTGAGGAGCACTTTGCTGTTTCTAAGACCAGCCAAACACTGCTTCTGATTATACCTATGAAATCTTACTGATGTAGGACAGCATCATTTTGTTTTGCAAAGTCAACTGTTCCCAGCAGAAGTAGCCATAGGTGGATTCCAGTCCACTAATGCTGTGTGAAATGGATTTAAAAGGGTAATCTTAATTCCTTTAATGGCAATTTTCACATGTAAATGATTTAGGAGCATGCATACCCCCTGGCTGTTTGGGAAACCTCGACCACTGGAGCACTTTGTTAAGGTTATATCTCACTTTCCCTTCGAGCTGTCCCTGCTGTCCCTTCCCAGCCGACTGGTGCAATGGGATTGATCAGTGCAGGGCACACACGTAGCTGGGAGCAGACGTTGCCATTTTCACTGCTCAATACATAGATGGGAATATCTGAAATCTTCTGAAAGGGGAAATATTTGGAAATGATTTGCGGGCTCGTGTGCTTAGAGTGTTTGCTGGGGAGCGTGTCCTGTGATGTCCACATCTTTCTGAGAGGTGACACTGTCTCTAAATCCAATGGGGGATAGCAAGTTTTGCTTGAGCTGAGTCTTTGCCTGGCTTTCAGGAGCTTGAATAATGGCTTCCTGCGATGCCTTTTGATTCCTATCTGCCCATAATTGGAGATCACACACCATCACCCCCATGTAAACTGCAAAATGGACCAGAGTAATTATTTCCTGAGCAAACCAGCCCACAGCTCTGCTCATATGGGGAGCTATCCATTGATTTGTACGAGCTGAGGATCCAGCCTGGACTTCCACCAGTCAGATGTGTGTGGGACTGCCTGCAGGACCTCGATTGTCAGTAAAAAGCCGATGTTAGCAATTTTCATCAGGCAGCATGGAAATTAATTAGCCCAATTTTATGGAAATCAGCTCATTATAAATAATTTTAGCTGGCCCATTCACAAAGCACTTTTCACATTAGGGAAAATAAAAAAGAAAAAGCAGAGCTCTGTGAATTGGATGCCGAAAAAACTCTTTTCTCCCCTTCCCTCTTTCTAAAAACAAATGAATTTCAGCAGCTGTGCTATTTGCAGGGGAGGGGCCTCACCCACAGCTTGAGTCTCCAGACTGAGCTCTCCTTCTCAGCACATAGAAGAGCAACATGATTGAATGGAGCGCTTCGTGGCTGCAGATGGACCTGTGCTGCTGCTGCCCTTTGGCCTGGCCGATGGAGGACTCTCCCTCTGGGTTTTCCAAGCTGTAAGGTCCTGCCTGAGGTGTCCATCCCAGCCTCAGAAGGTGCTGTGGATGGGCTGGGCTGGATGAGATCTCTAAACAGTCCAGCTCGGATCTTTCAGAAGATGCTGCATTTTGATCCCCATCTTTTCTAAGGATGTGGTGGTTCTGAAGTGGGCTGAGCACCATCTCTGCTCCTGGTTTTGCTCCCCTCAGTGCCTTTGCCAAAGAGATTTTCAGTGGCAGTCCGTTCTTAGACCTGTTGTGATATTTCATAGGTCATGGAAGGAGCAAACACCTTCACCTCATGCACGGTTGTGGCTTCATCACCTCCTGTAGAAGTCATCAGGATTTGCTGATCTTCAGGGTGTCTAGCAATTGATCCTTGGCATATTGTTTTCCTTCTGGCATGGGGAACGTATCTGTGCAGCAACCCCTTGTTTCCCAGCCGGGACTGAGTGTCCAGATGCAAACAAATTCTCTTTCTGAAGGGAAGTCCCTCCTTATCCCTGTTTCTTCTCTCCGGACTCTCTGTGCTTAGGACTCATGCCTTCCCTTTCCTAGGGAAACACTGCTTGCAACCACTTTGGGGGTAAATGCTGGTTTTATTTAGTGTGTCATGTATTTTGTCTTCCCAGTGAGCAGAATCTGCTCAATTGCTGTAGTTCTTCAGCCACTGACAGCATCACTCAAAGGTCTCTCCTCCTTCCTTGCTGCCTTGACCCAGACATCACAAACTGAAAACACAGGAAAAGTGGTCCAGGAACGATGAAATCAGGGAGTGTTTGCAGAATGGTAGAGGACTTGGGTGCAGGTGTTTTTAGCAGCCCCATTTCCAACCCACATCTGCGGAGGGACAGCTTTGTCCCTGTCTGTGGGATCTCGCCATGCCCAGGCCCCAGAGCCAGCAGGCAGATCTCGTACAGCCACCTTTAAAGAGCATTGCTGCGGGCCTTCAGCAGCGCAAGCATACCTTCACTCTGACACAGTGAATTACGCCGCAGAAAATGCTGGATTGTTGCAAAATGTGAACTTAAAATAAATTGGAGCTGAAGGCATGTTTTGGAGGTGCGAAAAATCTTTCTGGCAAGTGACAAGATCAGAGTTATTACTCCTCCGCTATTTGCTTAAGCAGCTACTATAAACAGCTACTAATCAGGCTCCCCCCGGTGCTTAGAGATATTGGTGGATTGATTTTAATTAGATTGGCACCTCTTTGTTAATTCCGTAATGTTTGTTTGCTTCTACGTTAGAGTATTTGGGTGCTGTGATTTTGTTGAACTTCTTTAGGCTAATGTGAATTAGTGAGCTTGCAGGCGTGGTGTTCCCTTTGCCAGTGGGGTTTTGCAAGAAGGGTTTTTAGACAGCTATTTGTAAAAGCACCTTGTGCACCTCCGTTGGGTTGAGCAGTGTTACTACCCAAATCGTGCAGCTAAAAGCAGACATAAACAAATACCAATGTTTGGGTGTCTTACTTGGAAGGTTACTTGAGCATAGCTTCAGAGAAGGAATGGGAGGAAAAACTGCCTTGCAAGGTGTTTCAGCCCCCTGGTGCTTTGCCCCAGGTGTTACGTGGCACGTCCTCGCCCAGCACTGTGAGCACCAGTTGGAACTGGTGTGATGGGCTGCACACCACAGCAAGCAATTTTGGTGTGTGTTACGCCAAAGGGCTTTGGTCTGTGTCAGCAGGGAAGGTGCTGAACCTCACAAACTGAATTGAGTCAAGTCTGGAGGCTGTGCTTTTGGTGGGGATTTTTTTTGCCTTCCTTTCTCTCTTTCTTTGGTATGAGATTGTTTCTCTGCAATAAGAAGTGATTATTTCTAAACCAGATCTTTTCTTTTATGATTTTTATCTATTTACCTTGATTTGAGTTTGTTTTTCCTGGTTATTACGGATTTTAGGCTACTTCCCACAGGTTATCAGAGCTATTCCTATGCTGAACCCATTTCTTTCTGATTAACCGAGGGTGCCCCGATGTGTTCCTGATGAAAAGCAGGTAGGGGGCTTGTAAATTGAAAAATGAACTTTAAAACAAACCCCCACAGCAGAGCGTGCTCTACACCAAGAGAATATTGAGCATTCAGAGACTTTTACACCACGCTCCCTTTATAAGCTCAGCCAGGGCACGTTTCATCATGGATGGAAGCTGGCTTTTTGTGATCACATCTGCCGCATCCTCAGTGCCACCTGGGTGAAGTTGCTTAAGCCAACCAATGTGTGCAAATCCCCAAGCACCCAACGCGTTGAGGTCTCTATAAAGCATCAGTGTGACTTATCTTCAAGTAGGAAAATGGGCATAGAGAGCCCATATGGCGGTACCGAGCCCGGTGCTGTGGAGTTATCCGTGTTTGCTTCCCAGCACCTTTGTGCAGTTGTTTTGAATCTTTTTTGGGTTTCAGTCTTTCATCCGGCATTTCTGCCTTTCATCCCAATGCGTCTCATCTCTTCTTGATCTCACATCTGATGACAAAAAAACAAACCAAACTTCCTCACTCTGCAACAAGTGTTTAATTCAAAGGCTATTTGAAGACCGAGGGAAGAAATTTGCTGAACGAGTTAGTCCAAACAGCTGAACGAGGCTCATTTGCTGTGGGGTTTTGTTTTTTTTTTTTTCTAAATTTTATTATGAAACATGAAAACATTCTCTTCGATGGGAGAAGTTGGATTTTGAAATTTGAAAATTAAAAAAAAAAAACACAAAAAACATAAAATAGTACCTTGGGTCTGTAACTAGTCATACAGTGTTTACATGATGATGTAGTCCAAAGAGCCTCACCTGAGTATGGATGCATTAAACACTTCTTCTGGAAAGCAGAGTTCTGCTCTGGATGCTTCTGTCTGAATGTTCCAGGGAGTTGGAGGAGTGGATGATGTGACAGAAGATCCCAGATGGGCAGAAGCTGTGGCAGGGGATGTCTGTGAGCCCATTGAGCACTGCTCTTGGAGTCATAAACGTGAGGTGTTGGGGCACAGAGCTGTGTTATTGATAGGTTTTATTATTTGTTTCGATTATAGGTGTGCTTCTGAGTGGTGGGAGGGAAGGAAGAAAATGCAAGGAGAGGATGGACTGAACGCTGCCTAGATAGGTTCATCTGAAGAGCAGCAGCATTATGGTTGCAAACAGATTGTGCAGTGAATGTGGACAGGCAGCCATCATTAAGGTTAGGATGGCCAGACACGCCTCAGCCAAGATACATTACAGGCTGGCTTAAAGTGTTGTATTTTAGCCAGTACAAGTGCTGCTGTGTTTTACATCAGGGGGCTGCTCTGCTCAGTGCCATTTGCTGGCACTGCTGCCCATAGAGCTCTGTGTACCCCATCCCTGGAGGTGTTCAAGGCCAGGTTGGATAGGTTCTGGGCAGCCTGATCTGCTAGGGGGCAGCCAGCCCACGGCAGGGGGCTGGAACACGGTGGCTTTAAAGTCTCTTCCAACCCAAGCCATGCTGTGATTCTTTGCACTCTTTGCAGTGGTGGATTTGATTGCACGTCCCTCTGCATCAGCTTGTGAGTGCCCTTCCTCAGGGCAAGCAATGCCTCTGTGCCCTGGCCTACAGCCTCAGGGATGGTTCAGCACTAGTATGCAAAGAGGAGGAAGGAGGGGTCTCTGGCACACTGGCTGGGTGCAGAGAGGAGCAGTGGGCACACCCAGGTGCAGGACATGTATACACCCATCACTGAGCTTTTCTTCTCTCTTGGGAGATTGCTGTTTCTCCTGGTTTGCTCATATCTCCAAGTTGGTAGCCCAAGGGAGGGGCTTTCTTTTTGGGTTGATGTTCTCCCAGCTGCTGCTGCAGTGCAGGTAATAAGCAGCATCCAGGAGAAATAGAGGATGCAGCAACAGGCTGGAGCGGAGTGCTTTTTCTGTCTGCACCTGTCAAAAATTACCAGGTACAGTAAAAAGTGTCAGGAGGAGCAGAGGATATAGCAAAGATTGCTCGTGCAAAGCTTCTGCTGCAGGTAGCAGAGGCCAGGGTAATTCAGGTAAGCATCTGAAGCACAGGGATTTCTCTCAACTTTGAACCTCTTGGAGGCTTAGCCATCGTTCAGGTGAAACAGCCAACGTTAGAGTGCAGCAGGCTGAACTCATCCCTGCTCTAAGAGCAGCAGCTGTCAGGCACCAGGGCTGTTTCTTTGGAGCTGTGGTTTGTCAGATGTGCGGGAGAGCTGCGGCTATTTTCACAATCTGGAAGAATCCTGATTGTGAGCATTCCCCATTGTGGGAAAGCACAAGCCCTGCCACAGCTAAAGCCCAGTGCAGCCATTCCAACAAATAATCAGGGGTGCTGGAATAACGGAGTGAGGGATGTGCTCCCTGTCTGTGAGTACTGGGAGGGCCGATGCTGTGCGTGGCCATACTCCTGGCTGCTTTGACCACTGAAACGCAGCAGCACTGGGGCCATATGGGGAAATTTCTCCATTGATTTCTGTCGAACCTTTCCTTTGCTTTGCCTCTGACTGTGACAAAGCCAGCTGAAACCCATTTAGCTTCAGCGACAGACTGATAGCTAAGCAGGTATTTGAAGCTGTACCTGAAGCTGATCAAGGGACTGCTGCTTGAAAGGGTAAAACAGAGGCTGGCTGCTTGATTGATTTTATTTTCCTCCAGGTGTTTTAAGTGAAAAGTTTAATTTGAACAATATAAGGCTTCTTATCAAACCTCTTTTCATCCGTATTTTGTTTTCATTAGGAAAATAGGCCCTTCACTTTTCCATGAAGGTCTTTGAGATGGACAGTTTTGTGAGTTCTTTCTGAGAATGGGTGGCATTTCTTGGCCAGGTTTGTGTTTTTCTGTGGCTCGGTATTGCTGGCCCTTTTTTTAGACCTGTCAATCCCTGGCATTTGCCAGGAGGCGTTGCACCTTGAAAATAGAACAAATGACTGGGTTTGGTTTTGGTTGCTTTTTCAGGAAATTACCCTGAAGAAAGTGCATTTACGTTCACTTTCTTCGGTGTCTTTTCAAAGCAAGCCTTCACGGTACAAAAAAGGTTTCTTTATAGATGCCGACAGTTCAGTTATCTCTGTATCAGCTCCATAGGAAACTCTGTTAAGGAGTTTAGGAGTAGGTTAGAAATGTGTCTGCTGGAGATACGGATAGTGAGGGAGCCTCCAAAGAGTCTTTCTTTGAAATCTCTGTTCCTGTAAGCACGAAGAGATCTATGCATTAGTGAATAGTGAGGCAGATTAGACCTTGTGTTGCAGTGACCAGGGAATGGATCTCAGTGAGATCAGTTTGTATCTGGAAAGTTTAAGGTCTACCCCCTCTTACAGAGAGAACGACTGAAAAAAGGGGAAAAGCAAAAAGCAGAAAGCCCTTCCTGACATCATTTTTATTTTCCTTTTGAAATATCCTGGCTCAGAGTTG
>JAOWBP010003503.1:4055557-4081431 GCA_028571105.1 Tragopan temminckii
CTTGGTGCTGTCCCTACCACATGTTTGGGAGCAGCCTGAGAACTGCAGCGGGAGCTGCGAGCCCCTGCTCCATCCTGCCCTGCTGGCCTCAGCACTGGTGCTCGTACAGCACTTCTGAATGGGGGGAAAGAAGCTGGAGAGTTATTTTCTAAGAATAAAAATTCCTTTATGGTTTTTTGAAAACTGCGCTTTGCACAAATGTTCACTTAGCATCTGGCAGGCTGGGTTTGTGCCATGTGTGGCAGAGGATACAGCTTGTGTGGTTGCTAGCTATCTACTCAAAAAGCTTTTGTGTAGTCCTGGAGCCCAGGAACTTGTTAATTTTGAGCAGTCATTTTCCACATTTAGCCCATTAGAGACTCTATTTTTGGTGACCTAGTTTGAGCTCTTTAAAAAATAATCAAGCAGCATTTTTCAGATCTGATTTGTAAAGGGACTCTGGATTGGTTTTGAATCTTGAAATGAAAGTTCGTAGGGGGGATAGAAACCAGTTTTTATCTGCCTGCTCCTTCAGAACTAACATTTACAATTGATTTTAGAAGGCCTCTAGGAAGGTTAATCTGACAAAGACTGTGGCTTGGCTTCACCACTTCAAGGGTTATTGTTGGACGTGCTGCTGGGAAAATAATAAGGTAGTTAGGTTTAAATAATACTTTCTGTGTGATAACCTCCAAGAGGGCTACCAAGTATTACTGGGCATGATCCAAACATCGTTACAGCCTGTGGATTCTCTTGCTCCCCAGTGAGTATGGCAGAATTTGGATTAGAGAGCGCGCAGTTGGGGCACGTGCCAGAACGGTTTGCCTTGGGCACTCACAGCTCTGCCGTGGCAGTGCTGGGCTTAGGGCTCAGACCCAGAGATCCCGTTTCCATGCTCTGACTCAGCTGTAGGTCTGAGCATCACACAAGACAAGAACCGGCTGCTGGTGCATGCAGGGAGGGCCCTGACCTTCAGCTGTAGTGAGAGAGATGCTTAAGGCCAGTGGCTGCCCAGGCCTGAGAGCCAGCTTGTTCGGACGCCTGGTTGTGAGCAATTCCAGCAAAAGTGGAGAGAAAAATACCCGAGAGTGAAAAAAATCTCTTTCTAACTGTGCATGTACGTACACACATATTTTTTTGGAGATTTTTTATGGAGATCTTTATGGAGATGCAACAATATACGCTTAAATATCAGGTGATCTGGAGTGGCACTGCAGTGGGAACCTACTACTTACACTTATTTGAAGGGAGCTGAGCCCTTGGGCTGGAGCTGACCCACAGCACCCAGCTCTGCTTTGAACAGAAGTTGCTCACTGCTGGCTGTTCTGCTCCGTGCCTCTCTTATCAGCGTAAATACTCTTTCAAGGCCGGAATTTGGCAAAGAAGATCATATAATTCAATTGCAGTCAGATTGTTAGTAATTAAAAATGTTTGGCCTATTAGAAAGTGAAAACTTTAATTTACATTTGACAAAAAAAAAAAAAAAAAAAGGAAATTAGTAATTTTCCAGATTCTGCTGCCATTTTTGTGTTTCTGTAGCTCAAAAGTATCGCGATCCAACAAATGAGATATGGCAAATGTTCTAAATACTGTTTAATTTATTTATTTTTTCTGAAAAAAATATGTAAATGCCTGAGAAATTATACTTTGAAAAGTGGCTACTGCAAATTAACAGCATTTCACATGGATCTTACTTTGCATTTTTAATACACATAATGCGTGTCCTAAATTACATGATTTGCATTATAAACCAGAACAGCTCCTGTGTCGCTGTTGCCGTCCAACAGTTGAATAACAAGGCTTTTCTTTCCAAACTGTATAAATACACATTTACCCAAACGATGCAATTTAGGACTCTTTTATTTACATTTTTCTGGTCAGTCAATCACACTGACATTTTTTATAAGCAACACTTTTTAAACGTGTCCAAGTAGATCTCGCGTTTCAGAGATGTATGGCCAGGCATAGGCTGGGAGTAAGCATCAGGTTGTTGTGCTGACATCTTGGCTCCAGCGTTGGCTCTTCTCTGTGACGTTGCGTGATCATGGTCTGCCATTTCCAGCTGCAGTCGTTTTACCTTTCCCTGCTTCCTACCTACAGCTTAGGGCCAGGGATGCCCTGCCTCCTGGGGCTGCTCCTGTCCCAGGGCTTGTTTCACATCCAACCAAGACCCATCTAGTCACCATCCCTTCACAACTCCAGAGCATACAGAAGGCAGGCGCCTGTTCCTTTCCAAGCCTTTCTCCTCCAGGTCCTGCCTCATTTCTCCAATCTCCTGCCGTCTCAAGTGTCTGAAGAAAGAGTTGGATGACCTCCATCATGTAATTGTGTCACCGTTGACACTGTCAGTTGCTCCGAGCCTCACATCAGGTCATCCACATCCATTTGCAGTAATTTTCAGGGAGTGGTCTTCATAGTCCAAGGAGATTCAGTTTATGGGCTCAATATTCCTGCATTGTTAGCAGGCTATCAACACTGCTTGAATTTCATTCCAAGCTGGAGGTCAAGATCATAAATGATTTTGAGTCAGCTCACTCCAGTACCTCGTGGCTTCTGGCTTGAATGTGGAGAGGGAGAAAAGTAAATGGGTGGATAAACTTAGAAACTTGCAGTTCCTTCAGTTCTGCTTCCCTTAGCCTGTCCCTCTGCAGTCTGATTTCTTAAGCTTTCAAAGGTTATGAGTATGTGCTACTCAGCCTCCTTCCCTTTTAACTTGCATTGTCTAGTTTCAACCAAATTTGTCCAGTAGAATTTCTGATGCTCATATATTCCAACACAGACTGTAAAAATAATCACCTGGGCAGATGAAATGGACTTGAGTCAGTGACCCCCTGATTGGAATTTGCTGCAGCTTGAGCTTCACCTAACCATTAGCTACCAGAAAATCTCTACTAGGAAGCACTCAGCAAAACCAGAAGATGAGAGGACCTGTGTTGTGCCAGACAGTATCTAACACCTAGCCCCAGCTCAGGGAGGATCGAGGAGGAGCACTGGTGGATATGTTGGCCAGTCAGTGAATTGTTTCCTATGCAAGAGGGGAAGTGGGCACTGGGCAGTGCCTTGCCTGGGGGTAGCCAAGGTGCCAGCAGCCTCAAGGGACGTTCACAGTGTACAGCACAGAGGATCAAAACAGGTTTTCCAGCACTTTTCCCCTGATGATAGCCTGCGTTATGCAAAACGAGCAGATTCTCACTGTAAGCATCACTTTGCTTTTTTTTGAGAAAGAGTAGCCATGCCCTGTTTCTAATCAATATTTTCACTGCATCCTTTCTGTTGTATCGAGCTCCACGCAGCATTGCAGACTGGAGGGATCTTGCTCCCTGACTGCCTTCTTTTGCTGCTTCGATATTGCATGGGCATTGCCTCCTTCTTCCCTTGCTACCCGTTCCCTGAGCCATCTTTCTCACCTTGCAGTAGTTACAGGCATTCTGTAAAAGGCTGTGTACTGCATTTCATGCATATGCTAATGGCTGTGTCCTTCTGGAATGTGTAATTAAATCCCTAGCTACCAAAGCGGAACCACGTCATGGAGTTATCTCCAGTTATATCAGTATTTGCAGGACTGGAGGAACTGTTCTCTGTCTCCCATACTTTCTCCCCAGGCTGCAGCCATGACCTGACGAGCAGAAGTTTATCTTCCAGGTGATGTGCCGAGAAAGTAGAGAGGAGCAGAGTGGTCTCAGCAGCAACGCACACCCGCTTCAGAAATCATCTCTGAGATGAGGAGAGGGTGGAAATAGCAGCAGCAGGATTCTGAGAAATTGGGAATTGAAGGCGCATTACATAAACAGCTCTTTTGCCAGCTGAAAAGCCATCAGGATGATGATAAAGTGCACAATGTTTATTGATATCTGAATAACTGTTTGTTGCAAAAAAATGCATTTTAGAAGTTAGCATAAATTCAGTTATCTGATTCTAGCACAGTTTAGTATTTATTAGGAAATCTATAGCTTTTTTATAGCCATTGTTCACCTTAGGGAGAAAATAAAGAAAGGGAGAAAGCCATTTTATTTTAATAGCACTGACTTCCTAATCTAAGCACTCTATACTAGCAGCTTGGTTGCAGAGTGGAAAGAAATGGTGGATATTACCATTTATCCTTTGTTATGGAACGCTATCACCTCTCTCTATCTCCATCAGCAGAGCCAGGCAATAATTTACCGCAGCGGACGCTGAGGGATCTCAGCTCCAGAGCTGCTCCGGTTCAGATACTTTGTCATCATGAGCTTTCAAGGAGGTAAATAAGTTGATCAAGGGGGAAGATTTGTCATGTCAGCCTTTTTGCCCACCTAGAAGGCAGTACTCTTTCCCTCTCTCCTTATCTGACCCTGCCTTCCTTGCAGCGAGTTGCCTTGAGTACGTAAGTAGCTGAGATAGGGACATATGTCCTTAGCTGTGTCTCAGAAGCAGCCAGTGTTAAATGTATGGAAATGTAACTGATGCTGATTAGCCAGGTGTTGTGGTTTGAGGAGGAAAGTTCAATCAGAGCATAAAGAACAGGAAGGATTTTTGGCAGCCCCGTGCATGATCAGCTCTTTAACAGCTGCTGGAGAGATTCCTACTGATGCTCAGAAAAGCAGGACCCAGGGAAGGCAGTCAGTAAGTGTAAAAGATGAAGACATGCAACCAGCGTAGCATCTTTCTGGTGTCTTGTGTTCATACTTCCTAACCTCATCTGGCAGTTTTTGCATTCTGTATTTTGTCTCTGTAAATTCATAAGCGCGCTGAACAGGGAAAGTGTTGGGAGCCGAGGAGCAGGCAGCAATTCAGTACTCTTGTTGTCTGTCAGCATCTCCTGATTCTCTGTGATTAGGGTGTGAATGTCTCACAGTGATTCCTAGAGCTGATCAGATGGGATCCGATCAAGCCTCCAAGCAGACTTGCAGCTCTGGTGATGTGCCTACACTTTGACCTACAGCCAAACTTTGCTCTCGTGTCCTGGAGCCTGGCTGGGTTTGGCTGACCGTAACACACTGTGCTATGTTGTGACTATTTAATTTTCAGAGAGTAAAGCAGCAGTTCTGCTGCAGAGACCAAGCTGGATTCTGGCAGCAGGAGTCTTGGGATGCTCCGTGCCTAAAGCAAGGGCTGCCACCCAGGCTCGTTCCAGGCTTACACCGAGAGCTGCTTCTTGACAAAGCAGGAAATGTTTCCAGCCACTCAAGAGACTGCGGGTGGGCTCTGTAGACACATAATGCAAATGAATCTTGATATTAAAAAATGAAGGCTTAGGCATTTTTCTTTTCTCTTATATCTTTCTTGTTGCCTGTTGGCAATATAAGGCTGCACTGTGGCGGTCTTTGGAGATGCTGGCCTCCAAAATAGGAGCCAGCAGGAGTTTTGCATAAAGCATAATTTTAAAGAAAGGTGCCGCGAAGTTTTTACCCAAAGATTCTCTTCTGACTAAATCATTCTCCCTTTAAAATGCTTTTAGTCTGGGAACACTGATGGAGTTTGACATGCTGACATCAGCCAGGGAGGGCATCCTGAGGCAGAAAAGAAGGCATTTCCATCTGCATTACAACAGCAGCAGCTGTGTGGGGTTATGTACAACACAGAGAAGGGACAAGACCTGCATGGTTTGCACACATTCTTGAAGTCTGATCTGAACCCAAGCCCAGCACACCTTTTCATGGGCACGCATATGGGCACACGTGCAATCCCATTGTCCGCTCAAACCTGTGCCACTCCTTGGTATTCTGCAGTGCTGAGCAGTGGTGGCTTGCTGGAGAAGATAAGAGTGGTGAAATATTTCCAGTCCTATGAAAGGATATAGCATGAAGCTAATTAATTAGAACTATTGGGAGTTCCTTTGAAACAGCCTGTGATTAAACATAAGGACTTATTGTGGAACAATTAGGTAAATTTGGCCTCAGGTATCTCCCATGACTTCTTGGTCCCTAGGGGAGCGATGATGAAATTCTGGCTTAAAGCTATGCTTTATTAGCTCTCTGTCTGTTTTAATTGATTCAGCTTTAGTTATATATCTCATTGAGAACAGTCGAAGCAAAGGATGTGTTAATTTGTAGGCATCCTGTGAATTTTCCTGCAAGGAAAAGGAAAATGCATTTTGCCTTGCTGGAAAGAGCAGAATGTGAAATGATGTGAAAACGAGCTGGAGGTTTAGCCTCCAGTGCCTTCACCATCTTCGTATTTCATCTGTATCTTCAGTCTAATATTTGCAATGAGAGTGACAAAGACCTCTGTAGTGGAGTTTCTCCAGCAGATGTTATCCTTTAGATTACAGTGCTGTGTCAACAGCCCGAGGATCAGTTCTTTTTTCCTAAAGCTTGCTATGAATCTGGTCATTTGGGTTACTGAAGTCCTATCTTACATTTGTACCACTTTGATAATATTTTAAATGCTGATGAGACAGACTAATCGTACTCTTTAGGCTTCGTGTCAGCCCGCCCCGAATTGCTGGAAAGACAAGGTGGAAAAGCCAATGAACCTCCACTAGAAATGGCAGGATTGCTGGTATTTGTAGTACAGGGTAGTGCAGACATCATGATAGATGTTTTAATGACTAATTTGAAAGAAATGCTTATATGGAACTGCTACTTTTCAGCTCGTTTTACTAAGCTTTAAGCATTGACTTGCAAAGATCACGACCATTTTTCTGAAACTACTGATAATTTGTGTTTTACTCTTGACTTTGCAGCTTCCTTTCAGCTGAGAATTTCATTATGCAGTGTAGGGACGTTGTATGACACGGATCTTTACAGTCTAAATGGACAAGAGAGGGGAAAAAAAGAGGCAATTTTATAAAGGAAAGGACATATAATGATTTTTTTTTTTTTTTTAATAGAAGGGGAACAGAGAAGCAGGGAGTTGAATTACTGGGGTGATGGAAGGTAATAGAGAGCCTCTCAAGGAGGAGAATAGAAGAGCTGAGCTGGGTTTGCTTAAGTTTAGTAGAACAAGATATCAAATGGTTTATTAATTGCTGCCTATACTTGGGAGCAGCTTGAACTAAAGGAAAGTGGTGGCACACAAGCAAATGTCAAGTGGAATAAAGAACCTTTGGTTTTGGGAAGGTGTGAGCAGGTGACGGTTCCATTCTTTCTCAAGCTCTGATTCAACAGTAGGCAAAGCCAAGAGCTCTTGCTGTGACATTCACACTGGCAAATGTACTTGAGGGCTGGGAGGGTTGCATCCTGAACGGAATTTCTTTCTTGGTTTGTAATGCTTTAATTTAGTATCAAATACTCGTGGACTGACAGGGTCAAACAGGGATAGGAAAGTAATGTAACAGACATTGGGAAGGTGGGATGCCAAAGTATTCAGCCAAAAGGTCGAGCAGCATGGAAACTCATTAGGAAAAATACTGTGAATATATCGCTGCAAGTGTGAGTTACAGAGCTAAACATGAGCCGCTCCAGCCCCCAGTGTGTGGGACTTCCAAAGTATGAAGTACAATGTGTGCTAGCTCGCACACTCCAACACACACATCTTCAGATGAGTGGATGGCCAAACATGCCAGCCTATAGTCATATAATTATACTTTCCCAAATGTTGGAGCACGTGGGTTGCACTCTTTAGTCTGAGCAGCACAAGTGGTGGTCAGGGATAGAAAAAGCTGTTTTGAAGGCCTCCTGGAAATACCTGTGCAAGGTTGTTGTATGACCAAATGATTTTTGCAGTAGTCCTCTAACCGACTAAAGGCACGATGCAAAGCCTATGAAATGATTTCTATTGACTTCAAAGAAACAGGACCGACAGTGTTGAACGTTCTCCAAATAAATGTAGTCAATAAATAAATCTATTGAATGAATTCACTTCGATAAAAAGGAATGGATTTATTCCTTCAGTAAGATGTTTACGAGACTGAAGAGCCTCTGTGGTGAATGCGGTGGGGAGTTTGAAGGGAGGTTGTGGCGAGGTGGGGGTCGGCCTCTTCTCATGTAAAACTACTGGTAGGACCAGAGGGAATGGCCTCAAGTTGCGCCAGGGGAGATTTGGGTTGGATGTTAGGAAATGCTCCTTCTCTGAAAGAGCGGTGAGGTGCTGGAATGGGCTGCCCAGGGAGGTGGTGGAGTCACTGACCCTGGAGGTGTTCAGGAAATGTTTAGATGTTGTACTGAGGGACGTGGTTTAGTGGGAACTGCTGGTGATAGGTGGACGGTTGGACTAGGTGATCTTAGAGGTCTTTTCCAGCTTTGGTGATTCTGTGATTCTGTGAGTCTCAGTTTGGGAGGATTGGGCCAGGAAGCAGAACAGATGGCAAAGACATCTCTTGACCAGTGGGACCATGCAAGAAGGCGACCAAAATTAAGAGAAGCTTTGAGCAATGAATTGTTAGAAATCGGAGTGTCTCTCCTGTGTAGGACTGTGTGAGAAAACAGGGAGGAGAAAAGCTAGCTAAAAATAATTAAATCAGCAGAGGTTGTGGAGAAATATGGAGAGAGCGGTTGTCCGGCTGCAGCTTCTGGAAATGTAGGGTAATGCATGTATGGATACTGAGGGCTGACGCTGGGTACTGGATATTTGCTCTCATTGCATCTCCAGCAGTAAACCAGTCCGACCTACCATCTTCTGATTTCCCAGTTGGCAGCTACAAGTAGATGAGGATTGGATAAAAAGGAAAAAATGAAGTCCTTTAGAGCTAGAAATGCCTGCAACTTTAACCTGGCATTATACCTGTCTATCTAGCCTTCAAGTCAGGCTGGGTGCTGTGAGAATGAGAGCTGGGTTTGCTCGACTGAGAAAAAACTGTCATTTTATCCAGGATTTTTCTTGTCTCACAGCAGTATGCAGTTCAGTGAGAAAACTACCAAAGGATTGCATTTTTAGACACATGCAGATCTGACGATAAGAAATCCTGCAGGAATGCAAACACACACACTCTTATTAACAATACACATAAAATGTATGTGTGAACGCATACAAAAGCCGCATATATATACACACATGTATGTTGCTCTGAATTTTCTAAAAACTCCAGAGTAACAAAATTTGATTCTGCAAAATCCTAAGGCGCTTTTTAGAATTAAATTAATACTAATGCAATTAAAGTGGTAATACTGTTTGTTAAGAGTACTTAAATAATTCATTTTCCTATTGGTGGTGTGGAATATACTTAGGTTCAGCAATTACGTGCTAAGTGAAGGCAGCATCGCCTGTAATGACTTCATGACAGTCTGACCTTTGATAGCTCACAATAACTGGAGCTTCCTATATATTATAGAGGCTGTAAAGTAATTAATAGATATGAAATACCACTTCTGGCCTTCTGATGTAGTTTCCCCCCAGCTGTGCTCAAGCCTAAGCTGTAATGATCACTCAACCCCTAGAGTTTTCTTTCTGGGGAAGATACGTCCCATCTGTGCTCTGTGGGGGGAAGGAGTCGGAGGCAGTAATGGCCAAAATCAGTCCACTCAGCCCAAACTTAACTGGTTTTATGTTTGTTTGTTTGTTTGTTTAATATAGTCAGGCTAACCAGGGTACGTTCAGCATCTCAGGGTTACGAGTGGATGGTGAGTTTCTGGGGGTCAGGCTGCTGGACTCCTCCTGCCAAAGGGCATGTCCCAACTGAGGGGTGCAGGAGTGGCTGCCCTTGATGTAGAGACTGAGAAACTGTGTTTAATATTAAGTACAATAGCATCTCTGTCTTTGAGGGAGAGGTAATAAGAGCATTAATAAAAGGCAGGTGAAGAGAGAAGGTCCCTTTTTAGCTCCTGCATTGTTTTGTCATTGTCAATCAGCTGGGAACTCCTTTGAGATTATTCAGCTGCAGTTTAATAACATTGTTTCTGTGATGACTTCAATGACTGAGCCTTTCTTCCATCCTTAGCTATGACAATAACCCCTCTGTTTTTCCTTCTTCAACAAGCTATTGTGTGTGATTCAGTACATTAAGGAACATTATTAAATATAGAGGTTTCCTCTAATTAAGCTGCTTGCAAAAGATTGCTTGTCCAATCATTTGCTGGTGATAAGCATTGAAAGAAATTGTATCTTACTTTGAATAGTACAATTTTCCTGCCGTACACTACCAAAAAAAATATAAAAAAATAAAATAATAAAGCAGTAAGACTATAAAATCAAGCACTCAGAAATTAGATAATGCCAGAATTATGGCTACATTAATTTGCTTTTTTTATTGTTATGAACAGTGTATTCTGTCCTTCTATGCTCCCGATCACACACAGTTCCCCTTCTCTCTCTGATCTTTGGCCCTATTCCTCGCCATTTCCATTTATAAAATAACCATTTATTCTGGAACGTTCTCTTTTACAATTTTTAGAGTTTTCCTTTCAAGAGGTAAAAGCGTTTTCTGGTCTTTTTCCTGGAAGAGAGAGAAATCATTTTATGTAGAAATTTTCCATCCTCTTCCTTTCCCATACACTCACCTGTAATTTAAACAAAAATGTTGTTTGGGAACATTGACGTAACTACAGTTTCTTTGTTGTTTCAGTAGGAACGATGGTGTATTTATGGTAACTGATTATCTGGTTATTAAAAATCCTGGACACAGTTGCACCCATCTCCTATAAGGCTGTGCATCTTGCCTCATTCTGGAAGCAGCTGTTGAGTGGGAGAAGCTTGTAACATGCCCACCTGGAAGAGAAGCAGTGAAATTAATACAGAGAAAAATCTTATCTATCTGTATGGTTAGTTCAGTCACTGCAGATTAGAGGTTGTTTTTCTGGTTGTTATCACCCATCATAATCTCAGTATCTGAAGTTTACACGTCCTTCCTGAAGAATACTTGAGAATTTAAATGCAGGTGCGTTTACTCATTGCTTGTATCATATAAATTAGGGGTCTATGCTTGAAGGAGACTTCAACAATCTATTAGCGCCTGAATAACAGAGCTATTCTCCAGCTTCTAGATAAACAAAAGAAAACCATGTCGTTAAAAACAAGAAGCCTCTTCACTTTTTATCTTAATGGAAATAAACCTAATCAAAAGCCAGCGATTAATGGCTCTCTCCAGGGTTTCTATTCTTGAAGATCAGAGAATCACAGAGTCTGAAATAGTTTCTATTGGAAGGTGTGATGCTGAGCTCAGATTGTGTATTTGTATATGCTCGGCTAGAAACAGATTTGCTAAAATCCAATATTTGAATGAAGATTCTCCTCTTCAACAGAGAGAAACAAGCAGCAGCAGCTCCAATATCAGCTAATTTATGTGTGCAAAAATGTCCTACAGTGCCAATAAAGTTGTTTCTTCCCAGGAAATGCATTTAAAATACTCATTAAAGAGTGATTGTTGCACAAATGAAACAAGTTGAAAGCTTTTCTTCTTTTTTTTTTTTTTTTAAGAAAGGATTTTCTTGGTAAAGAAAAGCAAAGCTCTCCAAGAAAAAAAAACAACCCTGCTTTTCCAGACAACCAGACATTTGCTTCTTGCAAAAAAAAAAAACCCAACCAAACAAACAAAAAAACCAAACAAACAACAAACCAGCCCAAAAGCTCAGACCGAGGTTATTTAGCTGAAATTTGACACAGTTGCCTCATCTTCTCTACATGCAGTTGCTTCCTGCGATCAGAGGTTGAAGCAGCCTTGTGCATCAGGAGTGGCCTGGCACCTCCACCTGCATTTTGAATGGGAAGGTGTAGTAGTCCTGTTGGTAAGCTCTGTACCAGATCTTGGGGATGATTAATTGACTGCATCACTCCAAGGAGTAGGAAGCATGCCAACCAGCATCTCCTCTTGCTTCCATAGCGTACAGTGGAGAAATTTTAATAAATGTATTTAATTTATCAGGCTAACCATACATTTGACAGTAATTCATACCAAACAACCTGCTGTATATGAGGAAAAGAAATCTCAGTCTGATGCACAAAGCTTGTCACTCATTATCTATCAGATGAATATACAAAGCCTCTTTCTAGTGTTAAATGCACCTAAAACAGTTCTTGCATCTCCATAGGCAGCTTCCTCAAAGCACTGTGTCCTTCTGCACACCCTGTTCAGCCTGTACATCATTTGTTGAGTGTATCCTTCCTTTTGACTTCTGATCAGGCACTTGACCTTTCATTGCTGTCATGGGAAGGGCATCCTTTTTCACCTCTTCTTTTTGCTCCCTGTGTAAAATTTCATCTGTTTGCTGTCTCAGGCTGCATTTAAGCTAGGGCTTCTGAGCTGGAAAAGACTTTGTGAGCGCCATTCATCCTCCTCCTCTTCTTCCTTCTCCTCTGTCTTTCCTCTCTTTCCCTTGAAGGAAGCTTGGGCATGCTGGTTGGATGGGCTCCCTGGTGTTCTCACACCTGTTTCCTTATCTGAAGGACCAAATAACCGACCTCCCAACATGTAGGTCAGCTTAGACACAAACAGAAATCTGACAGTGATTTACAGCGTCACAAATGAATAAGAACAAGGAGGAACTGAAGTCTCTCTTTTCCTTTTGTAGACGCTATCTTGAGCTAAAATAAATTTATTGGTTTGATTCAGCACATAGTCATCTCAGGGTGCCTGTAGCAGTGCAGTCATGAAACAGCCAAGAAGTACTGTACAGTGGAAGTTACAACTGGGGTCAAGGCCCCTTGTGTTATTGGGAAAACACCTCTGCTCCAGTGACTCACTACAGGAAAGACCAGTGCTGATTCAGATGCTGACTTCCCAAGGTAGCGCTCACCCTGCTGGCTCACAGTGCTAAAGCAGCTTCAGCCATCATTTGGTAAGCCAGCTGTCACTTCATCTTTTCCCAGTGAAAGTATCCCAAAACCCTTGAGCAGTTCTCACAGGCTCTGGCTACCTGAGGCAAATTGATAAAAGGCAGTGTGTTTTCCCATGGTTATTACTTTCCTAAAACCATTCCAGACTACTGGCGTTATTTTGTTTATGAGGTGGTAGTTTGTGCACTTTTATGTCACCTGAAAAGTGAGATTTACTTGATGGAAGCTCCTAAATGCAGAGAAAGCAAAAGGCATTAATCTCTCCAATTGGAAATTCTGTGAGTGGGCAACTGTAAGCTGATATGCTTTGAGTTTTTGCAAAACGTAGCTACTACTAAACAGCCCAAATGGTGAAGCATTCTCTAACAGCATAATGCTTTGATTTTAATCTTCCTGATCTAATTTATGACTAAATTTTCCCTTGGGAGATGATGCAGTAAGCTCTCCTGGAAACCACTTTGCAAATATGTTGAAGGCCAATCAGGTATTACAGTTAAAATGTCAAAATCCTTACTGACTCGCTAAATACATAGTCATCCATAGCTTTCCTTGGGACAGTTTGTCATGGAGATTGGGTTGTTACAGTGTGAAAGCTTTGTCTCAATCATAATGTAGCTCAGCATAACCAGCTTAAGATTCATTGCTTGTGCTCAGGCAGTCTGTGTACCTGAAAGTCAGACCCTCCCTTAGCTAGTACACTAACAGAGGAATTGTATTTTAGGCAGGAAGTGTAAGAGGACGCTCAGATATTGATGTAAGCCTGATCAGTTTCTGCATCCTGTGTTTTTATTAGCTCAGAGCCTGTCTTACTTGCTTCAGGTATGGTTAATGTATAGCTACACCGTTAATTCTCTAGTCTTCCCATAGGACGAGTCCCTTTCCTGGAATAACACAATGTAAAGACCAGCCATTCCAAAAACACATCTTTGGTTCAACCGCTCCAAAGATGGTTTCTCTAAGTTGTGGGAAAACCTTCACTTGCAAATTTCTAATGACATGACAAAATATGTTTCTCACTGACTGCCACTTTAAATTTCAGGAAAGCTGTTGTAATGTTCGATCCATTGATCTATTGCTGAAGATATTATTGATCATTTGTAACACATATTAACAAAGAAGTCAACGTGTCCGTGAGGTCAAGAGTAATGTGAAGTTGCTACCGGTTGTCTTAAATATTCGGTCACAGTTCAGTTCTGCAGTCGTGGCACAAGGCTCCTCACGTACATGTCTTGCAGTACAACCAGTCACATCCTTCAGTACAACTTAAAGCAAACTAAAAAACTGCCAAAAGTTTTTCTTCTTCTTCTTGTTCTTTTTTTGTAACAAATCTGTGTCTAGACAAGTTCAGTGTTTTGGACAATAAATTCTGTGTAGCTGCCAAGGCAACTCCGGTTATGATACACTACTTGCTTCCAGATCAGGCACCAGAAAACTATTTTTCACAATCTGTGTTCTGATATTCGTCAGTGTGCTCAAACTTGAGGGATTTTCATCAAAGCTTGCACCTCATATCTGAAAAACTGGTGGTGCTCAGAGGGGCTTAACATCACAATTTCATGAATGTTGACGTAATTGAAGAATACTTGGTGTGGAAGGAGACAAGACACGAGCTTGTTCTGGAACAGCATTCCTGACATGTGTGCTCCATGTCAGTTCTGACATTGCCTCAAAGTGGAGCATCCTCTTAGACATGAGAAACATCAGTATGTGCTAAATATTTCTTGTGGTTGCGAATGGGGCTTTAAAAGAAGCTTGCAGCAGCCACATGCCAGAATCCAGTGCAACATGTCTCCTGAACTTTTGAAAATCTCAGTTTGTCTTCCCATTAAGAATTCATAATCGTCAGTGTGCAATGCATGCAACAGCTAATTGAGCTCTATAAAGTGCAGCAGGCTGACGATTTCCACATGGCTACAGTGTGGATATTATTGTTTCCCTTAGAGTTAGCACCGTAAATGGTGTAGCTGCTTAGAGACCACTTTGTGCTAATTTAGCAAATGTTAATTTTTAAATTGTCACAGTGGAAGACGTAGTGCATTGCATCAGTGAAAATGTATGCGAAAAATAATGAAAATGAATTGATGGCATTTTAGATGATCAGCGCACTCACTAGCATGCTTGGCTGCCTTTCATAAAGGTGAATATTACAACTGCCCTGAGAACTTGTCTACAGTTTCACCAGCGTTCCCCTGAAGGGCACCATTGACGTACCTTGTAATAAAAACAGGAAACAACTTTATCCAGTTTGGTTTTGCTCTAACTGATACGAATGCTTAGCTTTTAATTGATCAAAAAGGAAGGTGTGAAATGCGCTTTTCAGGTTAACTTGAGACATGAAAAGCTTCTGAAACAGATGACACGGTGGTAACTATTCATGGTATTTGAGCTCCTGACTTCACTGTGGCACACTGACCTTAATTGACATGGGGGGAAAAAAAAAAAGGACACTTAGGAAATACTTCCCCCTTTGTGTCACTTGGAAATCTGACTTTTTTGGAATTTCATGTAACGTGACAAAACATGTGGGCCACGTTGCAGGGCTGCTGGAGCTCCTTGGACCCATCTTAGCAGATGTCTGCTGTCTGCTGGCAGCTGAAGCACGAGGTGCCTTGCCGGTGTGTCCTGAAATGGATATTCCCTCAAAACAGAGCTCACTGTGCTTGCAACAGATGGCGTTAAAAGTGGGCCCTTGGCTCCTTCCCAACGCGTATCTCATTTACAGTTCTCCGCCCTTTCTATTTCTCTTGGTGGAAAAGCCTACAAAGCCTCACTAATGGATGTCAACAGGACACAGCAGTGCTTATGAACAGCCCCAGGTTCCTCCACCAGGCATTGACCTGGGCAGAACAACCAAGTTTTCACTGGTATTTTGCTGCGTTTCACTTAGGTTCATTTGACTGAACCAGAGGGCAGTTTAAGATCGCTGGTAACAATCACGTCTTTTACTCCCTGCTGGCAGGATAACTCTGGCTGTTGGGAGCTTAAAATGCTTTACCTGTGCTCAGCCAGTATTGAGTTGTAATTAATGCTCCTGGGTTTTACCTTGCAAGGGAGCAGGTTGTCTGGAGTTCCTTTGCATAGATCATCCACTAGAAAGGAACATCAGAAAAGACCCCTGTGCATGCCATTTTGAGGACTGGTTTCTCTGCTTGCCTTGTGCGTATATAATGCTGAGAAATGAAACACAACGTGCGGAAAAAATTGTCCTTGAATGGAGCCGTGCTGTCCCTGATGAAAGGACCCAAATTCCAGATGGTGACACCCAGCGCTCACACCAAAAAGCTGTGTTGCTCCTGTCCCCTGAGCAATCTGTTTGCTGAGTGCTTGCTTACATGCTGCTGTGGCCCGGCTGAGGGGTGTGACGGCGCCATCTTAGGCAGCCCTTGAAGCATGGTGGCTGCCATGTTGGGGTGGCTCCTGAAGTGCAGTAGCCGCCATTTTGGGGCCAACCCTGAGTTGTGGTGTCTGCCACGTTGGGATAGACTGTGAGGCCCAGCTTCTGTCATTTTGCGGTGGTTTCTGACATGCGAAAGCCCTTAAGGTGCTAGCCACGCTGAGGTAGACTGTGAAGAACTGTTTCCACCATTTTGAGCGGCAGCTGAGGTGCAGTGGCCGCCATTTTGTGGCAGTTCCCGAAATGCGACACCTGCCATTTGGGCGTGGCCCAGAGGCACAGCGGCCGCCATTTTAGAGGCGTGGCAGCCGCCATGTTGGGGCGGTTCCTGAGGCGTGGCAGCCGCCATATTGGGGCGGTTCTTGGGGTGTCTGCATGCTCTGCTGGAGCGGGGCTGGACTGCAGCAAGGTGTGAGGTATTTCAGGGCACACAGGCTTTCCTGCGTTCCTTGGTGTGGAAGGAGTCGTCGCACCTCCCTGGTGGGACACGTGAATCTTAACCAGGTGAGAGAGAGCATTAGGATAGCTGAACCAGCACGGTGTTCAGCCTTGCATACAAAGGATGGGAAGTTCAAATCACGCCTAAGCTCAGCATGAGTTGCAGGGGAGGAGGTAGAGTTGAATGGTCCTTCCTGGTGTGAGGATCTGAGAGTCTGCATGGCTTCTCAGGCTACCAGTATCAACAAAACTTCATCTTTTATTATCGCCTTTTTTTTTTCCCCCTTCTTTTTTTCTTTTAAACTTTGGAAATAAAGTTTCTGGTGAGTGTGTGTATGTGTAGTGCATGTGTTAGCAGTACCATGCTGAATTAGGGCCATCTCGGGTGTGCTTGTTCTATGGAAGGAATAAGATGTGCTCTAAAAATAGAAAATGTGGCTGTAAGTGCCAAAAACTGGCAGGGAGGACTTGGTCAGATGCAGTTTTAGAACTGCTTTTAATGTTTTTTCGACTCCATTCCAAGTTTAAAGTGTCCATTTAAATTAATTAGAATGATCATAGTATCCTCGGAACATGAGTGGAGAAAATTTCATTATAATTTCAATATTTCCTTTTTACCAACGAGAATCCAGAACAGCCAGCTTAAGGAAATTTCTGCGTACAATGAAAAAGAAATTCCTGACCAAATTGACTAAGCTGAAATGTCTAAAAGCAGAGAGCTATCATGAAAGTGCTGGAAAGCCTCTGATTATAATGGAATCAGTGTCCCAGGGTATAATGCAGCTCTACATTTAATATTGAGCTACTGAACCGTGCATCTCAACATAGCTGAAGTCACTGGGTTCTCATCAAAGTCCTGTAATGGCACTGTGCTCCGCTTAGATGCCAAGCGACTCTTGAAATAGCTCCAGAGATTTTTTAGCAGCTTCAGCTGTAGAGACATCAGACTTCAGAAGGACAGCTACTGCCATGGTGTAAATATATCTTTCATTATATATAATGCTGCACTTGGCAATAAACTTATGAACTTCTATAAACATAATTAAAAGGTTCTTGCGTACTTACAGGTGAAATCATGGCAGCAGTGCTGATGCAGCACAAGAAAAGCCTGTCCTTTGTTCTGTAAATCTGTTTTGTCTTTCCTTACTAATGATACATGCACAGCACATTTAATTCAGTGCCTCTTATTGTTTGCCTGTGTAGTTTTTGTATTATGACATTGACTGGAGTGCCTGTCATGTTCATTATAGTTTGGGCTTGCAATTTTAAGCGGAATTTTTCTTATTATGTATTGTTTAAGGTATTGACTTTGCCAAAGGGAAAAAAAAAACGCAACTTGTATCCACTTAAGCAGACAAGTGGTTGTAAATTTCTTCCCATTAAATATACATGCTCACACAAACATACACATATGCAGTGATTACAGGCTGATGCAGTTATAGAATTAGGTGAGATTTAAAAACTGTATTTCAGGGAACCTTTCCAGCACAGGAGTTGTGTTTCTGGGAGCAGCTCTGGGCAGGAGCATTCTTCAGACTGTCTCCTCTCCTGCTGAGGACAGTGAGGCTCTATTGAGTGCTAAGATGGCACTTTACAAGAAAGTATTGTTAACCTTTTAGATTTTAAAGAAGTATTTCTGGTTTGTTTGGCTTGGGGGTTTGTTTGTTTGTTCCTTTTCAACCCAGCCAACCAATTCTTGGGTATGAGCAGGAGAGTTACTGCATAGCTCATCTAAAACAAAGTAAGTTTTCAGCCAACCTGGATGAGCAGTAATCATTTTGGTAATAGTTTTGATACCACTTTTACTAAAAATCTGGAATATGTGTGGCTCCAGTACTTCAGAATGGAACTTGAAGTTTAATCTGTGCAAATATTCAATGATTTATTTTATTTATTTAGCAGTATAAGGTGATAATATTGCTTATGGGCTTCGTACGTACTCTTCCAAACCTCCTCTCCATTTCTGTCATTTATTCCTGCTTGATGGTGAGCTCTTTCAGTGGTCTCTCTCTTATCATTGTGGCCTTCAGTCTCACCCTATACAGTGGAGAGTTACTTGCCAGTATCTCTGATAATCTCAGTTACACTGAAACAGAAATGTGGTTAAATTAAAGACGTTGAAGCTTAAATTTATTTGTGTTGTACCCATATCTCATGCTAAAGCATCTGATGTGTGACAAGTTCGGAACAATTGTAAATGGACTGCTCCTAATGTATTTATTTCATTTTTGTCTTTCAGTCTATCAGAGAAGTCACAGGCTATGTTTTGGTGGCTTTGAATCAGTTTGAATACCTGCCACTGGAGAACCTGCGCATCGTTCGTGGGACCAAGCTCTATGAAGACCGATATGCTCTGGCAATATTTCTTAACTACAGAAAGGATGGTAATTTTGGACTCAGGGAACTTGGCTTGAAGAACTTGACAGGTAAGTGAAGTTTGTAAATATGGTGGATTACTTGGGGGGAAAAAAAAGAAAAAGCCTCGAAAAACAACGGCTTGTTGTTTGTTGAATGTGTGCATCAGAGCTCTCAGTCATTTGCATTGTGCGTATAACAGAGGCACCATCAGATGCTGGCAGCTATGCATTGTTTGAAAGGCTCATTGGCACTTCATGTCATTTCCTTTCTGGTTCACAACTGAGCTCTTCTCGGGTCAAAGGCGGTGTATGGGATTCATAGCAAGAGCGTATTTAAAACAAAAATGACTGTTAAAGATGACCTTTGTCCTTAGTTTTCAAGAACACTGTTTCCCAGTGGTCCTTGGTTACTGCATGCAAGTTGTTTCAGGTGTTAAATATTTTCTGGCAAAGTAGCTTAGCTTTAGCTTTCCCTCTGCTCTTGCTTCGGTCTGAGTCGCTGTTGCTGATGTGTTGGTAGTGGTGTGGGGAGGGAAGGGTGGAAGGGTCACTGGGTCTTTGGTGTATTTCATTTTAGAGCTCCCTTTTCAAAGGGAAAAGGTTTATTATATATAGTGGAAAAATATTTTTCCTTTGAGCAGAAAGATGAGCTAAGTCAATGTTTTTGTATCCATCTGTAAATTCATGGTTAGATAATGATGCGGGGTGTGTCAGTATTTTTCTCCCAACCGAGAGTGAGTGGTTTGGGAGCTTAAAAGTTGGCTAAGTATCATATTGTATAATGTTGGACTGTAACTTAATGAAGTGCAGGCAGTGGCAGATGTTTTTAGGGAATTCACTAGAAGTATTTTATTTATATTTGGTTCCTCACAAAGGGAGGACATTTGCTATGATGTAAGCTTTGGTGTTTGTGAAATGGCCTTATTTCTGAGTCTCTAAATGCTGAGAGCAAATCACTGACCTGAGCTGGATGTAGAGCTTGTACAGAGAGGTGGGAACTTAGTGAACTATATTTAGGCACCCTTCTATCTTCACTTTTTTTTGTGTCTCTGTAGACACTGGTACACAAGTGCCTGCAGTTCCCTGTTCATGTCTCTCTGAGTTGTATGGTGATGCTTTCAAAAACAGAAAGGTAAAGGAGACTTCAGCTGTTTGATGGAGTAAAACAGAATTTTGGCAGGCTTTCAGAGCAAGTTCTTTCACCCAGTCAGACTTCTAACAGTTTTCTTTACTGAGGCCATCACGCTGGTACCAGAGTGCTTCCCAAGGTCTCTAAATCCCTGCCATTCCTACTATGCTTCTCTCTACTACTCTCATAATCCAATTTTCTCCTATTCTGTTTCCAGTTTTTCCCCATCCTTCTGATTTAGGGTGTTCATAGTGGCTATCTATGCTTTCACTTAACGCAGAGCTATAGCATCATGCACAAGTAGGATTTTCTACTTCATATACCTTTTATTGTCTATGGGTCTCAAGAGGCTTTGTAAAATACATTAGTCCGGATTAAACCGAGACAGAAAGGCCAAGGCCAGAGAAGGGTGGTAACCCTTTCCTTTTGGGTTGGAGGCTGTTGTTCTGCCAGGAAGTAAGGGTTGTGTTTTCAGTGATTATTTATACATTACTTTGGTGCTTGGAAACATGAATAAACTTATCTTGTAGGCCTTGGCTCAAGACTTTGTTCTTGAACCAGCTGCCCTGTGCCTGTTTCCAGAGCTTCTCTCTGGACGCTGCTTTCTTACGATAGCACCAAGACTGTCCCCTGAAAAGTTAGCCTGTCTTCTCAAGTGCTGTGAGAAAGTCTGCCTTAGCTCAGTCTTTGAACCTTTCCTAACATAAGATCACCACAGCCACTTCATCTAATGTAGCTGGTGTTTAGAAAGCCCTCTGATGGGATTATTTGGCTCAAAATGTATTGTCTCTTGGAAGTGCCTAATAACACTAGCTTGTCTCCACTGAGTGCTTAAAATAGCTGAGTATGAGCCAGTATGTGCTTAAAAAATGCTCTTAGTATTTTCTAGATAGCATGTGCCAGGGCCTCATGAGTCCCTCCAGCAGCTGTTTGACCATTTTCTGTATTGGTTAAGATGCACCTGACTGTTTTAACCCACAACCTGCTTCTTGATGCAGATACTCTCCCTGGATCTATTACTACTTCGTTCATTTTCCTAACGCATTCTTAGCCTTAATAGCTGCATAAAAATAAGTGGTGTTTGCAGCAGCCCTAATGGCACCAGGTCACAATAGATGAGCTGTGTCTGGGTCTTCCCCTGTCTACTGACTGCTCCATGTTTACATTAGAAACAACCAGTGATTTGCATTGAATTTAAGGTGAAGCAGTTCCCACAGCTTGCATCCATCTGGCTTCTAGTCCACTACAGATTTAAAGGTATTGGCATGGAATGATAAAATGCAGAGTGTTCTCACCTGCTGATCATCCTGGATCTTAATCAGAGGCAGGATTTCATTCCCCTGTGACGTACCGTTGCGTTATTTTTAGTGTGGTGTTAACAGCTGTGTTTTTATTGTCAGATATTCCTGACATACTTACATTTCATCTTTAAATTTAAATGCTTGATTTTTTTTTTTTCCCCTTAAGCTATTAAAAAATGACAACTGTGATAGCAGTATGTTTTATCTGACATGGAAAACACAATCCTGTTCTCACTCGTGATGTGTGTCAGCCTGAGAGGGAGTTGTGGTAGTATAGCACAGGTCAGGAGCGGGCCCCAAAATTCATGTGGCACTTCCAGAAAGCTTGGCCTGTAAAAATCTATTTCTCACTTATTATAAACACGTAGTCAGTGTTTCCACAAAAGTGTCAAAAACAAACAGACACTGAACCAACTAAGTGGCTGCCGCCACCTCAGCTGGACTCATCTCGGCTTGCAGATTCAGCTGCCAAGCAGCGTTAAGATAAAGTGCAGGTTTGACACACTGAATGTATTATTCAGCCTGAGATTAGCAGAATAACTGATGCTGAGGGAGAAGGAATGCCACCTTTTTCCATTTACTTCATATGAGCTAGTGCAAATCATTCCCGTCTCTCCCATGTAGCTAGGCAGTCAACCTTAACTTATGCAATGAAAGGGCATAATCATTGTTCACACTTTGAGTACTCCAAATATAGAGGATACCTGATGGCTGCATTTCATTATGGCATTTATCTTCATGAGCTGGGAAAGAGGGATAACTCACAAGCCAGAACCACTTATGAAGTATCCCATATTTTCCTCTGAGTGAAGATAAGTAACAGAGATCTACCGCAAATGCTGTATCTTTGTATAAGCAGGGATCAGCTAATCTCCCCTATTGGCCTTGGTAATAGAGTTTCCCCTGCATGTGTCCATGCAACTCTGGAATTTCTTAAACATATGAGAATAAAGCAGAGTTAGCGGTGATTATTTTGATAACACAGAAAAGCAGCAAAATCTGTAATTTCTTATCTGCCCGCTTTGCATAAACAGAGATAAATGCTGAATTAAAATAACTGAGGTTTGAGTAGCAGATGCATGTTATAGCCCAAAGGATTTGGTCAGTGATGCCCAAAGAAAAGACATCTCGTTTGACCAGCAGGAAAATTCCAGAGCAGGGAACATCTTCATTGTGTACAGAAAGTGAGCGCTGTAAATAGGCTGAGCTCGTTCAGCACTGTGACTGCATACAGGCGTTCCTGCAGCAGAGGCTAGGGCCATTCCCTTTCTGTCACCTTTCCTTGGTCCACACACACGCTGCACGTTGGTCAGTCACTGCTGAGATGACAGTGTCTGTGTGTGACTCCCAGCCTGAATGGGTGAGCCCTGGTTGTGCTGGTGCATCCCTTGGTCTCTGTGGCTTCCTACTATTGGGTGAGCTGGGAAGAAAGCAATCTGTAGTTTGCCTCAGGCTTCCCATACAACAGGTGGGCAAGGCATTGCATCTCTAACCTCGGAGAGGTGTTGCTAGGATACATGGAGGAATGAGGAATTTGTTTAAAAATCCCTTTGGTACCCTCTGAGATCAGGGCTGCTGCGGGAGTTAGAATGTAATGCCTAGCAGAAGCAGGCACAGCGCTCAGTGTCTGTCCACGGGCACTCCTCCTTTGTAAGCTTGGAACTGCCAGATGGCATTGGTATCCCAGCACCACTGACCAGCCGGTGGAGAGAAAAGAGGGACATCCTGAGCACGCCTGTTCTTGCTTCGGGAAAGGAAAGCTCCTCTGTGCTGTGACACAGCCTATAGAGAGAGTGGGAAATGGGTCACAGGTAGTATAGCAAGGCCAAGAGGTGTATTGTGCATGGCCAGAAGTAAAGACTGATCCTCGCCCCCGGGAGATGTATGCTCACACATTGATTACGTTCAGTAACAGTGGTTGAGCTTTGGATTTTTAATTGCAATGAGGCTAGAATTTTACAGTCTCTAAAGGATTCAGATATGCTTTTGTCATGCTAAATGTTGCGACTAATGTCTGATTTTTTTGCAACCTGTAGATCACCCATTTATGCTCAGCTTTCTTTATTTCAAAGCACTTTTGTCTTTTTAGTTCTGTCTCTAGAGTTAGAAATGTGCAACCTTGTTTGGAATGATTATGGCAAAAGGAAATAGAAGAAGCTCATACTAATGATTTATTGGTAAATGTTTTCTAATTGGATATTCAAAGGATTCAACGTATCCTAAACGCCTGCCTTTGGTCTCTGGGGGTTGTTTGCTGCTCGCTCTTCTTACCAGTATTTTCACACAAACTATGAAATGCATATTGTGTATTGCAAATGGGCTGAGCCAGTCTGTCAGAAGCCATTTGCAGGATGTTCCACACGAGCCTCCAGTACCTCCCAGCCAGGAGGAGGTCTCATCAACAAACTTATCCTGTGACCAAAGCAGGACTTGAAACCACAGGGAGGAGAAGCCAGGCCAAACCCTTGGCCTTATTGCTCTGACTTTGTAGTAAACTGAAATTTAAATTGGCCCATACTGTCTTCCGCAATACATCCTGGTATGCTGCCATTGTCACCTGAAAATGCCACGTAAAATAATGATGTCGTTTGTTCTCTCTTTCTTGGCAGTTTCTCCTTTTTACCTCTCTGCAGTGGTTTTCTCTATCAGCGCATTTTTCAATTACAAAGTAAGAAATTCTTCAGGATTTGGATGTCTGAAACACCCTTTAGCTTTTTAGATATATGGGCAATCAGGATAAATCCAATAACGCTGAAACCTCCTAACAAAGTAGTAGCTTTGCCTGACTTCAGTGACTCGTGAGCTCCAGCAGCATAGGGATTTCTCTGGCCACACACTTTGCAGAGAGTTAAACATCTGAGCAGAGTAATCCCTCCATTTCAATCACACGGGTCAGGAATGGGTGGCACTGCAACACGTTTGAGTTTGGCAGAGAGATCTGTGCTGTTCTACAACGTAAGTAAAATGGAATCAGCATTACACTAGGGAGGAAATTGTGCAGCTTCTAGTGACGGTGCTGCTGAGGAATACATCCCAGCTCCTGCCTGGGACAGGAAGGGACTGTGCCTGTGTTGGTTGGGGCTGGCTATTTCAGGAATGGAAATCCTTGTTACTCTGGTAGTATATCTTCTTCAGTTCAGGTGAATGAAAGAAGCACTGATTTCAGTGTGGAGTTTTTTCTTTTTTTCTTCTCTCTACAGTCTTCTGATTTCATTGATTTTCTTATTTTCTTCTGTCAGGCAACAGCTGACAAGGAATTGGGTGCTTTTGTAAAATAATTAGTCTTGTGTTACATGGTGAATGCAACCCATCAGCTCTCCTTAGCAGAAGGGTGGGTTCTGTAGCAAAGTGATTCATCTGCTATAGGTGGCAGGCTCTGCCAGCATCACAGGGCTGTGAGGTGTGAGCACAGGTGTGGCAGTGGGGCTCAAAATGGGCATGAAACTCTGGGCATCAGGTGTCAAGTAAATGTCTTTAAGCACAGGCACTTCAGTGGCATTGCAGCATATGTCTCCAAGGCAGCGCAGGCCTACAGACCTCACTTTAAAACCAAATTCAGGGGTGTGAGGTCCCTTCTTTAGCTTCACTATCTGCAGGCTGAAGGAGCCATCCCCGGCTGCTTGTTCCTCCCTTGCTCACCAAACATGGTCCTTGTGGTGCCACAAATCCCAGCCTGGCCAGCTCTGGGACTGCTCTTGTCAAAACCACTATGAAAGGTTTCAGTGTGGGTAGTTTTGCAGCAGTCTCAGTCTTTGAAGCGAGAGTGAGTGATAGTCGTAAGAAGTTTGTCTGACAGTTTGATCACACTGCTGAGACAAATGCAGAAATGTCCAGGCAGAAATGGTAACCTTGAGGAGAACAAAAAAATAGAAACGTGGACCTGCAGAGGAAGGGAAATCACTGTGCAAATAGAGGTGACAAAGCGGGAAACACCCAAATGCAATAGTTTAATGGCAAAACAAAAGCACTCGCCAAAGTAGTAGTTGCATTAGGGATGAAGGAGCAGACAGGCTGCACAGGAGTGATACAGATGATGACTGATACAGAGCTGCTATTAGTGCTCTGGTACTCCCCAGCTGGTTCTATCTGCTTTGCAAAAGCTTCTTTCCATGCAGAATGAACCTTGATTGCTCTGAAGTGACAGTGCCAGGTAGTCAGGGCGGGAGGCAGGTGATGCACGTGGAAGTGGAGCTGTGTGGAGCTGTAGGAACGTGCCTGCAGGCAGGGAGGGGGAGCAAAGCTATCACATGAGGAGAACACGCTGGAGGCTTTTTTCTTTGATGTTTGGAAATCGCTCAAGGGGCTGTCTTCTCTGAAGCCCTTTTGCCTTTTTTTTTTTTCTTTCCCCACCCCCACCTTGGTGAAACTTTCATAGATGTACTTTTCATTTCTTTAAGGCTTAGAGGACAGAGGGTGTCTGTCAGGCCAGCCATTGCACAGAGGCTGTGCTCACACTGACTCACATTGGAGATTCCCTGGGAGCTGATTTCTGCTTCTGCCCATCAGAAATAGTCCAGCTGCATGCTTTGGCTTTGAAGCCACACATAGCCCTGATGTGGGAGGATGGAACAAAGGGCAGCATCAAAGGTGATTCTTCCTGCCTAGCTGGAGAGATGAGATAATGTTAGTGGATTGGTTTTGTGTTGGGTTTT
>JAOWBP010003503.1:4081531-4101267 GCA_028571105.1 Tragopan temminckii
TGCGTGTCACACTGAGCTCTCAGTGTGTCTCTGGTTCTGGAGTAGAGAGTGCATGGAGTTCTTGTTTGTTTTGTTGCTTGTTTGATTTGTTTATTTTTAGCTGAGTCAACATCAAAGAGGGGCACTTGAAGTAGTGGCAAACTTTGTGTTGAGATTTGGGCCGTGGCTGAGTTCATTTCTATGGCTTGACTACCCAGGCCGCGTCCTACTGAAATTTGTTCTTCCTATTAGAAGCAGTAGTGGAAGAAACAGGCTCTGGGTTTCTCCTCTGTTAGAGTTAAAACAACTGTGCTTCATTTCCATGAAATAATAATGATTCTCTTTGCCTGATACTTAAATTCTTTACAAGCCTCAGCCGGTTACAAATCCATTATCCTGAGCACAATGTTGCAAACAATGATAATAATAATTAAATAAAATGTAATGCACAAAAGGGTAAGCCCGCTGCTGGCTCTCTTTACAGACCAAAGTGCTGGTTGTTATTCCTTTTCCAGGAGACTCTGCTGCTCTGCAGGAAGGTGTCAAAGCCCTGCTGCCACAGGTGCAGGCAGCCGTGCTGGGGAGGGGCAGAGCCCTTGCTCAGGGGTAGAAGAGCTGCTGTTCAGAAATACTCAGTGCAAGGTGGATTGAATGGATTGGGAGGAGCAGGGTTTGTCTCCTTTTATTTCCCCTTGCTCATGCAGGGCTGTGTGGGAGTTCTTAAATGGTGATATTATGGCGGTGGTTTTGCTCCCTCCTGCTGAGTTAACTATGGCTTGTGGTAGCTGTGCTTCTGGTGGTCACACTGATGTGCTGACAGGCTGGCCCTGGTGTGTGTTGTATTGTTGCTTTAGCAATGGCTGGACTCATAGGCTGATCTTTAAGCAGGACTTGATGTCTTAAAAGCGTGCACCCAGCTAAAATATGCATTAGGTGAGGTTGCAAGGGCAGCATCCTGCTCAGTGCACGTGGAAAGAAGAGCTGAGGGGGATGTTTTAATGGCTGTGACTGCAGAATGGATTAATCCCAAGAGCTGTGCAGTTAGCCCCATGTGAGATCACAGAGTCTCACCACAGCCCCAGTTTCATCCAGGAGGGAGACTTCTACATGTAGAGAGCTGAATGGTTTTGATTTAATATTCAGGAGCATTCAGCTTCCCAAATAAAGATAATATTTTTGCTAGCTGAGAGATTTATTAATATCTTAACGTGGCCTTGGCTTTAGCCTTTTATTCCTCGCTTTCTTAAAAAAAAAAAAGTCTTAGCACAAACCAGCCTTGAAGTTTGGAGAAGTAATCAAAGCTCTGCTGAGCAGATTTGACTGTACTGATGTGTTGAATGAGCTGTGACCTCCGCCGACCTCATTCTGCTCCATTTCCCCTTCAGGCTGGTAGCAGTGGTTGGATGTAAACATTAATCTGTTAATTTAACTTCTGATATAAATAGAAAAAACATATAATTGCAATTACTATTTTGTCAGTGGCCTATCCAACCTAACTGCTTTGCTTCAGAGAGAAGTGGCCGTGCTGCTGCATGCTTCTCTGCTCAGGGCACTTTCCATCCACAGTGTTTGGATGGGGCAGACTGTGGCTTGCTTTGTGCAGCAGGTGGGTCAGAAGGGGCACGAAGACTTTCCTGACCGTGAAGTGTGTCCTCCAGCAGCCCTGCATACTAACTCTTCTTTTTCACATCCTTTCCTGGTGTCAGTAGTCCTCTGCTGTGCAGTTTGCAGTATCTTGGAGGTTGCCGATTCCCTTTTTCTTCAACATGTGAGCTGGGAGTGGTGCTGATGTGCCTTTCAAGCACTGCGTGATGGTGGTTTGGCTGCCCCAGCAATGAGAGGTTGGTGACACCGGGTTCCGATAGCAGGTTTCACATCCATCTGATGTGGGATGTGCTGCAGAGACATGAGGTAGCCTGCTCAGAGATGTGCGAGCTGCTTTCTGATACGGGTAATTGGTGTCATAATCTAGTGTTTAACGGTAGCTTGCAAAGAAAACTTACTTGGGTTTAACTAAAATTGCTCCCTAACACAACTGGCTAAATTGAAGCAAACCCCACGTGAATGTACTTTTATATCCATTTACAAGTGCCTTATATTGATCTAGCCTACTGCAGCAACTCAGATGAGCTAAATTGATGTCTGTGCACTAAGTTAAGTGGATTCACGTGGGATTTCATGCCTGCTGAACTGACTTGACTTCAAAACTGATTTTAGTTAAACCAGTGTAAGCCTTGTGTGAGGCATAGGCCTTTCTTATTTGTTGCTACTGCTTTGACCAAGAGTTACGTGACAGCATAGGGAGAAATGAGGTGCAACTGAAGGGTAAATATGTGCCACTTGCCCTGCTGACTGTGGTGCTGTGGTGCCCTGCTAACCTTGTCCGTATTTTCAACTTGAAGTGGTACTAGGGTTGCTGACATGGCTTTGTATCAATCTTATTTCTGGAAGGCAGAGATTGGAAGAAGACTGTTTAATCCTTTTGCTGTCCTATGCGTTGCTGTCTATGTCTGGA
The DNA here is from genome assembly GCA_028571105.1 of Tragopan temminckii. Lineage (NCBI taxonomy): Eukaryota > Metazoa > Chordata > Aves > Galliformes > Phasianidae > Tragopan > Tragopan temminckii. Next base: position 4,084,026 of record JAOWBP010003503.1, read on the forward strand.
GAGAGCAGAAGAAACAAATGCTTGCAAACTTCTGTACAATCTTGCCTCATGCCCCTGAATCCAGCAATTTGCTTAAGAGCTCCTTCTCTTGCAATATCTTTCAGCTTTGGCTGTGCTTCCATACTCGTTGTCCTATATACCAGAGTTCCTCCAACCCTTAAGCTGTCAGACTCTTGTTATCTTGGCCACCATGGGCTAATTTAAAGTGCCCAAACTAGTACATCCAAAGGCTGTGACCAAAACAGCTCCAGTGGAAGGGAACTGAAATCTAACCCATCATCTTTTTGAACTGGCCACTTGCCTGCAGTGAGGGCTGTGTTTTACTTTCAGACTCCTTAAAGATGAGGTGTAGAAAATGACTGCTGGTGTGCAGATCTCCATAGGTTCACAAACTGTTGGTTCGTAAGTTATTGTGGAGCAGTGGTAAGAGGAGATATATGTGTTCTGCTCTTTGCTCCCCAGATGGCCTACAGGAATGTGTTCTACGTAATTTTACTAGAGCTTGGCAGTATTAGAGTATCATATCACAACAGCACAACATCTTGAAACTTCTGGTGATAGAGATTCCTCTTGGCTGTTGAGTGTTTCCATTTCTATGCTAAGGACAGCGTTCATATTTTAAGAGTTCGTAAACCTTTGTAAATGTTAATTCATAAACTTGAGCTATTTTTTTCTCTGAAACATAGAGGTCATTTATTTTTTCATCTATAAGCAGCACTTAAATTCCCAGTCATGGCTCATAAACGTATAGGAGAAGATTGACAAAAACAGCCCCTGCCCTAAATAGCTCGGTGTGTCCAAGGCAGGAGGCCACCAGTGGACATAGAGCAGAGGGGAAAACAAATCTGCAGCTTCTTATGGATAAAACTGGTTCTGCATACCCACAGCTAGCAGGGATGCCAAGTTTTGCTTCTGTATGAAGGCAAAAAAGATTTGAGAGAAGTATTTGAAAGAGGTCAATGAGATAACTTGCTGGCTGTCCACGTCTTTGTATGAGATACAGCACAGAAGAAAGAACAAAAGATGTTTGAAAACGTCTTGTGTGTGATGAAAGGAGGCATGACGGGCTTATTGAAGGTGGGAGATGGCATAAATAGTGTATGAGAGAATGATTGGCCCTGGAAGATCTTGGGAATGAACAAAAGTTGCTTTTATTTGATGTGATAAGAAGGAAGCATGAAGTGTGGGAGTAAGAAAAAAAGCACGGCTAGATGAGCTAGAGCAGTGGAGTTTGGAAGGAAACTGAGAAGGGTGAGATGTGGTTGTTTTTCTGAAGGAATGATGACATTGTCAAGGCATGAGATGAGCCTGGGCAGGAGCTCTTGATGCAGTGATAGATGAAGCAGCCATGAGAGCAGAGGTGATATCAGCAAGTTTGGTTTCATGAGCTGAAGAGAGGTCAGAGACGAAGAACTGCAGGGGACTGGTGGAAGTGATGGAGCAGTTGGCAGTGCTGGTTGCTGAAGCCCAAAGGGTGAAAGAGAGTGCCAGCAAGAGGGTGCTGCAGAGCTTGTTCACTGGAGCGAGCGTTTGTGGAGTATTTGCATATAGCAACTTGTTGCCCAGCTGTGATCTGTGAGCTCAGTCTGCACGTGTATCTCCAAATACGACATACCTCCTGGTTGGCTTTGTCAGGAGCTGCAGGCTGTGAGTGTTTGGGGAGTGTTGTCCAGACTCACCTGCTGTCTGAAACTGCTTTCTTATGTCAACAAGTCATTGTGTTCACTGATGTCAGCGGGAAATAAATACTGGCTTTTGTAGCACAGCCCCATTTCTGATGAGAGACACGTATCCCAGAAGGGAAAGTTCCAATAAATTCAAAGGGAAGCTGCAGCAGTTGAAGCTTATATTGTGTTTCTCTTACTATCACATTCGTTGTGTTATCTGAAGAGATCTGCAAGTGAGGTGGTAAAACAGGGCTTTTTTAATTATACATCACCTAGCAAACTGATAAAGCAAACAAAGCAAGCAACCAAATAACACAGGCATGAACCTCTTCAAAATAATGATATAGCAAGAACAATAGGGGAGTAATTCACAGCTCCCTAAGACATTTTTGCAGTTCAGAGGGAGTGTGATAACAAGCAGCTATTGACTCTTCTATCATGTTTTCCACCTGTCTGCTGTGTGACTGGGAAGTGTATTACCTGCATCCTTGCCAGGGTTTTTTATGCTATTGCCTTAAAATCCTTTAAAAACCCTAGCAGAGTTAAAGGTGAGAATGGCAGTCTTGGTACCTGCAGTAGTGAACAGAAGAAGGGCATTTGGTGATGTCATTCATGCATGAAAAATGTCATGTTTGTGTGGCCTGAGACTTGCAGGGTTGCTTTATCCTCTGCCTTTTCTGTGTAAGTGCTTAAGTGCACGTTGGCTCTGTGGGAGCCGGGGAGTTAAACCCAGCTCAGCTGCTCTTGGCAGTGGAGGAAGGGAACCCAGGCAGGCCACAAAAGCTTCCCTAGATACCAAGTAAACATTTGGGCTGCAGGCCAAAAGTCATCTCCACACTACCAGAGTCACAATGTTAGCGGTAAGAGATCTAAGTGGTAGGAGGCCAGCCCAGAACTTCTACTTGAGATACTGTGACTGCAGTACAGACATAACCTTTTTAAATGAGAGCAAGACATTTTGAAATCCTCATCTGCCTCAGAGTTCTGTAGCAATTCACGTTTGATCTGCACTCCAAGTTGGCGAAGAAAAGAAAGCTCTCGCAAGCTTGTCTTTTGTCCTTTCAGCCTCAAGGTGAATGAGGTGCTGGAGTAATCAGCCTCACAGCTGAATTTCTTCACCTTCGATTTTAGTGTCTTTTCTAGAGAAGGGAATATTCACGTGCTGGAGGGATTTAATAGAGGTATTCATTGCAAATTCACGAAGGGAGTATTTTAAAATACCAGGTGCAGCAAGAGCTCTTCCTGGCTGTGTGTGTGAGGCACATACTGCTTGTTGTTCTTACTGCACAACACACAGGATTGATTTCAGGACAAAGCTATGGCAGTTCAGGATTTGTAGGGGTAAGTGGTGCTATTTGCTGTGTTTAATTTCTTGCCATTTGCAGGTGCAAAGGATGTCTCAGTGTCACTGCCTCTGAAGAACTTAAAATTTACTGGTATTTAAAGACTGGTAGCATTCAGTTGTTAGACTGTTGGAGTTTAGTTTGGTTCTGATAAGCATTAGAGAGGCTTAGGGAAACATCGAAAACTTTCCTGAAGACTGTGCAGGTTGGTATATAAGATTCAGGAGAATCACTTCTGCTTGAAATCCAAAACAAGGACAAAGTCTGTTCCAAATGCGACACAAACAAGATTACTCAGAGTAAATAAAATGATGGGAAGAAGAAAGTTTTGTTACTTTTCTAGATATGCTTATCTGTCAATCCTTTCAGTTTGCCATCATTGTTCTGCTTTATTGCTAATGTTGCAGTATTTCAGATACAACTTTCAAAAGCCAAGTTAGAGAGTGCCACGTATTTAAAAGCAGAGAACCAGCAAACTCCAAGTATTAGGATTTAGCCATCTAAATACCTTTTAAAATAGTATGTCCTCTGGGAACATGAGTCTGGTTTGGAGAGGGTGGGACACACAGTCCTGGACTCCCAGATTCCTAGGCTATTCTGTAAAAGAAGGTAAACAATTTGAATTACATGGTTTGAGAAAGTAGATTTTGGACGATTCTTATTGACAATTATTAATTAACACCATAGGTGCTCAAGTTTTGTGATGGCCTGAGAATTTCAACCTTCTTGCAGAAAAAATACCTATTTCCAGCCACAGTAAGTCTGGAGTAAAAATGAAAAGCATGAATCCTGAATTCTCAGAAGCTAGAATGCACATACAAAAAAAAATAGCATTGATTATTTTTAACATCTCAGCATTTTTTTTTTGTCATGACTTTTTGAGGGTTGACTAAGATCCTGGAATGCTGGGGCTGGTTATCCCACGTTCTTAAAAATAGCATATGTCTAGTAAAGGCAAGAACGCTAAAGGACTTTCCACGCCACCTTTTGTGTGCTTGCAGGCTGGTGTAATGTAACCGACTGGTGCTTTACTTTTAGGAGGTCCGGGTAATTATTAGGACTCGCACAAGTCGTACCTATTTCTGTGGATATTTCATCACTGATGGAATGTTCTGTTGTTAGATAGCACTGACTGGACTGTGACCGTTTTTTACAGGCCACGTGTGGACTCATAAACAACCTCTAATTTTGGCAAAAACAGAGCACTAATCACTTTTGTATTAGTGCCGCTAAATCCTGAAAAAGTAAATGTTGTGGATTAAAAAGATAATAATGTGCTAATCCTTTCTGTGGTTACTGACCATTTTAAGCTTTTTCTTCTCTCAACCCTGAAGGATAAATGCGGGCTTTTGATTAAAAGTTAGATAATGAAGTATGTATGCACATCAAACACCAGACTTGTTATCAACAGATGCATTTTTCTCACTATTGCAGATAACTTTTGATCCACTTTACCTTCGATCTGTGATCTCCTTCCCTCCCTAGACACTCCTTAGTCTTCTGTCACAGGACTCCTTCACTGCATGCTAACGAAGAGGTTGTCTTGCAGAAAGACCTTCTGCAACTCCTAGTTGGTGATGGTGGTTCAGAGAACATTGTGAATTACCATGTGAAATTCTTGTGGGGCGATGAGACTGATAGGACTTGGAGTGGTGTCAGTAATGTGACTCATTTTATGGAATAGATGGGTCAAGTAATGAACAACAAGGAGTTACAAATGTGCTCTGACACCCACTGTTGTCAAAGGAGAGGTCCCTCAGGCTTGGGATCTGGCCTTGGTGGGCTGGGCTGGTTCCTTTGGGAATAGAATTTATCCTACAGCAAAGCTAGAAGAGGGGGAGAATGTAGTGATACAGCTGAAGACTTGGTGGTGATATGAAGAGCTTTCAAACTTTCTCCTTTGGAAAAAAACCAAACAGTTAAAAATTCACAGCTAGAAAGCACTTCTGACTAAAGGAAATCGTGCAGCTGGCTGTAGAAGATGGCTCTGCATGTGTCAAGGTGAAGGCGAAAATCTTCAGATCAGTTTCTCCTACCAATCTGCAGTAAATATTTTTAAGGTTTGTGTCAAGCAAAGCCGCAGCGAGTGCCAGCACCGTCTGTAGTTGTTAGTTACAAGATGAGTCACGTTATAGAATGGTCAGCACGCTCTTTGTTTTCGTGGTTGGCACTGGAAGAGGTGGTTTTCCTTTGCAAAGTGAGTATTGTTCTCAAAAATGGAAGCTCAGGAACTGCATAGTGTGTGGAACAAGCAGTTGATTAAAGATTAGAATAGTGATGAATATCCTAAAGTGGAACGTACTCGGATAATTGATTAATTGATGCAGTCTAAGCTACTTGCAGAGCATTACATTCATTCTCCATTAAATCAATCTCTGTCTTGTGTCCACACCTTGCGACTAAGAGCTGAAAGGCACGAACAACTCACTAAAGTCATCCAGATCAGTGGTTCTGGAACAGAGGGAGCTGGACTATGTCCAAGATCCCAAACGCCTTGCTTTTGCTTATGCCTATGGCTTGCATTGGGTCTCGTGCTTGCACTTCAGCAGTATCACAGTATTGCAGACAGATGAAAAGTGTAATTAGCAATGCTCTTGTCATCCCATAGCCCACTTCTGCTTTTCTCCCACCTTGTTGTTGTTTCCTTCTTAAAAACAAAACTGTGATCTCATGCAGAAAGGAATGTCATAATTAAAATGTCATTAACGTGTTTGTCCAAGGGATTGCTGTGAGAAACTGTGGTTTGGGGTAGGAACTGTACATTCCTTAGCAACAAAGGAGCAATGAGAAGGACCCCTTTTTAAGATTAAAATTGCATAGCAAGTGAAAGGCACAGACTCATTGCTCTGCGACAGTGAATCCGTAGGGCAACACCATGTCTGTGTCGGGGGGAAAAATGAGATGAAGTAGGACTGACTTTCTGAAGAGCCTGCTTTATGAAAAGCTTCTGTTTCATAATTTTAGTAACTGTTTCGCTGTTTCCTAGAGTGATGTTTCAGCTCTTTACAGGACCCACTGGAAGGCAAGAATACAAGAAGGTCAGTGAACTGAAGGAGGTCCATAAAATGAATGGCACATTTGACACCTTTTATGAGCTTTCTCTCAGGCTTTTCAAAGTCCGTGCTGTCTTCTGTTTTTCTGCTGCTGTGCCATTTCTGCTACCATCTAGTGCCTGACATGAAGCCAGATAAGCAAAGCTGCATTGTACCTGCAAGTATAGTGCTTGTTTAAAGGGTGTAGGATAGTTCCCAGCTGCTCAGATAACGCTCTGATCTGTCAAATATCCTGGAGAGGGAGGGAAACCTCTCCTCTGGGAATGCTCCTCTTCTGATCTTCTGACTGCTGTGAAGAGCTGCAGGTCTTTGCTCTGCGTGCCATCCTCTTCCTTAATGACTCTGTCCCAAATGGGTATTTCAGGCATTGAATCTTATTTATCCTGCTTACAGTTGGTTTAAAACAGTGAGTGAATCTTTTCAGAGCATTTAACAAACACAATCTGGAGGAAGGTGGACCTTTCCGTTTGTATACAGGCCTTAGAAACATCCCCAGAGTAAACAGCATCCTCTTATTTTGATTTTGTTGTTTGTTTAGGCGCAGGAAGCAGAGTGCTGAAAAGGAGGCACTGAGATACAGTGGTAGTTTCCCAAGTTTTTAACCCTACCAACATAGAGTTGTAAGTGTGGATGGGGCTTTTGTATCGGTACCCAAACACAACCTGCTAGGTGGCTGGCTTTTAGTTACTGCTATAGAAATGGATCGTGTATGTGGCTTTTTATTTCTCAGACACCCTAAAGCCCTGCCAAAACCCAGAGATGCTCAGCAGCAACTACTGTTAGCTTCCAAAAAATATGGCTTAATTTCTGACCATGAATATTCAGAGTTGAGAGCCTGTAACACTGTAATATGATAAACACTGCGGCTGGAGGCTGCAGCATCCACTTGCATAGGAACAGTTGATTATCAGCAAACATGATTTTGACAACCACTTTGAGGCAACGCTGCTCTATATCAAATATCAACAGAATTAGCATGTGTTTTTGCATTAATTACTGCAGTGCACCGTGCTGTGTGACAGCCAGGGAATGCAGCAGGGAGGGCTGAGCTTTGCCAGTCACTTGCGATGTAGCATTCAGCTAATGCGCGTTTATTAGCTCTGAGGAGCAGCATTTAATGAGCTGCTAACCCCACGGTAGGCCTGCCTTCCAAGTGCTTAACGGGGCCTGCCAGATCACAAGTGATGTATGAGGGGGAAGGAGGACATGGCCGTGGGTCTCCGGTGTTCACTGAGTGGCAAAGGTGGGTGACCCTGTGGTAAACCCTTAGAAATGGAGATGAAATGGTATTGCGCTGCCCTGCTCTTGGGCAATTACATTTACAACACAATTAATCGAAAGGAATGGGAGAGCAGTATAAACGTACCTTGTTTTTAGACACTGGGCTTTTGAGCAGTCTTTGAATACTTTCTGAAGGTGCTGCACGTTAACAGAAGTGTGCCAACGTGGGTGTTTCTGGGGGAGGATGCTCTTCTGTGACAGGGGGGTAATTGAAAAATAATAAATCAAGTACCTTGGGCTGTTATTGAACGTAACTGGGGGAAAGAATATCCTTGATAGTATGTTCTTCCTCATCAGTATGGCCTAAAAATGCTTAATAATGTCGCTGCAAAGCATAAATTTCAAGAATACATGGTACAACATTCAGGTTAAACTGCTCCTTTCTCAGTGCTGCCATTACTTTGATTTATTTTGGCAGCGTGGCTGCAGGCGTTGTCTGGCAAACATGTTTCTCCGCGCTCTAAATTGATCATTGTATTGGTTTATTATTTTAATCAGGCCTTAAAGCTGCACTGAAAAATGAAACGGAGCCCATTTCACAGGCACAGGCGGCCACATCTTTTCTCTCTAGTTTCTTCAGGTGAATTTGTTTAACAATCTCTGTTACACTGATTGAGAAAACAATTTCCTACCAAAGCACAAGGAGAAAGGTAATAGGAAAAAAAATGTGAGCAGACGCTGCTCATTTGCAGTTGTTCGGCTAAAAATAGGTTTCATAAAACTTATGTGAACTTGGAAATCACCCGAGCACACTGCTGTGCAGATTCATGGCTCGATATGCTGCATATATGCTCATAGCCACTTGAGAGTCCAGTCCCAATTCACCTCGCCGGCAGCAAGCACGTTGCAGGGGCTTATGCTCAGCTGTGCCAAGCCTGAGGCTCCTGAGGCTTGGCTGCTGCTGTGGGCACGCACACCCAGTTTCTGTAGAGCCTTTGGCAAAGTGCATCTCTGCACTGAGCTTGTATTAGTCAGTAGAGTGAAGTTAGCCTGTGCTAAGCTTTGCTGTGAGGCTGCCAGGACACAGCCTGGTGCACATACTGGCCACCTTTCTGTAGGGGAAGTATTTAATGGCAATGACATGTTTCTTGTAAACTCATATGGGCAGTGAAGGTATTACATGTGGTGGGAGGGCGCTGATTCCTGCAAACAGTTTTCCCGAAAATATGCACCAGGGTACTAAGCACTCCTCAGTTCCTACGGCAGTGTGAAAGTAGGATAAGTATGGCTGTATCAGAGGGATTACAAAGTCGCACTCAAAACTAGTGCAGTCCAATGGCCAGCCCAGTATATTTTACTGCTGGTAACTCGGAGTAGAGTCTTATCTTCCAAAGAGGGGCAAACAGAACATCCCTGTGCAAGCAGCCAGCTCAGGTTACTGCCATGGGAGTTATTTCCTGCATGTCACCAGTGCTATTGCTGAGCACCACGCTCCCTCCCAGAATAGCACTGAAGTTGCACAGGAGAAATGAAGAAGCCCCTTGCTTGCACTGCAGTGTCAGACACCTGTAGCACTGTCTGCTGATAGCAGGAATATGCCTTTCCCATTTCTCTTCTGCCCTGAAGTACCAGCTCCTGGAGTGAGATGCGGGAGGAAGGCAGGCCAGTGCCTAGGTTGTATTCCAGTGTAGGAAATGGGTGGTAGCCAAACTTCACCCCAGTGCTTCAGTGTGGTCACTGATTGTAGAGTCCATGCTCACGAAGAGGAACTTGCCGTTAAACCTGCTCTCAGAACACACAAAGTAGGCTGCTCACGTGCTTCTGGCCTAGTGTTACAGATATGTTAGAAATGGAGACCTTGGAGTATTGAGACGTTTTGTAATTGGAGGTATGAGTTTCTTCTGGTACTGTCTATGTGACCATTAGTGTTTCTATGCCTGGTTTAATAAAGCTGTGTCCTGTTAAATTCATTCATGTGTGCAAAGACCTTTCTTGCTTTCATCTGTTCTTGCTCTCTTGCATCTACTATGGAGATCATTCTGATCTCCCCCCAGCAGGCCTGGGCTGCACCAGTGCTGCTCTGTGTTCGTAGCAGGGCTGCGGGACCTGCAGCAGTGGCACAGAGATAAATTCAGTGCAAAGGGAAATCAATTGACTCTTTCCATTGACTTTGGATGAGACCTTTCATCATTAGCCTATTACATTTTGAGTTTCATAAATTGTTTTACATTTCCCCTGAGAAAAGAATGATTCAAAAGAAGGAAGAAGAATGTCCTTATATCCTTCAGTGGTTTGCTCTCTGAAAATTGTATGTGAATCGAGAAGGATGGAGGTTTTTCCAAAAGAAAGGTTTGTGTATATGTGCCTGTGCACACTGAGTTATGTGCACTCTTTGAGTGTTTTTTGCTGTGGATAATGCTTCAATTAAAAAAAATTACATATGTTAGAAGCATACTTACGATTCACATGTAGTATTTTCCTTTTTCTGTTTATGTTCTTCCTGAAAGGCACAGACACGTGAAATGTGAAGGCTGTAGTTAAAAATAAAGTAGTATCCAGAAAAGATGTACACCGAATTTCCCGAAGCTTGACTGCCCGTGTCCCAGGGCTCTTTGTGCATGTGCTGCAGCGCTGTGCCTCCTGCAGTATTGGGCAGCACCAAGCTTTTAAACTCGTGGTTCACAAAGGCCTTCTAACTTTTTATCACAGGAAGGGAAGCATTTAATTCAGACTTCCTAGGAAGGTATTTTAAATAGTCTTTCAGCACGCATATATTTAATGTGAAGAGCAGAGAAGGCTGTGTGCTGGCTTCAGATGCAGGCTCACGTTGCTCACCCAGCAAGCTGAGAGATTGGGTTTAACTGTTTGGCCAAGCAGCACAGCAGCATGTGGGTCTGGCAGGAATTCCGGGAGCGTGGGGCTGGGCAATGCTTCCTTTTGGTTCCCAACCCCGCGGATGTGGTTGTGTGTGTGAGCACACACTGTGCACAGCCCACCGTGCATGTGAGCCCGGTACTTGACACCGTGCTCGGAAGTAGGGCTGTGCAGCACTGTGACCGGTGTCACTTAGAGAAGCCTTTACATTCCTGAGCGTAGAGTTGTGTAAGACTCTACCATCACTTTAATTCCAGTAGGAGAGGGGCTTATGTAGCAGATGAAGGCGACCGTGCCGTGCTTTGATGGTGTCCCCTTCCCGCTGTAAGTGGTGCCAGCATGGTGTGCACAGCCCTTGGTCAGGGTGTTGCCTTTGCTGATGTATCCAGATGAATGCAAGGGACAGTGGGCTCCAAACACAAGGAGCTTCTCCTACGTTCCCTTATGTTTACAGACACACGTTAAGTGTGAATGGTGGAGTGCTGCGACAAGTGTAGCTGCAGCCTCGTAGTGAGCTAGGGATGTGGTTGTTGGCTTTGGTGCTGGGACTGTTGTTTGGGCACAGGCTCAGGGTTAGGTGGGGTGAGAATCTCCTGCAGGAATCTCGCATGGAGATGTTTCTGAGCCATTTATTCCTCTGTAAGATCTGCTAAATAATTGCCTTTTTGATCTAGGAGTAGCACTTAGAATTTGCTGCTGGCTAGGGAAAGGTTAACCCTTCCTCTGGGGCTATTTTTAAATGTGCTAACAACTGTCCTCGCTGTTTGTAATCTGTTCAGAAATAGATACCTCTTAACAAGAGCGCTAAGCAAAGAGAAGGACCTTTTTCAGGAATTCCCACTCTTGAGCTTGGCGCTTGCTCTCAGCCCAAGGACACTTGTGGCTGCTGTGCTCGGGTTGGTGACCCTGGCCCTGCCAGAGCCGCAGACGCAGAGCAGCACCTAATGGAGCATGGGCTGACCGCAGGCACAGAGCTGTGTGCACACAAACCTGGCGCTGCACTGAGATCAGGGGACACTGCTCCCCAGGCCAGCTGGAGTGAGGCTGTATGCCTGCATCTATGTGGACTCCTCTGCGTGCATCTTGCAGGCTGAAATGGTGTCTGCATGCTATCGCTGGTGACACGGTAAGCTCAGACACTTATCAGGCCATCCGAGTGCAAACAGCAATTCTGTACTTTGTTGACAGGTCCTGCATAGTTCAAGCCAGCCAAGCCACATGCATCGTGTGAGGGAGAGGGAAATGTCTCCACAACTGTAACACTTCCCAGCTTTCAGACCTATTTCAGAGGTGTTCATCCTAGTCAGTTACTGTCTTCAGCAATTCCAAAAGCAGTTTTGGAAAGGAGCTGTGCAACCAAGGTGCTGCCTGGAGATCAGCCTTGTATTCCTTTTCCTTGCATGAGTTCATTTTGTACTGCTTTTCTTTCTACTTCAGAGGCTGGAAAGCCCCATTGTACTTTCTGAGAATGGGATCAGGATAGGTTAAGGTGCTCCTAGTCAACTGTTTCCTCTCTCCTTGCTAGTTTGCAGGGACAGAATTTCAGCCATGCCCTTTGCATAGTTCAAACCATGGTGTTCACAGATGTTGCATGGAGGTAAGGGATCCTTCTGGGGACCCAGGTACAATATAAACTCAGAGGCTTTCTCTCCACTAAGTCCAGTATACATTTTGCTTTATTTGTGTGGGATTGAACCTTTAAGATTTTGTTTTCCTCAAACATAGTAAGCTGGCGAGTTTGTTTTTTAAAATAGAATAGAAAGCAACTTGGTAAATACAGGGCTGTCAGTTTCCACAGCCACAACTAGCATGCAGGCAAGGAGTAGTACTTTTAGCAGGAATTGAAAATGTGTTTTTCTCTGCCAGGGACTGAAGATTATAGTTGGCTGTGATTTCTGCGTCTGATAGTTCTGAGCTGTGAAGGGAACAGTTCATTCTCAGCCAGCTCTGATATGTGAGAAACCTGGGATCTGGGTTTAGAATATCTCTGACAGCTTCACATGCAACGCCAAAGTCGCAACAGCTTGAGAGCAGCTCAGCAGATAGAGGTGGACCTGCGTTACATGGATCATGGTCCATGGCTAGCATAGCTGCCCTGCTCTTAGCAGGGAGTCAGAGATGTCACTTAATAAAGACTGGTTTTGGTCTTTTTAAGAAGCAGGTATACAATAGAAAATGGACAGTGAGTTTTTGGCAATTTTTTTTTAATTTTGTATGTCAGCATTCATCTCAGAGTTTCTTAATATGACTAGAAACAAATGGAAAGACTGACTTTTCAATTAACTGGACTTCAAAACAAAGTACTTTCTTTACTAATAAGGCATCTATAACTTAATATACCTCTGCATCGAGACAGCATTTAAGAAAACCTGGTCTTAGTTTCACTCTTGTGTTGAGGGCAGAGATTTAAGTCCCTACTCCACAGGTGTGTAATGATGGTACAAGTCACTGGGAGTGTGATGAAAAAGTAAAGCAAAAGAGAAATGGAGAGGAAGTAGTTACAATTCCAATCCTGGTAGTAGATAGCTTTAAACTGGATAGAATCTACCTTTCTCACACTTACTGTTTTATAATTTAATTTAAAAAAAAAATGGTTTGGGGAGAGGGGAAAGGAGAGTGTCAGTATAGCAAATGAGACACAGTTTTACCACCCCTCTTGTCACTGTAATGTGTTATTTCCCCATTCAGGGTACATGTCTGTGCCCTGAGACAATGTGGAGAGGTGAGACTGAGCTGAAGCTTGCGAAGCAGCCCTTGCTCCATCCTGCCCTGCATCTGTGGAAAGAGAGGGGTGGTGTTTCTGTCTTGCTTTCCTGCACTTTCCCCCACTGCTTATAGTCACACATACAGCAGGGAAAAAGGACGTGCACAGGGGGTTCACAGGGTTTTCCTGCCACGCGCATCAGCAGATTTAGCCAATTTGGTGTTGAGGGAGTCGTGTAAGTTTACAAAGGTGTGGTTGGTTGCCAGAATTTAGGCAGAAACAACATTCTTACTTGCATTGGCTGGAGAAAACTGCTTCCAAGTAACTCGGGGTAGATTGCTTTTGACAACCGTACGTAATTCAGTTTCCATTTATAATGACGAATAGACACTGTGGAGGTGATCTGTTATCCTTCAGCTAGGATACATGAAGTATTGATCCTTGGCTGAGAAAAGGTCCTCGTTCTGGAGTGCTGCAGGCTCATTCAGTGGCTGTCTGATGGACGGACCAAGTGCTGTTCCCATTGGAAGATACGACACATTCAGTTTACACATGGAAGTTTTAGCCAACTGTAAGGATTGCTTGGTATGAAAAATTGGCACCCCAAAGCTGCCGGCTGTTAGAGGGAGTTGGGTTGGATGTTCTACCCCTGGCTGCAGCCAAAGAGCTGGAAAGGAGGAGAGAAGTTGAGATGAAGAAATTACTGTTGTTAGGTCAATATGCTGCACTGTTAGTTTTTAATTAGGCCATGACAGTGAGTCTCTGCCTGTGTTGCACTTATCATATATTCTAAGATCATCCAGAATATGCTAATGCAAGACTTTTAGTATCCTTTTAGTGATACATTTAGCATATTAAAAGCGTATTTTGAGCATTAGCAAGTCATACAGTACTGATGGTTCATTCTCAGTCAGACCTGGAGTTTACTTAGGCCGTGGCATGCTCTGTGTCCTGTATATTATTGCTATGCGTATTTTTTAAATTGAAAGCAGGTCACTGTTTTCCTTACTAATTAAGACTGGAAGCTTATTCCACTATGTCCATCTGCGTTAATGTGCTACTCAGTAGAATCACCATTCTTAACTGATTTATTCAGAACGTACGAATGCTTCTTACATGCTCTGAGATCTTTTCCATCAAGTCAGTAACAAAGTAGTTAAAATACAGTGCATTTATCGCTGAACCACAGTTAATTACAATTCGGACTTCATAGAAATCAAGGCCAAGGGGAATGGTCCCCGGCCACTGGTTGTAGAGCCAACCATTCAGAGTTACAGCAGGCTGAGAAACCCCTTTCATTCTTCCTCCTTTGTTAAAGGCAGGTAGAAGTTTCCTCTCCTTGCTGAGCGAGTGGCATAGAATCATAGAATCACCAAATTGTTTGAGTTGGAGGGACCATTCGAGGCCATCTGGTCCAACTCCCCTGCAGTGAGCAGGGACACCTACAGCTCCATCAGGTGCTCAGAGTCTGATGAAGCATTTCCTTAGGTCTCTATGATTCTGTGATTCATTGCACAGTGTTAGCATGTTTCCTGACACACCTGCTTCTGGAAGTGCCTCTATCCTGGAGGGGGCTGCAGGAGCTGGTTTGAAAAAAAACAGACAAAGAGCAGGTACAAGCTTTTGTTATTTACCCACTTGAGACAAAATAAGCAAGGGGTGAATTTAGTTTTCTCTGTTTTTCCAGTGGAGTTAGGAAATCAATGTGAAGAGGTGCAGAAAAAGAAATTTCTCCTGTTAGAGAAATAACTGGCAACCCATGCCACCCTGTTGTGGTGCTTGCTGCACACTGGTGACAGTCACTGAGCCCCGAGCACTTCTGCTTCTAGCACCCGGTACTATTGCTCTTCAGCAGTCTCACACTGTGGGACCCAAATGATCAACTGCCATTTCTTCTCTGCTGGAAATGCTTCGGGCCTTCCTCTTTGAGATTGTGTTGAACCTGGTTCCTTCCCTGCCTACTCCTGCAATGTGTGTGAGATATTGTGCTGCAGGGTTACTCACATACCTTGGCTTGTTCACTCCTAAGAAGGAGTGTTTCAAGAGCCAGCTCAGAGCAGGACGTTGACAACTCCAGGCATTTTAGAGAATTAAGTGATTTCAAAATTAACATAGCAATCTGCATAAATTACTGTGTAATCGCTCCAATATTTTTTCAGGCTCTCTAAGGTAATGTTTTTAAGGCATGTTACATAGTAAAAGTGGGATGAAACAAATTAACATTCATGTAGGATTTTCTGAACAGATCAGTGTTGGTGTCACGCTGGCAAGATTTTGCTTCACTGAAGTCACTGATGAAAATCTCACTGCATCCCCACTATAAACCCCACCTCTATAGCATGGGGATGCTCAGCTCTTGCAGGACTCACCTTCCAGCCACACGTCCACGTGGCAGGTGGTCACCTAATATCCTTTTCAGTCAGATGGAAGAACGGCTGGCATCCTAAAGGACAAAGCTGAAGTAAGTACGTTCCATGATGTTTTGCTCTCTTGACTCCAAAAGAAGCCTGTATTTCTCTCTCTAGTGTAGATACAAGCACCTGCACAGTCACTGCAATGGAGAAAAGAAAGGGACTTCTTGCTGTGTTTGTACTTTTCAGGCATGACAGTTCCTGTGAGAACATATTAGAGGCTGCAGGAGTGTGAGGTATTTTTCTTTGTCATGATCCCTCAGCTCCTTTGTATCATAATGAGTCCTGCTCAGCAATCATCTCGCTTTGCAATCATGGTCATATGGGTCAGTCCCTTAAATACCATTCTGTAGACTATGGCAGCAGTACTAGAAAAATAATTATTGTATCTTTAGGTTCTTCTGGCAGTGAGGTAGCTGGAAATGGAAGCTTTACTTGCTGGTCCCAGTGAGTCTTGCAGGGTATGAACAGAGACTAGCAATGATTTTGCCTCTAGGATCAGGCCTATCAATTCCTGTGTTATTTGCAGATTTTATTTCAAATGCTGGAAGACTTGAAGTACCGTGGGACCCCATGATTTTCAAGGATCATCGTGTTTTGAAGCCTGAAAAGAGTATTTGATTATGTAGTTAGATCTCCTGAATAAGCAGTCCAGAAAACGTCCTCAGATCGGTGTGGACTGGAAATTGCCTGAATTTCACTTGTTGTGTCCAGGATATTTGTCTGCTAGACTGAAGGGCTTTTTTTAATTTACTTTTTTACCAAATGTCTGTTCTTCATGTTGGTATGTGAAGATTGTGAGAAAGTCAGTGCTTAGCTCTAGTTGAGAAAAGGAGATAGATGGAAATCCGGAAGCTTTCAAATTATAATGGCTCGCTTCTGAACCTTATTCCATCCATCTGTATTTTGATTTGGTCACCAAAAATGGACACAGAGCTCCAAGATCCCACTGGGGCCAAGCAGAGCACCTACTCATTAGCTGTTACGGCCAAAGCCCTCAGTGGAGAACTTTCCTTTGGCTCCTGTGTGAGGCCTTGGTCACACTGAGAGCCTGGCTTCCTGCAGCCACCTTTGTCCATGGAGCCCTGCTTCTTCCTGCTTTGACACCTCTGACTATACTGCAGTTATTTATTGAGCAATCTGACAGGTTCTGAAGTGTGCTAAACTGGTGGTTGTCCAGGGGCTCAGCACTGTGCAGCCATGTGGTCACTGTGCTCTTTTGTGTTGAGCACAAATTTAACAAAATAAGTCAGAAGAACAAACAATTACTTGGTGGTGTATCTCTTTGCACTTTTTGGTGTCACTTGTTTAATTTTTTTGCTCTCTTCTTTATTATTCTTTTTTTCTAACTCAATTAATGCATTTTGAGAGATGCAAAAAAAGTTCCTGTATGCAAATTTGTTTTGGTACTGATTTTGCTTTGCATCAGAAGAGTTACTGAAGATAATCAAAGTCATGCTAATCATTAGAGAAGATTACAACAATTATTTATTTCATCTTTCAGTCTCTTGTTGTTTGGTGTCCAAGCTGCCTCTATTTAAATCGGTACAATTTCAAACTGGGTTCACCGTTCTGTCACTGAAGTTTCAGCTTTTTTAGTGAACCATCAAAGAATCAGTTATTGATTTTCTTTCCATCTTGGCAGAAGAAGTGCTTACCTTTCAGCCTTCTCTGTGTATAACAAATGTACTTCATTTTTCCTTTGCTAAGCTTAAATAGAGTACCTCTTGGTAGGGACAGCTGTGTGCTCATTTTGTTCCAGACTGGAACAGGGAACACTTCCAACAGGAGAGAAAGCGTAAGAGAAATCTGTATATGTGTATGCACTTCCCATTTCCTTTTCCCATTTCCTTTTCCCATTTCCTTTTCCCATTTCCTTTTCCCATTTCCTTTTCCCATTTCCTTTTCCCATTTCCTTTTCCCATTTCCTTTTCCCATTTCCTTTTCCCATTTCCTTTTCCCATTTCCT
>JAOWBP010003503.1:4102890-4122689 GCA_028571105.1 Tragopan temminckii
CAGCAAAAGACGTCATCGCTATCAAAGCTTCAGTTTATATAATTCTTTAAATTAAAACCAGTGCTTGAGAAGGCTTAACACCAAGGTAATTAAAGTTGTTTTGTAGTTTGGTCACTCTGCCTGCTATCTTGCTGATATGGGTGGTATTTTATTAATGATCTCTCAAGGGAAAACTACTATAGCTGGGAAATTAATGAAATATTAATAACAACCAAAGCGATGCGCATGGTTCTGCTTTGGAAAAACCTGACCTGAATTGGTTCTTCACTTACAGCGCTCCACAAGAGGAGAAGTCAGGGCAGATCCCATGTGCCCCACACCTCCAGAAGCGTGCCTCACACAGGGCCACAGGGAGGGACTGCTTGGGCTTAGTGAGTACGAATCCATGGGTAACTCAGGGTCAGATGTGGGCAGTGGAGCACGATGTGCAAACCTGCTGAGCCGAAAATGGACCTGAAAGAGCATGCCCAGCAAGAATAAACCTACATGAACAAAATCTCCTTGGAGGTCTGCGGAAAAAGAGAATAGGGAGAGAACTGTAAACAGGATTTGAAGAGCTGTAACTGCCAGAGAAATCCATTTTGGTCCTGAGAGGACACAGGTCCATAAGTTCAGAAACTTCTCCTTGAAGTGTGTCGCTTTGTTCTTAGAGAGTTCTTTCTGGGAACTCGAGCAATCGTACAATCAGGCAAATATTCATTTATTGTTCTGTTCCTCTTGCTTTTACATTTTTGGGCTCTGCCTTCTTCGTCTGCTTTTTTAGTATTTTCCACCTTTTGAAAATTCATGGAAGCTGTTACGCATAAAAGTATAATAGCTGAGGATGCCCTAGGCTGCAGATACAGCATGTGATCAGTTGCAACTGTAGGATTCAGAAGGTGCAAAGGTAGTTTTTGCAGTGCCTGGATGTGATCTATCACTGCAGAGGATCTGCCCCCCCGGTGCTGTGCAGGTGAGCAGTTGCTGTTCCACAAGAAGTGCCAAAGCTCTCTCTCCTAGGTGTGTTTGTCACAGTACTTCTTTGACCTTGGACTCATTTCAGGTGAAAACAATGCCTCGGAGTTCATTTGCCTTGGTCGTGATAAATACACTCAGGTTTCCTGGAGGCTTCAGTAGGCTTGAGACAAGCATATAATACAGTAGCAGTTCCAATAGCCCAAACGGGGTTCACGAAACCTCTCAGTTAATTTTTTTCTAAGCCTGTGGCAAAGCAGGAATGTTTCCGAGTCATTCAGCCTTATTAGCTCTGTGAGCTCCACGTATGTAAAACACAAGCTGTTTAAAAATAACTGCATTCAGAGGATGGCCCAGATTTTTGAAGAATAACGAGTCATTTCCAATTCCTCTGAACCCTTCTCCTCTTTTACTGAGGATGCAGCGTTTTCTTAGTTTAGAAGCTTTTTGATCATTTAGGAAATTAACATTGCAGAGGTTCTGAAGAGATGTATTCATCAAGGAAACCAATTCAGATAACAAAAAGGTGCAATTGTTAGCTGTCATTGCCTTTACAGGGAAAAACAGACCCTGCAAGCTGATCAACCCTGTCTAGCTGCTGACTCTCAGATACTGCTTCCCACCCTCTTCTCCCTGCCCTCCCCTTCCCAGCAGCTATGTGAATAACACCACCGCAATTATGCCCTTTTACCATATGGTGGTATGCAACAGGACGGGTGACAGTGGTCATTACAGGGCCATCTTGGGTTCTCTCATGGCAAAATGGGGCTTCTTGCTGGCCGTACTTGTGTGAACAGCAGCCTGGGGAAAGGAGAGGTCAGACAGGGAATGAATATGCATGTTGTGGAGACCCTTCCCGTGCTGATCTGTACGTATAGGAAGAACATGAAATGAGTTGTTTCTTGGAAGATCTGGGCTCAGACTCTATTTCTGACTTGGGTGGGTTACCTCTAACGTAGTCACATTGTTTCTCCGTTAGGTAAAATGGTGGTACTCTTCTTTTGCTTTTCTTTTCCTTGTGTCCACTTAAGTTTGCGGACAAAGTTTGTCTTTGCTTTAGAGTTCTTACAGTGGCTGAAGCCTTACGTGGCTGTGAAACCAGGAATAGCCACAAGGGTGAGCTGTTGAGTTTTACCCAATTAGGAATATGAAGTCAAAGGGCGTTTTAACAGCAAGTACATGTGTGCAGGTCTTAGCACATGCACCTATCAGCACAGTCAGTGATCGAAGCTGCTGCAAAGCAAGTCAGTGCCAATACTGCCTCTTATGTATCTTACACCCAAGCGCACACATCAGTGTTATTGACTGCTGATGTGGAAATGTTCTTTCAAACTAGGCATTCATAATTAAACTGAGATCAAATAGCCAACCCTTACACCAGTGCTAATGATGTGGAATATCTTCCTTTTCTTGTATTATTTTTTCATGTTTGTGTGTGTGTGCGTGTGTATTTTTGCAGCAAGCTGGAAATGATATTTTTAGTCAAGAGGACTAATTAATAATTCATTCATGAATAATGATGAAAGTAGCTGATTAAAATGTATGTCTAGCTTCAAAAGGAATAATCTTTAGAAGTTATAAGTGTTTATAAAGTCCATCTCGCCCCCCTTCCTCCCTCCCTTTTCTCTTTCCAGCTTCTGTGCAACAGCTGTTGTTATTGCCATTCATAGGTATCAGGTAGTGTTGTTTGGGAGTGTGATGCACGGTGATGAAGGAGGTGGGCAGCCCCCGCTGGCTGAGCTTGGCCAGTGAAGTGCAGCTCAGTGGCTCTCAACGGATGTGCACCCAGAGCTCCCTCAACTAAAAGGCTGAGCTGGAGGCTTCCTAAAGATGGCAGAGCTGTCCTGCTCGTGTGGTCAGGTACCATGGGACAACCCTGGGAGAAAAACTAAAGAGAAGAGGGATCCAAGTCTTTTGTGAATGGAGTGCGTGTAAAAGCACCTGCAGGGCAGATTTGTCATGGTACACTTTCTCAAAAATCATTAGCTTGTCATGACAGAGTGGAAAAAGTAATAAAACGACAGTAAAAACAAGTTAAATTCTGAGCCTGTAGGATCAGCTTGTCTAAAATAAATGGCACTTTTTAGGGGTCAGCTCTTACCATCTCCAGTGCTGTGTGACCATCACCCTTTTCTTTTCAGCTTAGCTCTTTTCCAGGCCCCAACATTTCTGCAATATTTTGTAGTTGGCATGTTAAGGAACACTCAGTATTACCCTTTCCCCTTTAGATGATTATTTTTTTTCATCCTGATGATGTTGCAGTGACAGTACATGAAATTAGAGTTAATTCTACAGATCTGCTCCTTTCTGCTGCCCTCAGCTTATAGGCTCTGCTTGGAATTAAATAAATAAATAAAAAGTTTCTACGCTTTTTTTAGTCAAAAGAGCACTTGCTTGTTAGATTGCTTAATCCTCTTCCATTGTATCGTGTCTTTCTGAACTGGAAGTCCTTATTTTTGTTGGTGTGTATATGCTTGTTAGTCATTGTGAAGCGAAGTCGCGTTACATGCACAGTTGGCAATGTTCAACTCCTAATAAGTCATCTGTGTTTGCATTGTGAACTAAATGACCTGAAAAATGGTTGGTTAAAATGGAAGGGAAGTGGGGAGGGGGGAACAATAGAAAGAAGAGAGATTCAGGAGTGCATTTAGAACTGAAAAATCTTAATTTTCCAGCCCATCTGAAACTGGAAAGGCACTGAATGCGTAGGACTAGGTATTCATCCAGTGTAAATCGACATGGTTCGCTGATCATAGGGGAGCTATGCAAATGTGTGTGTGCTGAGGATGCAGCAAAGGAAGGATGAGAGAGCTGTTCATCTCTCAACAGCTGGGCAGGTTCTCCCAGGTCAGCAATGAGCAGCTCAGTGTCTGTGCTGGTACCTGTGTCTCTAGGGTCCGTACAGGCTGACATTCCTGCTAGCTCATGTTGTAGGCTGGCTCCTGATGTGGGTCACAAGCTACTGTTGCTCTTGTTTATTAATTGGCATTTATTTTACATATAAAAAAAATGCTACTGGTGAGGGAGCAGCAAGCAGGTGGTGTGGTACAATGGCAGAGTTGCTAATAAACTCCCAAGCCCACAAACATTTAGGTGCACAAAATCTGCTAGCCTCTTCTGAAAACAAACACGTTTCTCTGTTCTTTTGCTAGCATATGCCCCAGAGGTGAAGCTCCAGGATGTAGTCTTGCATGCAGCCGTTCCACATCCCTTGAAATTCAATTGCAATACTCCCCATCACTGCTGAAGGATCAAATGCTACTCCAGCATTCCTGCATTTAGATCCTCTGGTACATGACATATCTCACGTACTTTGTGCTGTGTGAGTGATTTGAAAGGATGGCTGGTATTTGAAAATGCTCTATGGTCCCGGAGAGTGTGGAGTATTAAAAAAGCTTCTGGAAGATCTTGGAAACAATTTTTTGCTGGCCTGTGGGGTTTTGGTAGTTAACATAAAGTAGTTTCTTTGAAGGAGTGACCTTTTCCTCATGGCGCTGCCATTCGCAGGTGGCTGTCCTCATAGCACAGAGGCAAGGCCAAGTCTTTTTCTTTAAACAGAGGTGACAGGGTCCAAAAACTGATTTAGAGTGATTTCACTGTTGGGACTCTGGACCTTCAAGTTCTGGAACAAACCCTTACAGCACTGAAAACAGCACTTTATTAGATGCAATAGACTAATGTTTGACATCCGTGTTACATTACTTTTTCTCCTCCTACCTTAGCCATTTTCATTCTTTCCTTTCAGTTTCTAGGCCTGGCTTCAATCCTCAGCAGCCTCCTGCCCCTTCCCTACTTCTGAAGCCCTCTTAGCTCTCTTAGCCGTTTTTCGGTAGGCACAGGAATGCAGTGGTTTCTAACACAGGTTTGCTTTGGCTTTAGCACCTCCTGCCCTGTCGGGTAGGCATGTTAGCTTTCATTTTTATCTCTTTTCTTGGTGTCTCTAGCAAAATAGTCTTGGTTGCTGTAACAGTCCAGTGGTCAGGTGTTGTTTTGATACCTGTCAGTCCATGTGCTTTCTTAGTTAAACCTGTAGTCTGCAATATATTGCATTTTCTCTTACCATGAGAAGTAAAGTTTTTGGGACCATACTGAAAGAAAGCTACTGTCTTACAGTGTTTAAAGCAAAACTGAAGCATTTTATACATCAAATTAGCTTTTGCATTTCTCCTTCAATCACACCATCAGATTTTTCTGCCATTACCTTGGATCAGTTTTCCCACCCTTCTCAACATTGCCACTTTTTGATTTCCCAGCTTTGCTTCTATGGAAGCTCATATGACTACCAAACGTCCTTTCTGTTCAGTGGTGATCCTTAGGCAGCTATAATCTGGGAAATACTGCTATTGCTTGGCAATAGTTCAGTTGTTAATATTCAATAGTGACTCGTCATGCCAAGTTTATATCATCCCGAACAACCGCAGCTTTAGTAGGGTCCAAAGCACCAGAGGTTTTTTTTTGAGAAAATAAAAATTTATGGTATTTACTGTCAATAAACTTTAATTGTATCAGCAAGGGGGCAGAAAAGCAGAAAATTGCAGACTAAGACTGTGAGAAGCTTACAGAAGAGAAAGGCTGGTTAATTATTTATCTGAGAAGGGTAGGATGATGTGGAATCCACAGATAACAATAATTGGGGTGACTCATTCTATGTTTGCTTTTTTAATGCTTAAAAGAGGCAAATTTTTTTTTTTCAATGGGAAATTTAACACAAATAAATCGCTTCCCTTAATTTAATGTAAAAGAAAACCAAAAACAACGAGCTTGGCTCTTTCTCTCAAGGAGAACAGCAGGTTAATTCCTCCTCTCGAGGGTTAGTGGGCTTCACTTTGACCTCGCTTGGGTCACAAGGATATCGGAGCATCCCCCAGTGGTCTCGGTAAGACCTGTGCCTGATTGCTATGAAGCTGTCAGCAACGTGTCAGCAAATTACCAGGTGGTAATTTGGGTAACTGAAGAAAAGAGGGTGATGTTTGTCAGGCCAGGGAGAAGCTGGGAAGAGACATGATGCTTTTGTCTGCGATAAATCCCCCATCCTTTGATTCTTACTATCACACGAGGCCTCTTTTGAGAAGACTGTGACATGCAGCAACAGTTGGTGGCTCCACATTTGCAGGAATGGGAATCCAAACTGCTTTTTGACAAATCCTTAGGAAGGCTGCCAGAAGCCTTCTGGCATATGCTAGCAACCAGCTTATGGTTCTGCACAAATATACAGACTCTGACAGAGGTTAAACGTACCACATTGTCAACTGTATTCTGTTTTATCATATGACAAGATATGTTGTGATGAATTAGTAGTTCGCTTCAGAGCAGTTTGAAAACACTACGAACTTGACAGATGGCAAAAAGATAGCTTAGAAATGTTGTATTATTCCTACTGTGTTCTAATTTTTCTCACCTTTACTCATTCCATATTGAAAACACAAGGAGCTGACTACCACTTGTTTTTTTTGTAGTGGATTTATCAAATACAGAGCTTTTCATGTAGGGGGTTCTTACCTTCATTTCCGTACTAGAAATCACAATATTGTTTTTTCAGAACAATTGAGAAAAGAGTCTCAGGCTCTTTCTGGGACTCCTCATCTACAAGTGCTGCTCTTCGTATTGGAGGCAGAAAAGGAGAGCAGAGAGTCCAGACCCCAACAGTCACCATTTTCAGGTGAAGTCTCATTCTTCATCCTCTCAATCACAGATAAAAGGAAAAAAAAAAAAAAAAAGAGAAAAGAACAGCAATGAAAAAACAATAATTCCTTCAGTAAAATGTTTGCAACCCGCAGTGTGTGTGTGGTGGTGGGGGAGGAGATGTTTAAGAGTAAATTTCAGAAAAATGGTGTTTGCTCTTATTTTGCTCCCCATACACTGGGTGGATGGTACCACGCCTTGCAGCATGTTGGCGTACCTCTTGCTGCACTTATTTAGCAGATGTGGTTTTCTCAGACCCAACAGGTCCATGCCAGCTGCCTCTGAACTCCTTGTTTATGGGTGTGAGCCAGTGGAGACTCCTGGCAGTTTCCCGTTCCCGAAGCCAGTGGTTTCTGTGAGCTGTGTCACCATGCCTATCACACTGCATTTTGAGATCTGTCATTCATCTTTCCCTTGCTCTTTGCTCTTACCCTTGGTTTTGCCAAAGGAAATATTTTCTTTTCTCCCGTCTGCATCGGTTTTTGCTCTCTTTGCCTCCCTTACTTAATTCTTTCCTTTTTCCACCATAAGAGGCAATGTTAGTAGTCCTTTTCGTGTAAAAAATAAATCCTAAAAAGGAAAAAAAAAAAAAAAGAAAAAGAAAAAAAGCATCTGTTGGCACTGTTTGTCATGCAGACTTATTCCTCAAGACAAACATAGTTTATCCAGTAAGGAAGAAGATAACTTCATTTTACGCTGTGGCTCGCAGGCTGCTGCGGGATGATGGAACAAGCAGTTTTCAGATACGGTAAAATCATCAGTGCAGAAAACCAAGATTGTTAAATGTTCCAGAAGAGGTAGCTTTTCCAAGCCCTGACCTGCAGACTAGTAAATAACCAGTCCTTCTGTGACCAGGGATTGTTCTGTTGAAGAAACGACTACAGCACCCCGTGTTGCCCTGAAGGGACACAGGGTCACAGGGATGTCACCAGCCCCTGTGTTGGGGTCCGTGAGCGCCCGAGCTCTGATTAAGATACTCTGCATAATTCAAACTGCAGTTGCTAGCCAAGAGACCAAAGCAAATGAAAGCTGCAGCCCAGGTGAGAGCTTCCCGAGCTGCAGAGCTGGTGTCTCAGAGGCACTGCGGCACACAGAGCCCCGGGGGCTTGGTCCTCAGCATCTCAAGCGTGGTGAGTCGAAGCGTGGCTGGTGTGCAGGGGTCTGCAATGAAAGGCTGGGTGAGAAGTGGCAGCAGTGAGAGTAGCTCCCTTCTCTTTACGTGTTGGCTTACAGCAGTTAGGTGCTTTTTGGAGGAGAGTGACCTCTTCTTTTTCTGCCCGGTGTTTTGGCAAGAGAGAGTTAATCAGACCTGACTCCTCTGGAGGGGATCTGCTTACACTGCTAACTGCAGGGTAGCTGAAGTTATGTCTGCAGTCTTTCACAGGTCAGTATGAGTTTGCTTTGCTCATGCCTACAGCTGACTCCGAGCTGTCTCTCTTCAGTAACACCATGCTGAGCTGAGCTGTGTGTCAGAATATATTAGCCCAGGTCTGGCCCTGCACTGCTTTTAGGAGACTTGGAACATGAGTAATGCTGGCTCATCTCTATCAGAATAGTATCTACTCAGAAAGGTGCTGAAACTTACTCTAAATGAACCAGCTGAGCTGCTGAGCATAGCCAAGCTGTTGCAGAACAGTGAATTATCCTGTCAGAAATTACTGTGCACAACAGCCTGCCTGTGCAGTGTCCTGAGCTATTCCTTCACCCTGCCCCAGGGAGGCACAGGTGGACCACACAATCTTTGCTGATGTTACGTGATGGTTTGAGAAGCAGCGTTCTGTCTGTGCAGGAATCGGGCCCTCTTGCAACACAGAGGACTGATTTTATGCTGTTATTGATAATAAACAACATTACAACGTGGCAACAAATTGATTTTTTTAAATCATTTCATCTTTTTCTCTTATTATCAAATGGGATTATTCTGTCTCTTAACCTTTAAAGCTATGGTACTAATTTGCTTTATTGCTTAAAAATGAATGTGAATTTCCCTGAGGCTTGTTCAGAAATCACTTGCTTTGTTATCAAAGGCTCAGCAATTCAATGAAGACATCTGTGTGTTGGGTTTTTTTGTTTTTTTGTTTTTTTTATCCAAAGCTATTTTAAGAGAAGAATATTGGGATGAATATAAAGACCAGCTACTGAAGTAGTTTGGAAAGTACAGCAGCTCTGGTAACAAGCTGTTTATAGTGTCGATTGGCACCCATACCATCCCAAACTGGCCACTCTTATCTAGAATGGTGTATGTTGGGCCAGACATTGCATACAGACCTGTACGTATCTGATGGAGACTGTTTTGTTCCATAAGCTATCGTTCTTTCTACATAAAATGTTCTGTTTTGTACTGTAGGCTGAGCGGGCTCAAGAAAGCGGCACAGAGGGAGGTTTGCAATCGATGTACTGGGGTAACTGTTCAATTTAGTGATGGGTCAGCCAAGTAGACAGACTGTTGCTCTCTATAAGAGTCCTACTCACTGTTTTTTCACAACACAGATGAGAAGGAATTGTAGCACAAACACGAAGCAGGGGGTAATGAATACTTTTGTATACAACTCATTAATCTGTGGAACTAGCTGCTGCAGTTAAGAGTGTAGTGGGCTTAAGTAATGGGGCAGCAGTTGGTGTCAGTAATCCCAGTTTTCACTGTTAAAGGGCTCTTCAGAGCGTGAAACTCTCCACTGGTAGGAATCCATTTTCTTCCAAAACAACACTTTCTTTGAAACCAGTGTAACAGCAAAAGGGGGAAGGACGTAGAAGAAAACCTAGTCTGGTGCAAGCTGAGTTGACTACTTTTGTGCATGCCCACTTTTTATACTTTGCATCCAAGTTTTTACATTTGCATCCTTTTGACCTGAGAGTGCACCTCTGATTCTAAAGCTGGATTGTTTTCCAGAGATAGCTGCAGGAATGATGTTGTGGGTACAAAATGTTCTTCCTGCCTTCAGATTTATGTTAGACTTGGTGTTTTTCTGCCATGAAATATTATCCCAGCTTCACCGAAGTTACGTTGTAATCAGTTAGTTTATTTGACACGATACTTTTAAGCTACCTTCCTGTGATAGCTCCAGTCTGCAGTTATCACCTGCTCGGGTCTGCTTTGGTTATGTTGCTCTTCCTTTTGTTCTCACTCATTTTTATGATTTAATTGGCATTCTGCAGCGACCCTGGCGGAAATGGAGAGAAAGATTCAGGCAGGAGAAAGCAAGATATGTGAAAATGAAGCACAGTAGAAAGGAAGTTCTGTATATCAGATGCCACAGAAGGTGAAGTGTAAGCAAGGTAGTTTGCCAGGGAGCATCTGATTTAATTCTTCAGCTACTTACTATTTTTAACGAATGTGACTTCCATTAACACTAGAGATATTTGACATGGCCCCTTGTACCACTCACAGGTATTATGACAGACACAAACTTGTCTGTTTGAGAAACGGAACTGTTGGAGACCAGCTTTCAAGAGCATGGCAGAATCACCTTCCAGCCTGGATGCCATGGCAAAAGCAGCTCGTTGGGTCAGGACTACTACTGTCCTTCATCTTGTGCAGTGATTTTCACTGGCAGTGAATTAGGTTAATTTGTGTTCTACCTCCCAGGTTTAAGAGCATTTTCCAATTTGCAGGGGCTGCGAAGGAGCAAAGGGCAGCGAGCAGCTGAGCTGTGATGTGTGTGAAAGTTGACCTTGTGTGCATTTAGACCTCACTAAAATAGCATGAAGTAGGCCTGAAGTGTTGTCCAATTGCTTACTCTGCAGTCATTGTGGAAACGCTTACTTAAAGGTTAGGAAAGTGGAGTGGCTGACCTCCTGATGGACCTTGATTGCCTCCTTATTGATGGAACTGTAAATCAACAGAGAAGGAAATGGCACAGGCAATGGTAAAATGAAGCAAAGGGAACTTGCTGCACCTTGTAATGTTATGCAGGTGAGCAGCTGAAGCTGCAGTGTAGGAAACGTGCATATTAAAAGCATTAGTATTATCTGGCTTTGTGAGGCAGGCAGGGTAGCAAAATAGGTGCTGGTGCATCACCTCTCCCTGAACCCAGAGGAAGATTTCCCCTTGATTTGTCTGTGACATTACCGCCTTTCACTCTTGTTTGAGGCTGGCCTGAAACCTGCTGCATGGATTCTCATGAATTTGAAACATCAGCTGTTCTAGGGCATCCTTATCTCTCATAACAAGGTGATGAAGATTTGCAATTTGTTCTGCCATACTAGTGATCCACCAACCTAATCAAAAGGCCCTAATTTGATATTCATGTTTCTGACAGGCTGTTCTACATACGGTTTTCCAAAGTCCATAATCTTCTTCAGCTGAACTCATGGAATATTTTAATTTTTTAATTTAAAACATTAACTACTTTTGCAAGGCAATTTTTGTAAGTAATAGGTGTCGTACTGTGTCCCATATGTGACAGCAGTAACTTAGCAGCTGAAAGAGGAGTCAAATTTTCATCATTAGAGAAACAAGTCAAACTACGAAACTATGGTTTTAGCTGAGTTCATTGTATGTCTGCTAGCAACCAATTTATCAAAGAACTCCATCCATATTTAACTGATTTTACATGTTGTCCTATATATGTATTCTCCAGCAGATTTATAATTAATACTATTTTGTCTGTTTCACGCTGTTACTGATCACCAGTATATCTGTGTTGGAAAGCAGGCATTTTCTATCTCCTGTATATATGAGATCAGCTATGAAAAGAGAAAAGCATCTTTATTATGCTCCTTGCAGAGGTATTTGCTTGGAGACCTAAGTTCTTTTTCTTTCAGTGTCCTTGCGTCTTCTGGAACAAACAAAAGGAAACTGAAGATAAACAGAAGAGAATTACAGAACAGCAGTAGTTTCTTTAACTGGAAGCAACGTACAAATTGTTCCATCTGGCTACGTTGACACCTTTTTATAGTTTATTGCTCATTTGGAAATGAGCTTTACAATTCCCTGGTACAAAATGCTCTCATCTTTCTTGACAGAATAGCTGACAAGGAAGCCTGGATCTCCCAAGGCTTCAGGACAGCTTCGGGCTGTACCAGGATGGTGCATTCCTTCCCTGCAGCTGGAAGAGCGACGTGCCCAGGGATGGGGTGACTCAGTGTCTCCCTCACAATCATGGGTGGGATCAAAGCAAAAATGTTGCGTAGATTGGAGTGGATCCTGATGGATTTCCCTCATTTAATTGTTGTCAGCAGGTATTTTAAATGAAGAAAACTGCTTTTGACCAAAATGATCTTCCTGTTTTGAGTGATAAGTTACTAAAGTAGATGAACTGGAAATTCCAATGATCTTAATTTAGGTAAACAAAATAGTTCGTATAATTTCAAAATGATTTCTTTCAAAATTGGTCTTCTGGTTGGCACAGAACCTTTAACTTTTAATCATTGCACTGATATATTTTTGGGAAACCATATGTAAAATCTTCTTCAGAGATCTTTATCTCCATTTTCTCTGCCAACAGTGAGTTCCAGTAGGTAGCTGTGAAGAGAAGTGCAGGTTGTCTCAGATGCAAGAGGATACTTCAGTGTGTATCTGTAACGTTTAAAATATGACTCTCCAGCTTTTTGAAGGACCTTTAGGATGCTGCTATCTTTTGCCTCAAAACTGGCACTGGGAGCAGTGCTGGTTGGTGGTTGTACAGAGGATGGAGGCAATCTGGTGAAGTGTACTCCAGCACAACGCCTTCTCAGAGGTCCCTGTCCTTCCATACTGCCAGGCTGAGTTGTTGCAGACACTGGAATGTGACAGCTGTCAGTCAAACTCAGATGAATGTCAGCTAGCAAAATACCATTGTGCTTTGCTGTGTGTCGCGGTATTGAATTTGCCCAGTTGTCATAAAAGACAGCACATTTCAGGGATCTGACAGCGTCACAGCGTAATTTTGTACTGAAGCAGTTGGAGGGCAGTATGCAGAGCTTCCAAGGTGGTATCTGTTATTGCCTCTGACTTTTGGATTTGTGCATCACTGAAATCATAATGGACTTCTTCACTTGCAGGAGAATCCCACCCATACCTTGCTTGATGTTGCCTAATCCAGTCATAAAACACCAACCCAGCCTGTCTCAAGGCATTAAAAAGACCAATACAATGTTAATTAGATTAATTTCCAAGCTCTAATTTGCAGATTATTGAAGTCTTTAAGCCAGCATCATCTCTGGCCTTCTCTTCTTGTGCACAGCAAGCTACTGAGTGCTCAAACCTCTTTGTTGTTGCACTGAGCACGAGAAGAACTGTGAAAGGTCTATCAGCTGACATCTGAGTAGCAGTGAAATGTCTTCTAAAAGTGTCATTCAGCAGCTGAGAACTGGTCCTGCCTTGTGGTAGCAAGGCAGCATAGTACAAGGTGACCTGTGTGCACTGACATGAAGGAAAACCATTGCTCCCGTTGTCTGCAGGGAGAGGAAGGTAGGTTAAGGCTTGACTCGTACGTTGTCTCTTGACCCTTTCCTGCTGAGATGTCCCAGCGTGTCTTCATTTGGATGTCACAAGACACAAGGTGGAGTCAGGTCTGCTAGCCACTAGCATCAGTCAGGGCTTTGCCAGCTTTACTCCTCTGGGAAGAGAACAGACATATCTGGCTTTTGTTGGGAACTCTGTAGAGTTATTTAGTTGTAGGCTCTGCTAAATGTGGGGCCTTCTGAAGTGCTCCTTTCTGGTAGGGGAACTGAGGGGAGGAGGGAACAGGAGGGGAGGTGAAGTTGGACATCCCTAGAATGGCTGTAGCTCCATATTCCAGTTCTGAAGCTGAACGTGGGAGCACTAACTGCAAGTCCTTGCTGTGCCCCAGAAGAAGAGGCTGAGTACTCCTGCACTCAAGCCTGAGCCCAGGCTGCTTGTGAACACACAGACTGAATAAGGACAGTCTGCAGGAGAGCTTCCTGACAGGCCTGAAATGTGTCTGGGCAGAACAACTTAGTCAAAGTTGTATTTTCACAGAAAGTTTTGGATCCAACAGGTTGACATTTCCCCACTGGGTTGGAAAATTTCCAAACAGCTCTACTGCAAAAACAACGTGATTAAATTGCAGAACTGCTTTAAAACCATAAGATGAGGGAAATGCTCACGGAGAGAAGCAAGCAGGCACATGGATTTGCTTTAAAAGTGAAGTTCAAGAAGGGACTCATTTGACAACCACTTATTAAAGCCATAACTGCAGAATCTCAAATTGTGAAATTAACCTCCCTGCTTCAGTAGAAATGTCTTTCTCACTGCTTTATTTTCTGATCTCTTATGTTTCCACTGAAGTGGTCTTGTGCAGGAATTTCTGAGCAGCGCCTTTTGTATTTTATTTTATTTTTTCCCCAGCTATTTTTATATATGTTGTGGACAAAGCGGACTTTAGCCTAGGGATCAAATGATTTACAGTGAAAAAATATTGCTTTATAATAAAAGGAGGATATTGAATAAAACCCAGACTTAATACCCAACCTAACAGAACACCCTGATGAATGTAATTGCATTTTAAACATTCTGATTGAATTTTTGATCCATATTGCATTTGTTTTGCTTGTGAATCTTTTATGGGGAAAAAAAAAGTGTCTGGAGATTAAAGGATTACTGAGTTCTTAAGAAGCCTGGGCAGCCGCTAAAGCATCTGAATATTCTTGCCTAAATTTGGTAGGAAAGCTATATTAATCTTGTCTGTTCTAGCAAGTGATATGTCTTAAGCCAAAATAGCCCTGGGGATAGGGGACAAGGGACAAGATATCGTAGGACAATTGCTTCTACAGGTGAACAAATGGCAGGGTATTAGCAGGAGCTGCTGTAGAGGTACAGCACTGAAACAAGAGTTTGTCTGCAAGGCTTATGGGGAGGACAGACGTTTTCCTTTGGTGTTTTTTTTTTCCTCTCTCAATTTTCTGATGAGCCTGAAAGTGTGAGCAGTGACTTGGATCCACTTGTACCAGGAGAGTCACTCGTTTCTGTTCTCCTTAGCAGTGAGAAGCATCTCACTGGAGCCTTTTAACTCCTTACAGCAAGGCTCGTGCAGGAGCAGGGGAGATAGCAACTCTGCTTGCAACTCAGGTTTCAGCAGGGGCTCCAGTAAGTGCATTCTGTGCAGTGCAGAGAGGAAGTGCTGCATTTAGCCAAGGAGGGGACCACCATCATTTAGGATCAGGGTGCATCTCAGGGGACAGCCTGGCCTGGGGATGGACAAGGCAACCTCAGCACTGCCAGCTTGATTAGCTCCTCCTTCCCTGCAAGTAGGTGGTAATTGATTGTAATTGATTTCCGTTTTCCATCCACACATTCTGCTGATGCTGCCCTTCCCTGCACTCCCACCTGAGCCGCTGAATAGCTGGGGCCCAGCTGTCTTGCCCATTGCTGGTGTCAGGGAGCAGCAAGCAGCTGTGCTTTGTGCATACACAAACACAGCAGTGAAATGACTGCAAAGCACTGTCTGTTTGTGCAAAACATACATTACTATGTCCAAATACGTATAATAAGGAAAAAAGTAAACTTTGTAAAGTTAGAGGTACAAAGCTTTCAGCTCTGAAGGACAGCAGGTCAAGGCAGGTCTTTCAGGCTTCAGAGGGCTCTCCCAGACCTGTGGGTGTTTTGCCCGGTGCTGTCTGCCTCTCAGCACCTTCTCCTAGCTGAAAAAAGAATCTAACAAATGACTTCCAGCCTGATCAGAGTATATGAGAGCAAAAAGTTTTGGCTAATACCATTTGATCTGAATAAGCAACAGATCATCACGTGTTGTTGTGGCTGAAAGGTGTGATTCAACCGTTTGCAAAATAAAGTGGTAATTGTTTTGTTGTTCTGAAATCATTCAGACTGCTTATTTCCGGTGTTTAAAAATTGTAAATACAATATTTTATAGGTAACACCACTTTAAAGTATGCTTAGCATAATTTCTATGCTAGTCAAAGCTTCACAGACCATTGAAAGTGAGAGCAGAACTAAAGAGCTAAACAACAAAAGCAGCATTGGAAAAAATGCCTGGGGAAAGAACTTTTAAATTTCTTTTATTTCTGTCTAGTGATTTTGCTTAGACACACAACATGAGGTGGGAAGGAGGCTCTTTTTTTCAAGTCCTAGTAGGTGAACATGGCTTTCTGCTATGTCTAAACAGCAGCCTTCTCTAAATGCTTAGCAGGCAGGTGAATTCCTCCTGGAATGCTGCTTTGTCCAAAGGGGCTTTGTTCAGGATAAAGAATCCCTAAAGACCATGGGACGTAGGGGTAGAAACCCACTGCATTAGGTGTAGGTAGATTCCCATTGCAGGGGATGAACTGATGCCTGTGCAAAACCTCCAGCTTGGACCGAAACCAAGTTAGAATAAAACTGCTGTACAGTACAAGTTAGGCAGAACTCTGCAGAGTTGCAGCTCTGTAGCTGTTCATTTATTTCTTACAAATCCTGTGATGTGTTTAGATTTGTATTGAAATCTGAGCTCTTTTTAATGGAGACATCCAAACAAGACACTGCATATTCCTTTGACTTAAGGGAAGTCTCATGCCCTAGGCTATGTTGTTTGGGCTTGTTTGTTGGTTTCTAGCAGCGGAATAACAGATAAAGCCTGGAAACAGGGACTGCTTTGGTTGTATCCAGAATCTCAAATGCCACAGTCATGTGAAGGTCTTTCTGTGGACTTCCCGAGTGAGCTGCTGGAGTTTAAAACGGATTTCTGTGTGGGCTTTTAGTCTTGAGGCTGGGTTTTTTTTCATCTGGCATTATATCTGGTCAGATATCTTCTGTTTGATAAAGTGCGCTTGTTGCTTGGAATCTTTCTTTGTTCTTTTTATCCATATACAGTAGGAAGTGGTGGATGCCTTTGAAACTGTTCACATGGAGCTGCATGAAAGGAAAGAGATAAGAAGGCCTGGGTCGATCTGCCAGTCTCACCCCAGCACTTACAGCCTGGTTTCAGAGCTGCCATCTTCACTAAGCACTCTGCTGCCAGCTGGGCTGCTGGGTCAGCCCTTTCCAGCCCGCTTTGGGTGCACAAGGATCCTGGTTGGCAGCACTCCTGGGTGCACTGATGATCTTCACTTTTGAGGCTGTTGATGGATGTAAGCAATCAGCTTGGAAAACTCCAGGCTTCACATGCAAAGGCCAACATTTGTCTTGTTTCTAGCGTGCAAGAAAATACCATGCTATCAAACCAGTCGTAGCACCTGGGCAAGCCCTCTTTCTAGACTCCTTCACAGGGTCTGCCCTGTGACCAAATGATAACATGTCATCACTTTTTTCCCCCCGCTGATACATGTTCTTCTTCCACCACAGGGCTGAAACTGTTTTTCAGTGACCAGTATGCAAGGATAGGGCAGTGTGGGATCGAAACTCTGCAAGTCTCTGAGCAATTGTAGGCAGCCGTGCTTCTCTCCTGGGCTTTAATAATTCATCTTTGGATTTCCTTGTGTCTGTCATTGCTCTGCTTACAGTAATAGTGCTTATGGAGATGGAGCTTAGCAATATCTTTTTGTGAAAAGAAAAAGATCCTTAAGCCTCTTGTATTTAAATGAACTCGTGTAATTCACAGGAGCTAAAGAATGGAAAAAGTACAGGATCATAATTATATTTGCCCAGAAAAAAATCCATTAATCCTGCCATCCCTTCATTGCTAGCAGCAGTCACAAAAGCAAATCACTGAGGTCCTTGGGCAATCATTTCCAGACTTTTTGCATTTTCTTGACCTCTTTTCCACTGTGATGGGAAAGAGTGGGCAGAAACAGGAGCTAAGTGCAGGTTTTGCTGCGTGCTGGGCAGTCAGTGTGTGTGATGGGCCATCACGGGGCTCAGCCCAGAGCCACCCAGTGGTACCCTGCTTCTGGAGCTGGAGGGGCAGCCTGCTCTCAAGCTTTACTCTCCTTGCAGCAGCTGCTTGTAGCAAACAACATCAGCTAATTGCCTAATTCTGATGGGTCAGATAGGTTTGTGTTTGAAACAGCCAATTCCCTCAGTGTCAATTTGCTGGTAATAAGCAATTTACCGTATATGGTGGTCAAATGTTAAAGCTGTGCTGCTTTTCAGTGCGTTCGGGATAATACTGCAGATCCTGCTGCAGATATTAATGCTGTGTGAAATAATCATTAATAGGGTCAGAATGCACAGCTGGCACTGTGACATGCATTAAAAATTAAGATTTGCCTGGGCTAATGTTAAACTTTTCCCAAATATAATTAGATGCTCGCATTAAACCAACAAGTAAACCCAGTGTATAATTTGGAGTTGCAGATCGTTGAAGTCAGTGAATGCATTTTATTAATTTTGTATGGAAATTTGAAGTGGGGGGACGTGAGAAGACAAAAGAGAACAAAGCAAAGCCGTCCTAAATTTTGAACCGTTTCTGGCAGCTCGGGGGCCTTTTTCTGCTGAAGAGTCAAGCTTGGCCTTGCTAACCCTGCTAATGGATATTGTTGCTCCCTGGGCTTATCTCGTTTAGCAGGAATGGAGGAAATGAAGCGGGCCAAGGGAGAATAGCTCTCTCCAAGGAGAAGCGAAGGGAGCTGCGGTCTCACTGGGAAGGCAGGAGGTAGTGGTGCCTATCAGTTCTCTGCAGATCCCATGCCTAGCCTCAAATTTGCTCTGAAATCTTCAAAACATCAGCTTGGCAAAATAGTCTTTCTCGAACTCGCCTTCTCCTCAGCTGTGACAGGTGATGTGGTATTTGTCCTTTTCATGACGTTTTATTTCACAATTTATAATACAGTTAGGGTGAAAAGAAGGAAGAACATTTAATTACTGGGAAGTAATGAATTTTCAGGAATCAGAGTGCTTTCAGGGTTCTGGAGGCTGTTTTGCAGGAAACCAATTTCTCTTTGAAAGCTTTTGTCGGTGCAACAGATCTGATCAATCAGACATCTTACTTATGTGCAGATTCCTTTGGCTTCTGTAATTTGCTTCAGTAAAAAAATATAACAGCTCCACAGGTAGCATATTTCAGTCCTAAATGCAGATTGGTTTGTAGAAGGATAAAAAACTGCTGCTGGGAGAGGAGGCGTTGGCGCCGAGCCCGTGTTGCTGAGGGGCCAGCCTTGATCCCCTAAAAGGGTCCATTGCAAACTGCTGAAATGCCATTACATGTGGGAAGGGAAGAATGTGAGTTGTTTGTCTACCCCTGCTATTGAAAGAGAATCACACTGTGCGAAAGTACAGCAATCCCTTCGGATAGAGAGCGGTCAGGAGGGGAGTGGGCAGTACTTCTGGGTTAAGGAAAGGGGGTTGGGCTTTGTGGTGGGTTCATTTGCCTGGGCCTCGGCTTTCCAAATAATTCCAAGAGCTGTGTATTGAATGCTTTCTGCTGTTACTTCTTGCAGCTGTTGACAATGGGTTTGGTTGTGAACATTTAACAGCCGAAGGAAACTAAAATGACTTTTTACTAGTCCTGTATGATCTATGTCAATTACTGTGCCTGAACGGTATTGTGCTACTGCTGTGCTTTGTCCCCACTTACCTCGGGCATGCTTATTTAAAGGAGTGGTTGCACAAGTGTGATTTTTGAAATTGCTGTGCATGGAATATAGGTTGTTCATCATTTGGAATTGAAGCAAGGCTTTCAGAAGATTTCCTGTCTTGTTTAGGTATACAAATAACAGTATTCTTTCCGGAAGTGTTCAGCAAGCATCTCCTGCTATGAAACAGAAAACAGGTCTTTTCAAATAGCTCCACACACTGACCTGTTTTGGGCTGCTGTTTCCGTAGGTGCTTCTGGCTTTGTAGGTGTGAGCTGGCGCTCCTCCAAGTAAGCTGTTGTTCTATGAGCACTGGTGATTTCCCTGCTAAAACCCATTCCCCACTCAGTACATCAGCTTGCCCCTTCCCTTGCCATCTTCTGAATCTTGGCCCAGGGCCACAAACAAGAATCCTTGCGAAACCTTGGCTTTTATTAGGGGCACTGAATAGTACAGAAAATATTGCTTTAAGCAATCCTAATTTCTAAAGGATTTCAGGAAAACAAATTAACCAGGCAAATAATAACTAATGTAAATTTGAATGAAGTTCGGGGTAGAAAAGAAGAACATTACTAGAAGTGGCTTTAAAAAGTACTGTTACATCAGGAGCTCATAACGGCTCCCCTTCTGTTTTGTTCTGTGACTTGTTGGAAGTCTCTGACAGAGCACCTATAAAAATCTGTTTTAGTTATACATGTATTGCCTTTCCTTGGCGGTTTCTTCTGTTATTTGCAAATACCAAAGACTCAAGATGGGACATCTGTCTTTGCCAGTCA
>JAOWBP010003503.1:4136423-4151801 GCA_028571105.1 Tragopan temminckii
AGTGTTTCATCTGGTCCTTTTGTTACAGCAGTAGTGGCATCTTAAAGTGGAGAGCTCTTGGCTGAGGTTCCCAGCAGTAACTGCTTTGTGTTGTTGTGGTTTCTCCATTTGTCTGTAATGACAACCCCTGGCACTCTGACAGGTGCCTTGTGTTTGCTGCTGCGTGCCCCTCGAGAGCTTGGAGAGACAAGAAAGTGGAGCTGTGACAGGACAGGTACTAGAGCAAAGGACATCATAGCTATAGCAAGGTTATCTCTACAAGGTGAATCCGAAGCAGGAGCAAGGCTTTGGAAAAGATCACTTGCCTGCACGTACCAAAGATGGGCATTTAAGTGTGCGCAATAGGCTGCTGTCCTAAATGAACTAGGACCTGTCTTCTTGTGTCATTTTACATTTTCAACAGCTTTTAAATTAAATCAAATCCATTTATCTTTTTTACTTGCTGAGACTTTTTAAAAGAATGATTTTTCATTCTTCTCTGATAGCTCAGCTGGAAATGGACTTTTGAAGGATGATGGTCCTGCGAGTGATGGAGAAATATGAAGTGACAGGGCCTGGTGACTTATCTTCCAGTTAGCCCCGTGTTCCCTGTGGGAAGCTGGCAAAAGGCCAGTTGCAGTAAGTGCTGAAATATTCCCCAGCAAGAGCCCATGGCTCTGCCAGCATCTATTGCAAGTTCCAATCCTTGAGAAGAGTGGGTCACCAGGCGTGGCTTTAAAATTCTCCTTAAATGATAAGACTGCGTGCTTACGGAGATTAGTGGGTGTGCTAAGTTGTCAGAAACACCTGAGAGCAGAATTTGAAGTCACTGAGAAAAGGGACCGATTTCTAGAGGAATCAGTCAGTTCATTTTCTGCTTGCAGCAGATTGGAGCATCTCTGAAATGCTGGTCTGCCAGCGAATTGCCCTCAGCTAGCCAGCAATGGCCTTTGGGGTGAAGCAACTGAAAGTTTCTGCAGGTTTCACACCCCTCAAGCTTGCAGTCTGTCTGGGATTTATCGTTAACTAAGTTGGCATTTTAATGGAAACTGCTGTGTGCATAAAGAGATGGAAGTCCCTATAAAATGAAGCACATTTAGTAAACATACTGAGGCACAACTGAAATGAAAACAAATCAACTCTTTTGTGGCGTAATAACATGCTACCTACACCCTTTCTAGGTTTTTCTCCTTGATTATAGGCGTTATCTGCTTCATTAATTTAAGCACTGCTGTTGTATCAATCAAGTACTTTGCCAATTTCTAATTGCCAGTCTGGGAGCTGAGTCACTAAGTTATCTTGGCTAAGAAACAGTTGAGGAATGACAGTTTGGGTATTAATTTGTTTTCCTAAAAGCCTTGATTATTTAAAAAACCGACACAGATTCCTTGTATTTTGATTGGCCATTGTGCATTTTATTGGCCTTTAAATGAGTCGCTCCATTTATTGGCCTTTAGGTGCGTTTGATAAGGAACATCTGAATAAAACATACAGTCAGCGACGCATTTGAGAAAATAAAATCTTCATTAGTGGTAGAAATATCTTTAAGTTACCTGGGATTTTTTGAAATATTTTTTCGGATCAAAATATAAAGGGCTTTTAAAATGGTGGCTGGTGGAAGGATCAGGAGGCCATCAGCAGAAATAGGCAGCCAGAGGCATTTCAAGTCAGCTGCGTGGATTTCTCTGGTTTAAGCTGATAGATAAGCTCTTCTGTGTGCGCCTCTGAGAGACTTTTCTCTCTAGCACAATCACAGCAAATGAATGAAGGTGTGTGGGACCTACAGCAAAACAGGAAATCTGATTTGTATGGGGAGTGAAGGACCTCTAAGCCTAAGAGCTGACTTTCCTTTCAAGAGAATGGGTAGGGTTCGTTACAAATGTCTTTCACCACTTTGTACCATGTAAATGCTAAATGCAGTCCTAAATATTTATTGTAATAATTTGTATAATTAGGCCAGGCTTTGGATTCCACAACTGCTCATACAGTAGCATTTAAGAACACTGAATGTGTTTTAGTTACAAGGGCACTGATGTATATATGCTGGACTTTTTTTGCAGTCCAGCGATTTGCAAGCAGAAGATGAATTACACAATAGATGAACAAGCAGAAAGTCCTTAAGCTGGCACCTCCTTCTGTGAGATTAAAAGTTCGATTCCTCTCTCTGTCTTTCGTATTTTCCAAGCAACAAGGGAGGAGCACAAAAGAAATCCTTCTTAGCATTCTATCCCATTGTTGCCTTCCCTCCTGTTTAGTCCACAGTGCTCCTCCAAAATGCTCCTCCTGGACAAGTCCTTGCTGTATCCCCTTGCATGGTGAAGCTCAGGGTAGGTCTGCACCATTTCTCTTCAGGGTTTCTTTTAGTTCAGTGCCTTACGTGCTCAGGCAAAGAGCACTGGTTATTTAATGAACAATTCAAGATTACTGAAAAAAAATCAGAAGTAAAGAACATTGTGTTTTGGTATCTGTTATGTATAGAGTGCTATCTACTCCCTTTTCCCTGCATCCGGGGTGCTTGTATTGAATTAATTTCAGAGATAGTTGTTACTGGAATAATAATACAACATTGGAAGAGGACCTCAGAGGAAAAAGATCTCATCCTTGAATTTGCCTGTCTGGAGCATGGTTCTGTACTACGTGGCAATAATGACATGCTGCTGATAAGCAAAACTTTCCTCCATCAGCAGGATGGTTTTTATCATTTTCTCATAGGCACAGTCAGTTTGTGTATCTGTGCTCGTAGCAAATTGATAGACTTCTGTAACAGTTACACCAAGGGAAATGCTTTTGCCTATCGTGGCTGCTTCTTTATTGGATTTTTAAGTTACAAATTTAATAAATCTCATTTTTAATTAACAAAGTAAATACAAAACTGAGTTATGTGTTTAAAGGGAAAATGTGGAAGAACCCCATGGCTGAACAGAAGCATCTGATTCTTTTTTTCTTTTTTTTTTTTTTTTTAAGCTTTGAGACACAGTCAGTCTCCTGCTTATTCTTGACTGTCAAGAAGCATTTCATATGCTGGGAAAGGTTAATCACTCCTGAAAGGGAATCAAAATCACAACAGTAAAAAAAAAGTTGTAAATTTGTACTTAAAGGTGGTTGTTTTATCAGCGTAGGTTATTCTCCTGTGTATATGATGCGTGGCTGTATTTTCCTTCTGCCTTCTCAGAAATGAGTGCAGTAAGTACCTGCACATTTTTACTGAGCTGTGGTTGCTTTAAGCTCCTTCCAAGTACCCGTGTGCCATATGGTAGGTTTCATTTGCAGGATGGGGTGCAGCCTGCTGGCGCTGCCCTTTCGAAGGAGACAAGTTTAAGTCCCAGCAGGGCATGCTACAAATGAGATGCTGCCAGCACTCCTGATGTCTGCCTGCTCCGCCAGAGAGATAGAACAGGGGGTTTGGCTCCTGGATAAGAGGCAGCTACCAACGCGCTGTGTGGTGCACAGCAAGCTGGGCAGCGCTCTGGAGAGGTCAGCCTGTTGGATTGCATGTCTAGTATGGCGTGCACTGGACTTGGGAGGAGCAGCTGGTGCTTCAGCAGCTGTTTCTCTGTTGAACCAGATCTCATCTCTTGTCAGATTTGGGAAAATGCAAACAAAGTTCAGGTTTGTTTGGACTTCAGTCCCTTCTTCCGTAACTCAGAAGCGGACTAAGAACAGCAGTCCCAAGGAGAGGTGTCAGTGCTGCTGCCGTGGGTCCTGGTGATGCTGGCACCTGCTTGGAGCGGTAGTTGGGTTTTGCAACCCAGAGCAGTAAATGTGTGAATGCAGAGATCTCAGAGTGCCTACTGAAGCCCTGGGTACTTTATCCCTCTTCTTGACTGCCTGCCAGCACTTGTCAGGGTGCTGTCTCCTATCTCTTCACATTGTTGGAAGGAGCAAGCTTTGAGACAGCTCTGGCTGTGCTGACGCTCAGCTAGGGTGCTTTGCAGGCTGGAGAAGGGACAAACCTAGGCTGAGATTGTTATCCAAATTCCTGTTCTGGTCAACTCGTGCTTTGCCAGCTGTCCAGCCTATCCCCTCAGAGACAGCCTTACACGAGGCAGCCTTGTGGGAGTCATGACTGCACTGGAGATGCTGTTCTTCTGCTTCTGCATGTTCTCTGCTTTGGTTCTGACTTGCACAGCGATGCTGTGTTAGCCCTGAGCTGCAGTGCAAAGAACGTGATTCTCATCAGATCGTGTTAAGTCCTTGGGAAGGGGGGTGGAGAAATATTGGTTGTTGCTTTTGGGAATTCCTTTTACTGTTCTGAGCAATCCTGAACTCCCCAGGGAAGTACCAGGCTTCTGAGAGAAAAAACAGCCTAACATTAAAAACTGCAAAGCAGTGATGGCACTGCACACGTACCCCACTGAGTCCAGAATGCATCTATGCTTGTGTAAGCGGTTGTTGGTCTCATTCATCTGAGAGTAACCAGTCTTTGCAAAATGTGCATGTACAGCAGTGTGCTTTCCAGAGGTCACTTGGATGTGCCTTTGTGTCTCTCATTCTGGTACAACCCGCGAGGTTCCTGCATATTACACACTCGAGGAATTTCCCCTCTTACTGTTTGCAGGATGGTTTTATGCAGACTGTGATTTGTCCTAAAGGTTCAGCCCGGAACACCAAGCTTAAATCCTTTTGGAACCTGTTTTTCCCCAGCTGCCCTGCAGTGGGATGCATTGTCTGCACATAAGGAGATGGCAGTGGTGCTGTGCCATTGGTTTGCCATAGGCTTGGTTTCTCTGCCGGTGCTTGTGTCTGAAGAGATGTCGGGGCTCAGGGGACTGTTGGTCCACATGGGTCCATCTGATGTATGGATTGCTCATAGGAGCCCTTTGTGAGAGTTTAGTTCTCAAATGATGTAAAGCAGGGAAAAGGGAAGGATAAGGTCTTCCCACAAGCTAAAATATGAAAGTCAGTGACAGAATGATCAGGCATAAAGCCCTGCAGTACGTTTGCTGAGCCCACAGTGCTCAGCCTTGCTACTCTTGCCCGTTTCTCCCCTAACTTTGGTCAGAGGTGCTTTGCAGTGCTGGGGTTTCAGAAGGCCCCTCGTGCAGGAGTGGGAATCCTCACTAAAGTGTGCACCAGGAAAACAGCAGCTCTTAGATCAGCGATGGCTTTTACCCAACTCCTTTCATGTCTGCAGTTGGATTTTCACTGTCTTCCTCACCCAGTGGAATGTGACCTGAAAGATTTGGGGTGGGAAGATGGATTTATTTTTTTTTTCCTATGAAAATAGGAGCGTTCCAGGATGCAGCGTGTTGTAACCACCAAAATTAGTTAGACTTAGAGGTGCACGGAAAGAGAAGGCCTTCTTCATTAATAGCGTAACAAGGGAGGTGATTTGGGAGGTACATCAGCACTGGGCACGCCATAGTGCCCTGCCTGGCCACCCCAGGCTGCCCAGCAAGGCGGTCCCTGCTGTGGGTCTGAGGGGCTGGCTTTTAACTTTGACAGGCTTTTTATTTTAGTTATTTTTCATTTAAACATTTACATCACATCTCATTACCTTCTCTGAGCTGTAATTAGAAATCCTGTGGAATTAAGAACCATTAAATTCATTGAGATTTCAGCCTTGGGAATTTGCCCAGAGGCACACAGCTTACAGGCCTTCATAAGGCTTGACTTTCCTGGAGTTGTCTCCCCCTCCTCTGCTTCATCCAAGCCTTTGTGAAAAAGGAACCATCTTTTCAGTTTCACTAATTAATTGCTCTTGCCAACCAACAGATGTTTTGTAGCCTTTGAAGACCAGGAACAGCCAGGTATATCACTTCTGCAGCCTTACACTGACTTTGTATGCAATTGGAGCAAGAAGTTTTGAAGCTCAAGCGAGGGGGGAAAAAAAAGCTACTAGAACCAAAGGAAAAGTTATAAAACTCAGAAGAATATTTTTTTCCCTCCCCAGTATTTCATCAAATCAACAACCATGTCCCTTTGCTAACATTTGTGTAGTTCTGGGCCACAACACTCAGGGAGAAATAATCATTCAGGATTTCTGTTCTACTAATATATTTACTTATCAGTTGTGTTGATGAT
Organism: Tragopan temminckii; assembly: GCA_028571105.1. NCBI lineage: Eukaryota > Metazoa > Chordata > Aves > Galliformes > Phasianidae > Tragopan > Tragopan temminckii. The sequence continues at coordinate 4,142,427 of JAOWBP010003503.1, forward strand.
GATGGACTGACCTTAAAAAGCAATGGTAAGAAAACCCATAAAGCTAAGCATGGGCAGTACAGAGCGCAACGAGTCAAGCTTGAATGCAATGGAGCCCAGCCCTGACACTGGGAAAGCAGCTTCTTTGTTCTGCCCTCAGCTACTCTGCACTCAGCACATCGTCTGTTTGTGTGCTGGGAAGCTCCTGGGCAAAAAAATATTAAGACTTGTCCTTAATACTGAGGATAGCAGCTGTAACGACAGGATTGGTGGGTCTGGGTGCTTACGCTTCCCTCCTGTTGTCTACGTTATTAAAAATGATCTCGTTGAAATAGATATCATTAATCAGTGCCAAACACAGTTTAGCTAGAATGCAGACAAGGACAAACTGTGCACTATCACTGCCTGCTGATAGAAAATGTTTGGGCTAGTTTAATGGCACGGTGGTGAAATGCTGGAGGCAAAACCATCCTTCTTCTGGGAAGAGTATTCTTCTGCCAGCTATGACAGTGAAGGTTACCCTTGTTACTGCCGAGGTTGCCCGGGCACAGGGCAAAATCTGCCCACCATACAGTGAGCAGAGATGTCCTCTGTGCATGGAGCACGCATCTCACCGCACTCTCAAGTCCATGTCAGTCCAGGCCAAAGGGACGCTCTTGGTCTGCTGTGTTGTAATGGAGAGCAGATGGGGTTCAGAGCGGGTCAGCTGCTGGGGAAAGGAAGGAGGTGTGTGCTGGGAATGTTTGCAGCCGTGTTGGTCACAGTATTGCTAGAAATTAAGAAAGAAGAGGATGTTTTCATGGCAGTTTTTAAGAAGAGAGGTAGGAGGAGGCCTTCATGAAATGAAGACTGGTGGGAGGTGAGAAGGACTCTTACTTAACAGCAAGCAGAAGAATTAGAGAACGCTTGAGAAGAGAGATGGTGGTCCTAAAAAAAAAAAAGCAAGTGAACAGAGCAACCCTGAGCTGTGCCTTATGCTTACTACCTTGTCACTGTTGCTCTAGTGCCCACTGACCCAATTGGTTGTATAGGGATGATTAAGGTGCTTATTTGCCCCTGTAAGTATCTGGTTTGAGGTTAATATCTTAAAATTAATATGAACTCTGGATTTAATTTTTTTTTTTTTTTTTTTGTAATAGCCACAGTTCATTTGTTGATACTGTTTCTTATATTTTGTTAGGTATGCAGAACTTGGGTGTAACCAAGGCCAAGTGGTCTGTGGCCAGATGTGATGGTTGCAGAACATGTGAGATTTGGGGCCGGAGAACAGTTAGCAAGCACACGTTGGCTGTGTGCCCATGGTGTCAGTGCTTGGCAGCATGAGCAGGTTCCCCAACATCCCATCAGATTCCAAGCCTGAGTGTAGTGTGTGTGCAAAAGCAAGAAGCAGTACTGACAGTGGCCTCTTAGCAATTGTAGAAGAAAAATGAAAGAAAAACTAAGCAACTTGGGATAGTAGAGGCTCAGACTTAAGCAAACTTGTTAGCTAACAAGAGAGGAATGTTAATTAGTATAATCAGGTAGGCTGTTCCTCAGTTTACAGACCCTCTTGGCTGTCTCCAGCCACAGTGATGAGAGGGCAAACAGTCCCAGCCCTCTGCTCCCAGGAGCCGTGCCGGAGCTGCTAGGCAGCCCCTGTGCAGGAGGATGGCTGGCAGTTTGTCATGCACGCACCCTCAGCACAGCAAAGCCAGAGAAAGGCACAAGCACTTCCCATCTCAGACAGCTTCCCGCTAAAATTCCTCTTCGAAGAGTTGGTGTCATGTCTCAGGACAGGTTGACCACGTGGCCCGAAAGTGTGTGCCTGTTCTCGAACAGATCCCATATAGAGATCTTAAGCTCAGCAAACAGAGACTCTTTCAGGCCCAGAAAAAAAAGATGAGCTGGGTTATGCAATTGCTGTATCTGGCATCCAACTAACTGCATGCCAATTACCAGCCCGTATGCAAATGCTTGTACTGAAGCACAGGATGCAGCTGGACGCAGCTCTGGGCACCCTTCCCAGAGTATTCCAAGCCACATTATGACAGTTTTGAAAGAGAAGGGCTCTGTGGAGCCAGTAATTTTTTACAGCCTTTCAGTAAATGGTAGAAATTACCACTGCATCCAGATCTTAACTATTTTATTGAAGGGAGAAGGAATTTCTGCACGCTGATGCCAATCAGGATGTACTTGAGGCGCTCGCACTCCAAGACAGAAGGCCATCAGTCTGTTTGCCAAGCGCACGGCCTGAGTGCCAGATGTGCTTGGGATAGAAAGCAGGCTTCTTGAATTTGTCTGGCTGCGTGAAAAGAATCAAAAAATACGCTGCCAAATAATGCTGGAGTTGAAGCTTCCAGGGGTGCTGCAGGGAAACCCTGCTGCGGTCAGATGCCCCTGGCTCCGATGAGGTTTCTGTTCATGCTGCTGCTTGGCTTCCCACGTGAAAGGAACGCTTGGGAAGGGTGCAGCAGTGGCATACAAACCGTCATGCAACATCGACTTGCACGATGCCTCCCATAACGAGCTGATTGCAGGAGAACAGGGACACGGCAGTCTCACTGTTACGTATCGCTGCAGATGGGAAAGATAAATGGAGAGCTGCCATTAGCAGACATGAAACATTTCAGGTTTGATCAAAATATTATATATCAAGTGTCCTGCCAAGGAGAGGCATTTAAATGCTTGTCTGTCTTGGCAGCGCAGAAGTGAATCAGTCAAGGTATGTGTCCGTATCGTGCGTGAAAAAATGAGCATTTTATGAAGAGAGTTTTGTAAAAAGTTTAGGTAAGAGAAATATAAATAAGTGTTTTGAGTGTTATTTCTCAAATTCGGTTCACGCAGTTGATGCTAAGTGAAAGATGATGCTCTAAGCACCAGCTACAACGTTGTCTGTCCTGAAATGGGAGGCTCTCATCACTGCCCCACGTTTCTTCAGACTGCCCCTCAGGAGCAGAAACCATCCGTCCGGAGAAATGCTTCAATGGCAGCACAGGCTCTGAGGAAGAATGACTGTGGAACCAATGCAGTGAGACTGAAGGAGTGGCCTGGCCGTGCGTTGTCACTGCACTGTTGCAGCATCTGATTGGTGTGACAGATGAAGGAGCTGATGCAGATGTACAACCTCTGGGCACGGGTAACATTTCCACGGGGCAGAAGCGGCAGCACTGGGATCTGTTCAGTCTTCATTGAAAGATTTGGAGGATGCCTGATACAGAGAGCAGAGTCTGTGTCATGAAAGACTGAAAGGCAAGCCTTGGGACAGCTGCTTCGGGTCATTCCAGTAGATCGTATCACACAGGACGCTCGCTGTTAAAGCTGATCAGACAGCAGAAATAAATGCCAGTACTGCGATATCTGTCAGAGCCTCTAGACGAGGCCGCTGGGATACCAGTCTGCTCTGTGGCCTGCAGGTGCACCCAGCACACTGTGCATCATCTCCCTGGCTGCTGGCTTTCTGCTGAGGAACAAGGACAGGGAGGAAGGATTATTTGGGATCAGCGGGTTTTGAACCTTTTGAATTGTTGAGTGCCTGTGGCTGAAGCACTCTTGACATGAAGGGGTGACGTGCTTTTAAATACATGGCTTATTGTGCATGGGTGTTTTGCATCGTGAATGTGCTTTTTCAGCAGTTGGCATGTAGAACACTGTAAGGACTGTGCAGTAGGTGGTAGATAGTCATGGAATGGCAAAATAATTCCTGTTGGAAGGGACATCTAGGAATCACCCACTCCGACCCTGCTCTCTCTCATGCAGCACGCTGTGTGCTGACCCATCATCTTGCTGTGTGCAGTGCTTCTCTCCTAGTTTGGTGACATCGCAGGTAGCCATATTGTTACAGTGTTTTGTTTTAAACCTGTTAATCTACCTGTCCTCTCTGAAAATCAGATTGAGAAAGCAGTAAATGAAACAGTTGGCTGCTAACACCAGGACTAAAATTTGACTTCATGAAAGAAGTGATGCAGTTATATTCTTCTGAAAGTTAGTATCTCTGTAACTGAGTCTATGCGTTACGGTAAAGCTCCTCACCTGCAAAGTCGACAGGGTCAAACAGCTTTCAGAAGCTAGTGGTGTGGATGGAACCAAACAAATGAGGTGGGTAACATCGAAAACAGCTCCTGCTGCTTCTGCAGATAACATGCAGAGGAAATGCCAGACCTAAGGCTGATCATAGAGCTTTATGCTTCTCTCCATGTTAATTAGAATCAAGGGTACTGTGCTACCGATGGCGGGTATGTGGTTAAGGAAAGCTGTGCTGGCTGGAGTCAGTGCATCCTTTTATTCTCCTTTACCAAGGTGGAGTAATGACTGCAGGAGTAGGAAAACTCCACCAGAATTGGAGGTGAAGGAGACGATATCAGTTTAAACCTGAGCTCATATATTTTGGGGGAATTGAGATCTAAGTAGCTGCAGTGATCACTGCAAAATGCATTTAATTGAGCAGTCATTAGTACAACTCGGTCTAACTGAATTATGGAGATGTACTCCCTACTTTAGCAGAAGCCAGGTATGTTTAGTAAAGTATATTACGCTGAAGAACAGGACTGTCTCTTGAGAAAAGAAGCACATCTCAGGTTGAGTTTATATCTGTTTTCTCTCCTTTCAGATAGATGGGATGTTTTTCTGTTACTTGTTTCGTTCAGCTGTTTCTACTGTCTTCCATTCTGAATGGCTTTCTCCATACACTGAAGCTCTTGGGGCCACGTGGATGTGTTTTATGTGCTATGTGGTCTCAGTAGCTGCTCGGAGCACAAGGAAAAATGGGATCCATTAGCCTGATGCTGAGTTACATGGTGCTTGTGGTTCTCTGCAAATGGGGTAGGCGTGGAATGTGTGTTGTAAATCTAGCGTGTTTACCCTAAAGGGCTGGAAGGATTTGCAGCGCTATTTCTTTTTACAAAGTAAAATAAATATCGTGTTAAATGATATGATGCCTTAAAATTAATAAGGTAGTGCAGAGGAAGAGCTCGGGACGTGCACAAAGTCAGGAATTATCTGAGCAGGTCCACGTGTCCTCTTTGAGTTTGTTTAATATGACTTTAGCAGTTAGTGAAACTCTTTGGTGAGATTGCTGAAGACGGCTTGACCAGAGCTTGTTGTCCTTTAATGAAGTAGCTAAATGACTCACAAGGACCATGCAGATCCATCCTCACGCACTATTGCAGTGAAATGGTGACAAGGTAGCCCATCCAGCTCAGTGAGAAGTAATGAAATTGCTCATTCTCATTTAAGGAGCAAGGCAGATTTTGAAGATTTATGCTCACTTGCTACAGCCAGTGTTCTTAGTTATTGAACAGTTGGACATACGGACTCACAGCCTGCACATAACATTGAGTGCTTGTGATAGAAATAAAGAATATTTTGCTGTTGCTGTCGAGCCTTGAAACTGACTTCTAGCTAATGACCCAAGTAATCTTTACTTGAAATTGTGTAATTGAGATCGAAGGCTGTGCGGGGCTTCTAGCTGGTACACAGATTCCACATCCATGAGCTTCTCAGTATGGTCATTGAGCTGAAATGGAGAAGGTTAAAACTCTCATTTCCATTCTCAAGCTCCCCCTGTCTCCCAGTACAAACGTGACATTTCAATTTTACACAGTCGGACTCTTCTTAAATCATCTGTATAAAAACTTCAAACCTTGATTGGTGATGGATGAGCTATTGTCTCCTAAAGCACACAGTTCTCATTACCCTTAAGACATAGCTTATTAATGATGGACCTGAAGTGCTTTCCCAGTGGTTCGTGAGCAATCTACTGTGCTAAGAGATCAAAAGACTTGGTTTGGCATGAAATTTCCAGGCCAAAGCCATTTTCGCAAACAGCATCTCAAGTGTTGACAGTGTTTTGAGGGCGATACGGTATCTGACAGCAAATCCCTATCATCTGGGTGATAGTGGCAAAGCTGCAGCACTGTCAGCATGCAGAGATGCTTCGGCTGTAGTGGAGGCTGACCTTGGGAAGTGTCATTAATATACACTGTATGATATGTATGTGCAGAGAACACCAGCATGTGGTGTAGTGTAAGAGGCAGCTGCTTCGTTAGGGGACAGTCACCATGGAAAGTATAAGGTGTCTTCTGTTTTGCTCCTGAGGTTGTTACAGTGGCTGTTCCTGACAGTTATCTGAACTAAATCCTTTTTTGTTTCTCTGTCCACCATAGAGCTAGTTCTTTGGCATCTCCTTGTGCCTGCTTCTGGTTCAGTGTGGCAGCTGGCTTCTCGGGACCAGAAAGGAGCTTTTAATTTGTAACCCTCAATAAAAGTAGCAGTTTTATAACCAATTTTATAACTATTTTAGAACTGGATTGTACTGCAAAGTAATTGCCAGCAGCTCCCTCTGCATATCAACACACAAGTTATTTGCACTTAAGGGTACAGAGCAGAATGTGAGCATGTTTTGGCAATTGAATCCACTTTAGGAGTTAGATAACAGACCGTGGGGGATTTTACTGTACACAAGAAAAAAACAGCTGAAGAAAGTGCTCTTTTGGCAGGTGGATGGAAAGAAGTTCTTTCCATCTCCGGCGTAACCAGATGATGTATGCACAGAGCTACTGTCCATTTGTGTCTGAAGCTTCTGGCAGCTGGTAACATATTTTCACCGACCCCACTCAAACTTAGTGCAAGTGCTTTGACTTCAGCCCCTTTTTGAACATAGCAGACCAAGTATAGGTTGTACGTGCTGTATCTCTCCATGCCTCTATGGAAGTAGAAGAGGTTGGTGTTTCGTGGCTGCCAGAGACCCGTATGTGTCGCTGCTCTGCTGTTGGCATTGTAAGGTGGGTTACCAGAGTACGTGGTAATCGTTCTGCTTCATCTCCCGGCTAATGGGAGCCAGAAAATAGCAGATAAAATGGATAATACATTTCTGATTCCAGCCCCTGGATAAATAACCATTTAATAGAATTTTAATAATATGCAGATGTAAGTTCCCCACAATCATTTGGCAGCTCTCCACACAATAAGCAAAATAATGACAGAAGTCAGTGGTGAGCGCGCTCGCTGCTTTATTTTCATATAACTTGGGTGACAGCATCACACTGCTTTGAAGCCAGAAGAGTAGCTCTAATAAGGAGGATAAGATTTTATTCACTTCAGAATCGACTGGCAAAAGGCCTTGGAGCTGCTGCTTTGCTCAGAGCACCAGCTGCAGCCCTGGTGCCAAAACAGAGGATGGTGAGACTCACGCGTGGCTCTTGGCAGCTTGCATGAAGGCTTGCAGGATCACCTGCCCCTCGTTTCCTGGAGAGAGCTGGCGGGGCATGTGCTTCCAAATCCCCTCTTGGAGCTCTGTGCCTTGGAGCAGTATGGGAGCCCACGGGAGACGTTTGCAGCCCATGCAGCTCCATTCCAGACAGCAGGGTTGGGTTTGGATTAATCATTTTCTGGCGTCACACAAAAATTGCGTTGCAAGGCAGAAATACTCTCCTCTATAGGATATTTAAAGTATATGCTGCTGTAAGCAGTGCTTGTTCATGCGTCTTCAGCAGCCCTTGGCTTTGTTCTTTGCAGGAGAAACAAAGCCCACTGGTGGACGTGTTGTTCTGGCCGCTGTCTGTCCTTGGCAGGGCCCAGCAGGAGGGTTCCTAGTGCTGCACAAAGGAGGAAAAAGCCCTCTTGTGCCTGCCTTCCTTTGCCTGCTCATCTGCATAGCTGGAGATCTCCGCCTTGCTCCTCCTGTTTATTGTTTAACTTTATCACCCACTTTCGGCGCTGTAAATTAAAAGGAGATGATGACTTTATGATGATGAGTTCATTATACAGTAACTCTTTTGTATATTGATTGCGTTTGTGCTTCATTTGCTTAACACATACTGGGGTTTATTAGGTCTTTCCAGGCATTGTTCTTGCTAAGAGAGGGCGCAGAAGCACAGAATGAATCTGAGTTTGTTAATTCAGTGTAGCCAATACATCTGTGCTGATTTACACATGCCAAGGACTCTGCATAAAAAACCATACAATAGCAAGTGGGGAAAGGGAGGTAGAAGGGGACCGAGCTTAGATCCAACAGAACGGGAGGAGCTGAGCAAAAGCACATTAAGGGTTGTCCTGAACTTGGAGTTTATGGCCGTTTAACAGCTGTAAGACTCCAACTTTGATACTATTACTTAGGTTTCTTAGTGCCTCGTTGCATGAGCAGACCTGTAGGCTTGAATCCTGTCACCTATGAGAAATGGTGTGGTTTGAGGCATTTCTCCAGGTTTTGGGGGACAGGCAGCAGGTATGACAGCCGTTATTCAGTGGTGAGGGCAGTCGGGCCACCTTCCATGTTTGCGCCTCGTAAATCACAGGAAAAGCCTTCAGTTAAGAGGGGCCAGTTTCTGGTTACTTTTACACTGAAAAAATGTATTTCTCCACAAATTTGAACTATTAGAAATATTTTTAGAGCGAGGCGGTGCCTGATACACAAGAATACATCGAAGTTTCTTGGATAAAGCAGAAAATTTGATAGGTGTTGTCTTGAGTGAATGCTCTAAAAAGCAGAAGTGATGCCAGCAGCAGGTGTTCAGGGGCACCAGCTGATAGTGGCACTATTTGGAGTCATGTGCAAGTGTTTCAGAAGCTATCAGGGTAGATTTCTCCATTTTTCATGGCTTGTTAGATGTTATTTTTAATCAAAATCTGGGCCATTGTGGATTAGCTAATCCTATGTAGCTGGGATGACATGGAGAAATCATCGGTAATCATGTTTTCAAGTGTGCTTCTGAGTCCCACTTTTTCCCCAGAGCAGAATTGCTAGCAGATGCTGGATGGCTGTGGGTTTTTTTCAGGGATCATAAGAATATCATACAGACAGATCATCACTATAACTAATCTGGGCTCCTTTCTGTATAAGATTATTATTATTGTTGTTGATGGTTTTGTTTTTAAGCTCCTTTTCAATGAAAAGCCAAGCTTTCAAATCAGAGCTTTCTGAGAAATAGATATCAATATTCTGAACCCATTAATATGGCAGAAGGATGTATTTACAGATCCTTTATTTAATACATTCTTCTATTGGGAGCTGCCTCCCCTGCGTTGTGTCCTCTATGCTCTGAAACATTAAAAGAAAAACACAGTAATTCCTGGTTGTTTGTCAACGTTAGTATTCCCACTGAGGCTTGTAAGGGCTTTTATGGGAAATGAGGACTATCAGCACACCTAGTCATTGCCGCAGTGCTTGAGATTTCCTCTTAATGTCAGTTTAAGAGGTGTGACACTCATGGCTGCATAGCACCACTTCATGTCATCGGAAGGTGCCATTAGTAACCAGCCTTCAGCTTTTCTCTGCTCGGTTGCAGTCTGACACTAAGTGGTACAGGAGGCTTTAGCTGCCTTCCTTCTGCTGGCTTGAGTGAAAGATGCAAGGATTTTCCTTTGCTTTGCTTTTCTTTTGCTTTCAGTTAGAAAAAGAATTTAGAAGGTAAAAAAAAAAAA
>JAOWBP010003503.1:4154264-4165100 GCA_028571105.1 Tragopan temminckii
AGCAAAAGTTCTGCTAGTGACTCCAGAGGAATCAGAACAAGGTCAGTGCTGAGTTCTTTTGGAATCACCACCGGAAAGTAATGATGGTAAATGTTAGCTCCCCCAGCAGGGTGAAAGAATGTATGTCTCTCTCTGGGTTACTGGAAAAAAAGAAAAATCATTCATTTTGAGCTGCACTCAAACACAGGGAGCTTTGCTATTTGTGCTAGATAAAACTGATAGATAGCATAATTTCAGGGGTGATTGAGAGCTGCGTAGTGAGGCATCTCCATTAAGACAGCCACCCAAATCTTGGTTCTTTTCCCATCTTTGAAACAAAGTAGAGCCAAGTTGGATGGTATTTAATTTAATAAACATAAGTCTCCTTCTCCAAGAAACCAGGCTGTCTCAGTGCTGTTCATAAGTCCTGTGAAATTTGGTTTAATTAACTAAATTCTTTCTTTCTCCACAACTTACATAGGTGAAAATCTGAACCCTATTATACGGAAACCAAACAAATGGCTAAAGTGTTGTTAAAGGCTTTGGGAAGCAAAGAAGTTAAACACAGAGATCACCATTTAAAAGTACCTAAAATTGAATAGCTGTCCATGTGTGTGCATGTATTTCTCACACATACACAACATGTATATGTGTCTGTGTGTGTATATATATGTGTATATATATATATACACACATGAATATATAATATAATATAACTCTTCAAACCAAATCACTCAAAGAATGGTGAACCTTATTACTGCAACCTGTCAAAAGGTAGGAGAAAGGGAGTATGTTACCCTGGTAGTTTACTAAAGAATTAAGGCAAGTTATTGGTGCTGGTACAGAAAACAAAATGAGCACTGAATTATAACCCTAGAATGGAAATCTCTGTGGGGTATCATTATGTGAGGGTACGTGCTTCTCATATTTGGCTCATATGTCACTTTTCAGACTCTGCAAAGCAGTGTGGGTGCTTGCTGGGCTCAACCTTACTGTTTTTCCACTGCTGCAAATGATACTCAGAGCATCACAAAGTCTTTGGTACTTTTCTACATAGACTATGAGTCATGTGCTTTGGATCCAGAATATATTTTTACTATTTATTTTACATGAATGTATTACATTGCCTGAAGTCTCAGGTGCCTCTATCAAATGCAAATCTTGACTAAGTCCACTGGAACTTAGTGAGTACACGTTGCTCAGCATTGCTGAGAATACACTAAGTGCCAAAGATATCAGGAAGGCCCTCTGGGACTCTCTGTCAGAATATCTTGAAAAAAATGAATGCTTTTTACTGCTTATCTGCAAACTTTCACAGGAGAGGGAAAAGGTCTGTCAGACCAGCTGTGTCAGTCTGTGAATGTAAATCTGCCAAATCTACTGTGTCAAGCTCAACAGAGTCAGTACTAGTAGGAATTTAGGGAAGTCTGTGTAAAGGTGTTTGTGTAAGACGGGGTAGGTGGATTGAGCTGTGTGACATGTGTGGCTCTGACTTGCAGGAGTAGAGGAAGAACATCTGCCCCAGGAATGGTTAGGGCTGTTGCACTGTGACTGCCTCAGCATCCTCCCTGGCAGAGAAGGTTGTGGGACCAAGAAAATGCTGAGTGACATGAGCTTCAGAACCAGTTACTTAATGCTTTGAGCAGGCCCTAAACCCCCAGCCCTGTATTTCAGCATCACTAGCTTTGTTTCCGACCACTGGTAGCTGACATCAAATCTTCCCTGAGGCCGTACAGGACACAGGCCCCCGTTCAGAAGTGCCCAGTGTGCAGCACTTAACAGGTTTTCAGCTGTACTGCAGCAGGTATTGTGCACCAGCCCTGAGCTCCTCCATCCTTATCTTCGGTGCAGAGGCCCGTGTTGCAAGCTGCTGGTGCTGCTCTCCTCCCCAGCCACACACAGCAGCTTAGAGTGGTCCCACTTCATGGAGGAGGGCACATGCAGGCCTCCCTGCTGCTCCACAGCAATCAGCAGATGAAGGAGACAGAAGGGTAGAGTGAAATGGAAATGCTTTGAAATAGAATTAGCGCTTGTTCCATACGTTGGATCTGCCAGCTCTGTGCATATCTCCTCATTTACATCAGTGCTAGACAGAAGAGGATATGACCAGTGCACTCCTGGGATGCTGCACTCCCTGGATGCTGCTCTTCTGATTCCCTTGGTCACAGGCTTTCATTGTCATATCAGCGTTAAGAAAGCAGTTGAAAAAGCCATAGTGTCTTAACTACTGTAATAGAAGTGCTGTAGATATATGAATCCTAAATGTTGTTTCTCCTTTTTCTTTAGCCTGGAATGTATTCTACCCATTGCTTCATGCTCGGATCAAATGCGTGCAGAAAAGCTCGTGTTAGAAGCCTTTGGATTACACACTCATACTGCTATGATGAGTACAGCTAGTGGCTGTGAGTGTAGGGCTCTGTGTGTACTGCTGCCATGCGATCAGCACGTGCACCAGGGAGCCTGCGTGCTTCAGCTGTGTGAGGCAGATACCTCTGCGCCTGGCATTCTGATTCATATGGTGAAATAATACACCATTTACTATTTGCACAGCATTTTCTTACTCATGTCTTGTAGATGAAGCTTCTGCAATGATTTGTAATTGAAAACAGTCTTCTCTTCCGTGTACCTGTAATCTCAAAAGTGCTTAACTGGGGAACAATGTTGTCCATTTAGGTGTATGTTACTCAGTTTGTTTCTCCCATGCTAAAAATCTATCTTCTCTCCTTCTAAAAATAAGTCACAAATACAAGCATTAGCTTAGTTAATGTGTGGCATTAGCTAATGCCACACTTTTCAAGAACATGTTCCCTTATTGCCACATGCACGTTGGATTTGGTTTCCATTGTATAGGTAGAGACCTGCCCTTCGGAGCTGGAAACCCAAGGTACAGCTCCCAGCAAGAAATAAAGCAGGGAATAAGATTAGACTTGTCTAAAATGACTCTACATTGGTAGAACTCCTCCTCTCTGGTCAGCTGGAGATGAAGTGCAGTGTGTCTGTAAGGCTGGCTGCTTTCATCTGTGCCCTCCGTGTCCTCAGCCGGCCCTTGGTGTGATGGGAGCCCCCATGTGCCTGCTGCAGGCTGTTACAAGGCGCTCTTAAATCAGGTTTTTCAGTGGAGCTTTGCTTTGGAAGTTTTGTTTGGCAGGCAAGCCTTAAGGGTTTGAATGGCTGAGCTGAGGTCACTGTGTGCAGCAAATAGCGTAGATTCAAATAATCAACAATGCGTTTAAAAGTGCTGAAATCTTTGGATGCATATTCATGATGGAACTGGGAACTTTGGATAATAAAGATTAAAAGATTACTTGTTATTTTCAAGGGTAGAAAGAAAAAAAAAAAAAAGCTGCCTTTTAACAAATGATTCAGAAGAAATACTAGAAAGTTAACTAGTGCCCAGCTCCAGCTGAACTCACAGCATTAAGCACCTGCTAAAGTCTTGTCCTGAGCTGGAGTTTGTGCTCAGATCCTGTAGTGCACTGAGATCCACAGAACATATTTCAAGCAGAACAGCTTTGGTTGCTTATTGTTCTTAACGTAGCACTTCTCTAATTGCAGCTGATAATGTAAAGCTGCAGTTTCTGAGCTAGGCAGTAGTTCTACATTCTTGCCGTGATGCATGAGAAGAAAAGGCTTAGTCTTCATCCGTGTACCTGTGCTTCAATAAATCCCACAATGTGTTTGAGGAGAACACTTCTTTAAAGTTTCTTCCCTCTCTTTTACGTATCGATTCATAGGTTTCTTAAGGGCGAAAGAAACCTTTAAACACCGCTAGCTCTGATGTCCTTCACTCCAGTGCCCCAAAGTACCTCCCACTTGCCTGGCACTGAGTGCCTTTCCGAAGCACAGCTTGCCACCCCTCCTGGCCCCTTGTGGTGGTGTTGGCCATCCCTCAAGAAGCTTGTTACCTCCCTGCTGCTAGAAGAAATAATGCTAGGTGCCTTTATTTCTGATTAGAACACAGATGCTGTTGCCTGTTACATATTCGTCAGCTAGCTCCAAGAGCTCTCGAGTACCCTGCATTTTCTCCCTGCAGCAGTGGGATGCACAGTGTAATCAGCTCACCTCTTGATGCGATTTTCATAAGCTAAATAGACAGAGGGTCTCGTGGCTCGCACTGTGAGGCTTTTCTTTGCAGCTCTTGAATAATTTCAATTGCTCTTCAATGTAAAATATTTCTCAATGTTCTTTCAGAATGGGAAAAGCAAAGTGTTTTAGCCATAACTCTATAAAAGTGAAAATTGTATCCTTTGTGTTGAAGCTTCACGTGAGGAACCTGGTAATCAATCTGTTCTGACATCCGTGTGTTTCAGACAATCTCTGTTTTCCAGAAAATGAAGCCTGCACAACTGAACTGTGCAGTCCTACAGTTGGCTGTCAGAAAGATGCTTGGTGTGAGGGATCAGCTCACAGCCAGCCCAGCTGTCTCTGTGCTGCTGCTGCCCTGCACTGTCATCTGCTGGGGTTTCAGGCTTCCTGTCACCTGCATATTTCATTGCCTGAGATTTCAGAATAGTTTCTAAACTTTTGTCTGGAATGTTGACAAGCATCAGTCCTGTGATGATCCCTGGGGAACCACAACTCTGCTACGCTGTAATAGGTCTTACTTACAGCTGCTTTTGGGGAGCTCTCAATTAGCTGGTTCTTAATGCATTTTTCAAGTGTTTCATTCATGTTGAAACATACAGGCAAATCTAGTTAACTGTTCTCCATTCAGACCGTGCTTTGCATTTTACTTAAAGGAATAGAAGATGAATTAGTCAGTGTCACGGTGCCCTATGGAGTCAGCTCTCAGTTGTCCAGCAGCAAACAGTTTACATTGGGATTGGCTGTAACTGGATACACACACTTGGATGGGTTGAGCTGTCTGACATACTCATCTCTGCACAGCATGCAGTCAGTTGATGTGAACCAGTGCTGACTCCATATTTTTTATTGCTCCTTTACTCTTTGTGAGCTGCTACCTACCCTATTGCCTCTAGTACTCGCCTAGTACAGTTTCTAAATGGATACTTCTTAAAAATATTGCAAAAATTGTAACAGTTTGGCAAAAACTTCGCTTAGTAAAGCAGTTTCTTTATGTCAGCCTACTTTAAGGCCTGATGGTAGCCAGCCCTGATTTAATACAAGCTCTGATTATATTAATACAGCCCTGATTAAATACCACCTTAGCAGTGGCCTTGTGTTGTTCCCAGGGCACAGTAACTCATTGGTGATATTGATAGGTGCAGTATTATCTGGAATTTTGTACATAGGTCAAACCATGGGATAGTTAATTCTGGAGTAATTACGTGATAGTTACGGCTACCTCAGATCCTTGCAGTCTCTCCCAAAGGTCCGACTTTCCACAAGTTCTCAGTGATGCTGGGGCTAAGTTATGTCAAATGTTACACGTGCACACCAGCGTTTCCAAGCGGACTCTCCAAAACACTCCTGTGCAGGACCAGACCTCATTCACTACCAGTGGAAAGTCACCCTGGTGACCTGAGGAGCCAGGTAGCAGTGTGGTAGCAAGGATGGAATCCTTTTGGGTGAGCAGCTGGCTGGTGGGTTGGGCTCAGGGGGTTATAGTGAATGTTGTTATGTCAGGCTGGCAACCGGTAATTAGCAGGGTTCCCCAGGGCTTCATTTTAGGGCCAGTTCTCTTTAATGTTTTCATAAATGACTTGTATGTAGAACTAGGAGGTGTTTTGACTAGATTTGCTGAAAATACTAAATTGGAAGGGGCTGTTGACTTGATCAAAGGTGGGGAAGTCATGCAGAGAGATCTAGACAAATTAGAGAGCTGGACAGTCACCAACTACATCAAGTTTAACAAGAGCTAGAGCTGGATTCTACACCTGGAAAGGAGCAATCCTGGCTATCCATATTCACCCCAGACTGGGGAATGAGTCGCTGGAAAGCAGCCGTGCTGAGAGGGATCTGGGGGTCATGGCCCCAAGCTGCTAGAGCTCAAGAAGCATTTGGACAGTGCTCTCAGACATATGATTCTTATGGGTCCTTTCCAACTCAGGATACTCTGTGAGTCTTTTCCATGGGTGGCACTGCAAAAAATGCCATCAGTTAGCAAAGACTCATGAGAGCTGAATGTGTTGTGGATTTAAGGATGTGGAAAGCTTTCCTTTAGACCAGAGGGTGCCTCCTTTACAGGTGGAACAGTGAATAGTGAACGTGTGTCAGTCAGAACCAGTGGTACCCAGACACATGTGAGCTGACTGCCTTTTGTTCTGTTATCTTGCAAGGTATTTTGTTCTTGGAAGCACAATAGTTCTGCCCTGAAAAAGTCCACAGTAACAACCGTGTTTCTGTATTCTGGCTGAAGAAAAGAAGGAAAGTGACTAATTCACTCTTAAAGCCAACTTTCAGAATAGCTGGTGTATCATTTTCGGTGTACGTGTAAATTGGAAACTACCTGCAGCGAAAATGGCATTCCAGAAAGTATGTGCTGAAGACACTTGTTATTGCAGAGCTGGTTAAATTATAACCTTTCATTGAGGTGATGACTTGAAGTTCAGTTAACATTTTAAATACACGTTTGGAGAGCAACGAGGAGGGCCTCCACGTGGAGATAGTCCTGAAAGCATTCCCTGCATGGGTGTCACCGGGGCAGAGCCAGCAGCAGAAGCTGTTCTTTAGCATCCTCTGAAAGCTTCTTCCATGTGGAACACATCAAGTGCTCGCCATGTGACGTTTCAGGAGCAGTTGCAGTTTCATGGATATCTCAGTTGGAAAGGAAATTTACATTGGAGACGTCCAGCAAGTCCTGCCACTTCTTGTTCAGTTTGTGTGGATGCTGCTCGTCCTACCATTAAGGAATCTCATCAGGACAGACGTTTTTTACTTACCTGGAAATGAAAGACAAATACAGTAGCAGAAGGAATTTATTTTAAAGGATAGTTTTTGCTGGGTTATATAACTGAAGATGGAGGAATACATGAAATGCAGGGCTTGTACTGCGTTGGTGTAGCAAGCTGCACTGCTTGAAGGTGATGGTAATGCTTTTCCTCGACTCCGAGCAGTGTTTTGAATAAAGGGAATCAGTTTAGTTTCCTAATAAATAACTTCAGCCAGTGTTTTCAGAAGGGATTTGTCAGTTGGTAAATGTCCTTGAGACAGATTTGAAAGGCATGCAGACCTGGCTTTTAATGGAAATACGCTGCCTCTAACAGCTGAGTTCACGGAATGAAAAGTAAGAAGTGCAGGTATACCTGGCTAATGCCCATAGATAATGCTGGGAGGACACAAGTCCTTAAGCTGTCGGAGCCTAATCCAGGGATCTAGCATAGGAGCTGCTGCAAAGCCAGGGATCTTAGGGTGTCATGGGCACAGAGAGGACAGGATGGGGAAAGCCAGCACTGACAATCCCCATCCCCATAGAAGCTCTGACACGGGCATCTCTCTGCATTTAGAAATACTTCCCCCCCCAAAAAAAAAATCGCCAACCAACCCCATCTCTGATACACTTCTGTCCTGTTTTAATGTCTTCCTTTCTTCTGACAGTAGCTGTGGGGAGAAAGTCATCCCTCTGGTGGGCCAGCGAACCAGGCTCTTGTGTAAGAATACTGCAGCGTGGTACTAGCTCTGTAACTGCAGAACTGAAGCAGCGCTCTGCATTATAGTTTGTGGCAACTCCTGGTAAATGCTTATCTTTTAAAGGCAACCTGTGTGTGTATAATGTATTAGTGTGCACCACCTGTTTATAAGCAGATTGGTGTTTAAGCAGTATATTACACAAGGGGGAGACTTTCAGCGTAAGTGAAAGCATCCCTTTCCATTATAAGCAGCTTGCTTCATCACAAACACCGGTGTTTCTTGAAAGTAGGAAATAAAGCCCAAATACTCCAAATATTTAAAACAGTCTAATTGAACGGTAATTGGCAGATTTGTAGTAGGTGGGTGGGTGGAATGGCTCTTTCACAGCAAGCCACAGCTGCTCTAGCTAGCTGCCTTTGAAGAGCTGCTTAGGGAAGGAGAAGGAAAAGAAAAACTGAAAAATCAGCTGCTTAATTGCATCTAGTAGTTCTTGAAGCTGCTGCGTGCCTCCACCCTTTGGAAGCTGGGCTGCTGCTCTGCAGGATGCAAGCTTTGTGTTGCTGTGCTGAGGGGCATCTGTGGGCAGACTGCTCCAAAACACAGAGATATGGGGTTTGCAAGTTGTTTAGTACAAATGGGTGTGTACAGTGTTGGACTTCATTCGCAATTCACTGCATTATATCCATGTGACAGAATGTCCACGGGGTCACCTCTATGCAGATCTCTGATAGCTGGAGATTATCCTGGAAATTGCATCTGAAATCTGTTTGCATGATTATTTTCACTGGATATTTGTGGATTGCAAAACGCTGAATGTAAATAGCAGAGTACATACCCAAGCATTGTTTTCCAGCAGAGAAAGGGCCTCTGTTGTCCAGTTATTGTTTTGCAATAATCACTTCTGTTTGGGCAGCCGGAGATACATTTTGAATAAGCAGTTATATCTGAATAAGCATATTATGACACTTATCCAGAGTTTGTTCAAAACTGGACTCTAAATTTCATGGGAATGAAGAAATTCTCCCTGGGATTTCCACTTAGTTGACTCAGAATTGGTTAAAATGTCAGCACACCCAGCCAGACTCTAGAAGTATTGCACGGCATCAAGAAAAAGTACAATGAATTTTAAAAGCCACTTCGATTCCAACTTTCCATTTCCTTTCTCTGTGATTATTACTTTGTTTAAAAAATGAAAATTGTATGCCCCTCTGTTCAAACTTTATTACTGCTTTGGCAGCATTACTAGAACATTAGTAGAGGACATTATTTTGATTTATGTGGTATTGACTTAGTTGATCTGTTTGAGGAGTGGAGGAGTTGGTATTAAACAAGCACTTGAACATCTCTCCATTTGGCATTTACTTTTCAACGTGTCTTTGAGTTGGCTGAGCACCTCCTTTGAAAATTTCCTCTAGCAGCACACAGATTTCCCTCCTGGGCTTACACACAGTGCTCAGAAAAGATACCTGATGGACCGTGCCATCTCCTCTGCCGCAGAGGAAAGGCCCAGTAAGTAACGGCCCTGTGT
This sequence comes from Tragopan temminckii, assembly GCA_028571105.1. Taxonomy (NCBI): domain Eukaryota; kingdom Metazoa; phylum Chordata; class Aves; order Galliformes; family Phasianidae; genus Tragopan; species Tragopan temminckii. The sequence goes on from JAOWBP010003503.1 coordinate 4,163,302, forward strand.
TTGAAGGGAGCTGGGCCTGTTGGTCTGTGTGCTTTAAGGCTGGCCAGATGAGGCAGGGAGTTCCATTTCCATCCCACATAGCCCCGTTCAGCAGCACAGGTCCTGCTGCATGTGTGCAAGACTGTGCAGTTGTCCGTGGTTCGCAGAGGGCGATGCACTTTGTTAGTAGTAACGATTACAAGGGGAGATTCCTGGGGGCTTCTTGCTCCTGATGAGCCTGCCAAGCAGCAGGTATAACTTGACCTATCCTTTTTGCTTTCTGCCTGTGTCTCCCAGTTTGCTTGGGATCCCTACGTGTGTGTTCAAGAAATGCATTTGATGCTGATTGGAACTAATTCTCCACCACAGTGGGGGGGAATTAGCCCGCATTGCTCTGTGCTAACAGCTATAAGCGGTGATAATTAATAGCTCCTAATTGCTTAATCAGTGTAAAGTTTTACACTATATCATATGCGAAGGTTTTTATGTTCTGTGGGTGAGCAAGCCACCAATTAATGCATCAAGTCGTACAGCCTTAGCAGTGCTGTCAGTTCCAGGCAGAGAAAAATAGCTAGTGTCTTCATTACCCCCCTCAGGTCCCTTTCTGCACTCGTTCCCGTGGCCTGAAGACATTTTTCTGTAGCAGCTGAAGTAACATTACAGAGCACTTGCTATCAGCTCGCAGCTGTCAGTGATAAATACGAATTCGCTGGCCTGAGCCCGTTCAGTGCTGCTGACATGCTCTTCTTGGCTTTCCATTTATTCCTTTACCTCTGGTGGCCAATCTCTCTTAAAATCAAAAGTGCCTGCCACCAGCGTGTCTGCTGATACTCTGTAATTTCAGAACGCTCAACAGATTCCCAGTCCCCTACGTGCATGAGCACTGTCTCCATCAGGCATTACTCATGGAAATGCATCCCCTTTGGCTGTTAGTTTTTGTTTGCTCTGGTGCTGGTTGGCGTTCATCTCCGCTCCCTCTGCCCTGCCTCTCCCTCACGCTGTCCCCAGATCTCTCCCTTTGCTTTCAGTGCCTATCTCTTCATTTTGTGGACCTGTCTCCCACGCCACGTTCTTTGCAGCTGCCTGTGTCCCAGTCCCTCTCCATTTGTGTCTCTTTTCCTATCTGCTGAGGAAGGTCAGGGGGTGATAGGGGTGCTGAATGAGGCTGGATGGCAGACTTGGAAGTCCTTGTTGGAAACAGTAATTAGCAGAAGTTTGCTTTCGCCTCAGCTATTTTTCACAGCAGCAGTGATAATTTCAGTGCCACGTACAGCTTGTTAGAGAAAAGCTTGGATTTGACCGGATTTTATTATCCCGTGTTGGGAAACTGTTTGGTGGTAACATCCTGAGGTTAGCTGATCTGAAATCAGCTAAAGCAACACAGTTCAATGGCAGTACAGGATGGGCCCTTAGATTTCTGTCCTATAACACTTATATGGAGAGGAGGAGAAAATGAGCACTAGTGTTTCCTGTCAATGCTCTCTTCTCTTACAGGAGGTTATACTTTCTCTTGCAAGGCAAATCTCTTCTGCTCTAAAGGAAGGAAATCCTGAAAAGTGTGAGGGTCTCTGATGGCCAGCACAGGGCTGGTAGAAAACGCAAAATTATTTTAACTTAACAAAGAAGTGTGAATGAGTGGGTGTGTGATGATAGGAACTGCCAGTCAAAGACACAGAAGGCATTACAGCCTGATACAGGCAGAGCAATCCATCACAACAGCGGTGGCTTTAATTCCCATTAATGCTGTGCTGTGGTGTTTGAATTATGTTTTGATTGCGTTTTATTTTCCTGGACCATAAAGTTAAGTCTTGAGCACCCTT
>JAOWBP010003503.1:4165200-4178245 GCA_028571105.1 Tragopan temminckii
AGAAAACGCAAAATTATTTTAACTTAACAAAGAAGTGTGAATGAATGGGTGTGTGATGATAGGAACTGCCGGTCAAAGACACAGAAAGCATTACAGCCTGATACAGGCAGAGCAATCCATCACAACAGCGGTGGCTTTAATTCCCATTGCTGTGCTGTGGTGTTTGAATTATGTTTTGATTGCATTTTATTTTCCTGGACCATAAAGTTAAGTCTTGAGCATCCTTTTGGCATTGCTAGCATTATTGTAGGAGAGAAGTTCTTTTAGGTTGAGGATGAGTTTAAACGAAGAAGCTAATAAATGATTTATGGATTTTTTGATAGTTAATCAATTATTTTAGAGTGTTAGACAAGTAAAGAGTTTCCTTATAACCATGCCTTGTAACCATCAAAGCCACTGTTTTTGGCTGTGTTTATTTGCACTTCAGTATTGGTATGCTGCAGATAGGCTAGCGTTTATTAATGATTTATTAACCTGGTAGAAGCCATCCATAAATGCAAGCTTTGTACAAAGGGAGACGTTTCTTCTCTTATTTCTGCTTTCCTTCCCCTACTGAGAGGGGTCTGCTTATGACAGCTGGGATAGCTGATGGGAAAGAAGCAGCATTCTCCGTACTACAGTGAGCTTAGAGCTAAGAGGAAGACTTCATTTTTCTTGTCTTGTCAGTAACTTAATCCTCTGCGGTTTTGCTGTTCCTGAAATAATAAAGTCAGTCTGGAGACAAAGGAAAGCCCTTCTCAATTCTCAGGAAAGCACAAGGATAAAGTAACCTTGGTCTTTTCCAGCCTAGCGAGCAAGCTCTTCCTGCCTGTGACTTTCTCCATTCAGCAGAGCAGAGGCATCTTCCACAAAGGAAAACCTACTGTGGAAGTTATGATGGTAGTACTCTGCACCAGGCTCCATCATGAAGATAAGTGGCATTAGTATTGGCCTCGGGAGATGAGCCCAGGAGACAAGGTATTGGTTTTCCACATGGGGTTTGCCAAAGCAAAACTAATTCTCATCCTCCTGTGGAAATCTGTCCTTTCCAAGTTTGGATTTCATAACAAACTCTGTAAAAATTAGGCAAGCCTCCTTTTAACTCCTTCCCTCCTCCTCTGCGTTCTGATGAATAAAATGTTGTCATCCATTCAAAGCAGTTCTACTATTCCAGAGCAGAAATGTACTGTAGCATCACTTCTGTGGAGGGGGCAGGAGACTGTTCCAGGTTCTTCCTTTCCATATGTCACTTATAAAGAAGATAAATCCTTTGGCTGATGTGTCTTCACTAATGTGCAAGAATTCAGCAGGTGGACAAGGTTGCATTTATAGAGGCCATTGGAAATATTTCTTTGGGCATATCTCAGTTAATTCTTAAATCACTGTTTGATTATAATAAGAATATACCTAATGCATAGTTGCAGGTGGAATTTTGCTCCTTTGGGGAAGTTTGGGCTGCTCTGTCAGTGCTGAGTGTTCCTAGGTTCATCTGGTTACAATTTAGACTTCATTTTGCTCTTGGTATCTTGGTGCCAGAGACCAGTGCTGGTAATCACAGGAAGGAATTCCCTCTTTTTGTTGGCTGTTGCCTCAGAGCAAAAGGAAGAAAGCTTCTGCAGTGTCATGGTTTGCTTTTTCTTTATTACTTATTTCCTTTAGACCTTGCTGATGTATGTTGATAGGTTTTGGTGTATTTTAGAGACACAAAGAATAAAGAAAATAATCTATCTTATGCCAAGAATCATTTGATAAGTTTTTCTCAAATCTATGTTGGCTCACTGCAATCTAAAAGAAATGTGTATGGGAAGAACTGTGAGAAGTAGCACAGTAGTAGGACTTCATCAATCTCTTGGCCAATTCATTTATTATTGTTTAAGGCTGACATAGAGATCTGATGATGCGAACTGTTCCTCCTATCAGCGTTCCTTACACTCCGGGCTGCTTATATTGACTTCCATGGGACTGTTTTTGTGTTAAGATTTACAGAGCTGATCTTTAATGGGTAGCAGTCTGTCCTTATTACATTGGGAAAACCAGGTGAAATACTGAGTTATGGGAGGGCAGAATCTTGACCAGTTCATATTGAGAGCAAACAAAGCTTATTTTTCTTTTTATAGTGAGAAACCAAGGTAGACACACTGTTTGGAGTTTGGTTCTTGTTTTTAATTCTCAGCCTATTTGACCTTCAAAGGACATGTAATAATGTGATTCAGAAGTGTGCTGCCTACCAGCTCAGCTGCTAGTTTTTGTCTGTGCAGTTGAGAAAGGTGAAAACAATGAAGCAGAGACTTTGAGTTCCCAATAAAAAAAACAGAAAACCGGCAGCCTTTTCTTGCTATTTTGTTAAATATCTCTATTTAAATGCAAATGATCATCTGACACTGTCAAACAGAGTCATGTATCAGGAAGCAGGCATGCAAGTTAAGAAAAAAAATTAAATGATTTTTGAAGATGCTGGATCACTTTTATTTCCAGGAGTACCAGTATTGGCTGAGCATGTTTTTAGTTGCATAGCAAGGGTCAGCTCAGCATCTAGGAATTTCAAATCTGAAGGTTTTTATTTTAAGTGTAGCTTGTGCAGCAGTGCAGGAGGACTCTCTACCTAGAGGGCACTTGGAGGGATGACTGAAGTATTTTCTGTGCTATCTCCCTGCCCATATTGTGGTGGAAAGCCCAGTGCATGTGGTAGGATTCAGAAGGGGGCTGAAGTCAGGAATAGAAAGGGGCAGAAATGGCCAAACTGGTTCCTTCTCCTGCCTCAGATAGGAGCTGTGAGCAGGCTGTGCCGTGCTTTACACTGCGTCCAGCTGCAAAACCTGTAGCTTTCCACCTGAACTGCAGACCCCTAGAGCTAGACTGATGTGAGCTTTGACCAGAGGTAAGGATTGGGCAGAAAAATGGAGCCAGCTCTCCTGTCCTTGGGTTTCAGTTTCTCCTTTGTTTCCTCCATCAGTGACGCTCCAGCAAGCACTGAGCTAAGGCAGGTGCAGAAAGGTTATCTGAACGTGCATCCATCCTTCTGCCCGCTTGTCCTTTTGGTCGGTCTTTATAAAATGTTTTTTCTTTTTTTTTTCAGCAAGGAGTGTGCCAAAACCAGGAAACAAATTGTATCTTACCAATTGCCTGTTGAATGTTCTTCCTTGGATTTGCTGTTTACTTTACCTATTCTATTCTTATAAATCAATATGGATGTGTTAGCTTACTGCGCAGGGCTCCTGTAGCCTGTTAATAATCATAATAATTGTTATTACTGATTAAAGTTGCATCATTCATGCCAGATGGAGTCCCCTCCCCGTCAGCCAGAACAGGTCTGCATTATGTAGTTATAGAATATTTCTGATCTAAATAAACAGATGGCAGAATGTGACAGCAAATTATGTGCTGGTGATGTCAGCAGCAACGCTCCCCCGGTATAATTGCTTTAAATGAACACAAGTGCAGCAAGGAGCTGGTAGCTTTAACAAGGTAGTTGGCATACAGTGTGTAATTACTGCACAGCATAATCAGTAGATCATCAGTGATACGCAAAAGAACTGGTGTTAGAAAAGCAGTGACATGAAGTCCAACGTGACGCAGCTCTAACGGTGGTTTTACTCAACTATGGAACATCTTGTGTGCGTATGCTGCCAGCGAAGGAGTGGTGTTTTCTTTTGGATTGACCCAGCCTTAGCTGAGAGATATTGCATTTTCTCCAACATTGGCTCCCAAGTCAGAGCATGTGGAAAGCACTTGATATAGCGAAGGGTGTAATAGAGCAGCATTAACAGCAGCTGCCATTAGCACAGCAGCAAGAGGTTCCTGAAGGCTTTGGTTAGCTTGCGGATCAAGTTCAAGATGGGAATTCACTTCATGGATTTTTGGCTGTATTCAGTGATGAATACAGGTTTAATCTAAGGTAAGGCCAGGTTACTGCAGTCAGAAGAGCAGTGGGAAAGCTCCTGCCCTTCAGGAGGCAGAAGGAGTTGTCCATTCCCTGGCCGTGTCCAGATGGGAGCTGCAGGATGAGGTGTCCCTTTGCTCACCATCAGAGCTGGCATGGGACTGTCCGAGTGCTGACTCAGGTAATGAAACCTACAACTAGAGAATGTGCCAGTCCTTCTGCCTGCGTTCTGTTTCTTTGCACAGCAGTTAGTAGTTAGCTGTGAAAGGGAAGGCTTCCACAGCCTCCTCAGTGCAGGATTTCAGTCCTGAATTACTGCGTAATGTTTGTGAAGACTGTGCAAGCTTTCAGGAGGGAGGTTTGGCTTTTGATCGCTTGTCTTCAAAGTTTACTGCCTCATTTTTCAGGTGAAATTGAACACAAGATGAGATGGGTATTTGCTCAGCCGTCCCTTGTACCACAGAGGAATGAGCAAGTCTTACATAGGGTGCACAGAGAACAGCTCTGGATGATGAAATTGTTCCTCATCTTATGTGTCTTTTTTGGTTTTAAAATGTCTCCTTCATATTTAGCAGACCTAGGGATTTAGAGTATAAAGTACCCGTACAGGTCTGACACCAATTCTGGTTATTTATCTGGGCTCTTTAAGGGCACTGTTTCAACCTCCAAAGGCAAGATGGACCCTTCTAATTAACTGTTGCTGAAGCCACATCTCTAATCTCTCTCCATTTCTTTCTCTCCTAAAGGTGGTCGATGCCACAAGTCCTGCACAGGCCGATGCTGGGGACCCACAGAGAATCACTGCCAGACCTGTAAGCAAGCATGACTCTGAGGGCTGAAAAATGAAAGGGATCCTATTTTTTTTTAGCTGAGGAAAGATACTGTGTATTCTTCTCAGTGCAGCTCTGAAATATTTCAGGTTTTTTTTTCTGTAGGTTTTTACCAGCTGATGTTCTTGTTTTCCTTCCCATGTGAATTTGTGTTTTTCTTTCCTCTCTTGTGCTTTCTAAAAATGCTTAAGCTAACGTGAATTCTCTTTTCACTTCCTGGTGGCAACGTGGAGCGTGGCTCCTGGGAATATTGATGGGTAGTTTGGAATACACTGAAATGAATTGGAATAGAAGAATCTACTAGGTGGATTCAGAGATCTTTAATGATGGCCTGACACTGGAAAGTTCCTAATACCAGAATAGTGTTAATTTCACTGGGAGCATTAGTTATCTTGTAGAATTGTTCTCTTTGTAATAACTCAAAATGTAGTTGAGTTATACAGAAAGAGAATAATGATTTTTTTTTTGTAAAGGAAGTAATAAGAGAAGGGCTGTTCACAATGTCTGTCCTCTTGAATTTAGAGAGCATTAAAATGAGTAAGAAAGAAGAACGTGTTGAGAGAGTTTCTTCCTTGTATGCTTTCAGTTCCCCCAGAAAGGCACTAAGGAGCTAGAAGTGCAGTCAAAATATTAGCAAATAGAAAAGAGGAGAAAATCGAGAGCTTTTCCTACAAGTTCTTCTTTTTTTTTCTCTTGTGGGAATAGAACTGTTCTTTGCATTTTCTTTCTATCAAACTTAGGATGATAGAAATTGGTTGGGTTTACTGGAGTTAATGAAGTGGTTGCTGATACCTCCCTTAAGTGAGCACAGCTCTGGCCCACGCTCGCTTTCTTGGCGTTATTGTAGGAAGGATTAACTGCAAGGGCACCAGCTAACTATTTGATCTTAGGTTAGCCCAGTGTCATCTGTCCCTTTTGTTGGAACTATTAGAAACAGTGCAACCATACCTTTTTTCCTTTTTTTTTCCTTTTTTTTTCCTTTTTTTTTCCTTTTTTTTTCCTTTTTTTTTCCTTTTCCTTTTCTTTTCCTTTTTTTTTCCTTTTTTTTTCCTTTTTTTTTCCTTTTTTTTTTCCTTTTTTTTTCCTTTTTTTTTCCTTTTCTTTTCCTTTTCTTTTCCTTTTCTTTTCCTTTTCTTTTCCTTTTTTTTTCCTTTTTTTTCCCTTTTTTTTTTTCCTTTTTTTTTCCTTTTTTTTTTTCCTTTTTTTTCCTTTTTTTTCCCTTTTTTTTTATTCCTTTTTTGTTCATTTTTTTTTACTTTTTTTTATAAAGTAGTTGGAGCAACAAATTTTAGCAAGTAAGAAATGGTAAATAGTTTGACATGAATGGCTTAGGAGTAAGCACCATCAGGAAATCCAATCCAACCTGTCCATGGCATCAAAAAGGGTACAGCCAACAGATCTGCATGCACATAGATGTTCTGCCACACTGGAGGGTGCTTCTTCAGCTACATCACTTGATGCTGCTGGCAAAGTTGATGGCAGTTATATTTCTCCTAAAGCTTACATGTTCATATGTTACTATTTCACATTGAACTTCATTTGTGGATGTGAATAAATTTGTTTTGAGACAGGTTGCAGGAACAGCTGTATAATGAAGCATATTCTTGTTTGTCCGAATGGAGCTAGCACATCTCCTTTCTGTGCTGGTGGTCTTTGTGAATGCTGCAAAGAAGTTGCTGCAGAGAAAACCTCTTATGTCAGGGTTATGTACTCAAGTCCATAGAGCAAAGGGACAGAACCCTAGCTGACTACAAGGGTTTTATATCACAGCCAGATTAGAATTAATTGATGATGCTTCATTAGGCCTGTTTATCTATCTCTGTTATTCTCCCCAACAGAGGTAGACTTATTTGAGCCTCATGTGGTTATCTCATCAGAGGACACTGCAAAACCTTGGCACTTACATTCTATAAGGACGACCTGATCCTGGCTCAGGCCTTGCTTCCAGCCAGCAGAGGCTCCAGCCTCCTTAGCATTGGACAGACCAGCTGGACTCTGTGGCTGTTCAAGTCCACGTGGCAGGATCGGCTCCCATGATCTCAACCTGCACAAAGCACTGCTCTCAGATAAGCGAGCTGATTTGGTGGATTAATGTAGTAATACCAGGGAGAGCAAAACTTATCTGCAGTGTTGTGGAGTCTGGAGCTTAGCAGAGCTGCACGGTAGGTTTGCTCCCGGAGTGACAGCTCTCTCTTCCTTCACAGTGACTGCCCTCTCAAATCTAAACAGTGGGGATAGGCTAAGGCAGGACCATGGATTCAAAATAATTAACTATGGGTAGACACATGTTATCTAAGTTCCAGGCAGATGCACAGATCACACGTTTCTAATTTGAAAGAGCTGCTTTACATCCTTTTACCTGGAAGCACACTGTCAGCGTAGTTCCCTTTGTTCTCCTGTTGTCAGAGATAGGAGCTAATTTTTGGTTGTGTGTGTTCTCTTTGCTCCCTGACCTCATGCTCTAAGTGAAAAGCAGGACTGAACAGAAAGGCTGACTGTTGGGCTGGCAGCGAGCAGTCCTTTTTTGCAGTTATGCAAAACCATCTGAAACAAAGAATATGAATAGGAACTCAAAGCATAAAAACCCAAGGTGTTAAGCTTTTGCTACCTTCATTTCTGACTTTAAAAGACATGCCTGGCTTTCAGTATCATTAATGATACAAGCTGGAGATGGGATGAGTGGTATCAAACATTGCATGTACCTTCACCTGGTCACCTTGGGGATGGGGATCTTTCAAATGCATGCAGGAGAGCATTCAGCAGTACTACTTCCCAGTGTCACACTGTTTTGTTCGTCTGCAGCAGCTTGTCTGCATTTAATAATTTCACTTTTTTATGCACTCACTGAAGCAAAAAATTCTAATGAGCCCCCTTCCCAAGATAAGATTTAAATTATTCTCCTGGGAAAAGGATAAAAAAAAAAAGAAAGATCTTAATCCCTGTCTTTCATTTCAAATTACATATGGGGGAAAAAAAAATAATATCCTTTTGTTTTTGTATGAATATTGTCTACCTGTCTTCTTCTTATGTTGCCTTCCAGCTATGTCTCTCTATACGTATGTCTCTCTGTCTGAAATGCCACCTGCATCTAACTCTGTCCTCGTGTCTCTCTAAATGTGACAAGAAAACTTATGTATTTAAGAAGGCTATTAATGGGAAATTTTAAATGAGCTGTTCCATCAGGAGTTGGAACAGAGGTAATTTCAGGGTAGTGTTTTATGCAGTTAACAATCCATTTTTCTTTCATACTTAAAAATTAGTAAATATTAATCTGGTACAAAAACTAGAGAGTATTCTTTCTCTCCGTGTCAAGAAAGGCTAATGTGGAGTAGCATAAAAAGCATCTGTTTTTCACATAGTACTGGGCATTTGCTAGACAGAATGTAAACCACTTAAACATAAGAACAAAAGCATTTGGAAGTTACTGATCAATTTCTCTAATCTGTGCTTGGACTATTACTGTTTTTGCTGTTGATTTCTGTTTGGAGTATTTGTTTCATTTCCATATGAAAAGAAATTGCAACTTTTATAAACGGAATATATTATTTTATTAAAATGACAGATTATGCATTTTGTCCTAGAGGAATGTAACCGAAAGAGAAGAATTCCAATTAAAATACAAGTCCACTAAGGGAATGCAAAGAAGGGGAAAAGCCTTTAAATCAAACTCTAAACACAAACATTCAGCAAATGTGCAACTCTGTGTGACTGTGTGTGTGTACAGGAGCTTGGCCTGAGCATAATTGTATTTATACAGTCTTTGTGCAGCTGATGTTGCTGAGAAAAAAGAAGGTGCAGATGCAGTAAGTACCCAATTAGAGCAGCAAAAGGCAGGCGGGAGCCTGGTGGGGGAGAGGGAAAGAGCTGAATCGGCAGCTTAGATCAATCAGGGTAACCTAGCATTTTTGCTTGGAGACAGCATCTTTAATTAAAATCCTTGTATTTCACTAATAACTTTGCATGTTCGTAAGACTTTTTCATTGATTTCACTTTCTTCCCCTTTTTCCCTTCATAGATTTATAGTGCCCTGACATAATTAAAGATGAAGGGAAACAATAAAAGAGGCCGATTAATTGCACACACACATGAAGTGCCCGTTCCACCCCATGCCTCACACAGTGTTTTGCCATTAGAGTGAAATACCAGTGAAGATCGACAGTCAGCATTCTGCTCACCCCCCAGGAGCCAGCTCCAATGCATGGCACCTTTTGTCAAGACCACGAGCATTACACCATTAGAACAGCTGCAGGAATTGAACTGTTGAGCTGTTATTGGGATCTGAACAGCCAGATGGTTTCTGGACTTCTAACAATACATAGCATGGTATTTATTTTGTCTTGGGGAAGCACCTTTGCTGTGAGCTGCCTTGAGTGAGTCCTTCAGAAGATTCAGCCTCTTACGCTGAGATGTTTTCTGTCTGCCTTTGTGGTGCCACTGAGGTTCTCTGACAGCTCCTCCTCAGAGCTGGGCCCTCAGCAGCAGCTGTAATGCAAATACAGTGTGCAGGGGATAATAAGGTATGCTGTGGCCTTTTCCTACAATGAAATGTTGGCATTTCTGTTGGCACTGTTTGCTTTCCCAGGAAAAGAAACGTAGCAGAAACAATTAGGGAAGAACAGCAACAAGCTTTGGCTGCAACTGTAGATTTTGCAGGCTGCTTTATAACTTTCTGGTCCTCAGGAGAGCTCAAACCACGCTCTAACCTGAGCAGCTCCATAGGGGCTGCATTCAACCAGTGCCGTATCAGAAGCAGGGAAGCACTTTCTGAAGTCACTGTGCTGAAAGGGGCTGTGCTCCTCCACGTCAGTCCTGGTGCTTTTTGGGAGGAAACATACTCTGGAATGGCTTGCAGCTGGGGCTCTTCTTTTTGCTCTTTTAACACCCTGCCAGGAGCCTTCTCCACAGGGAAGCATGACTGTGCATCCTGGTGGGCATCGTGGTTCCCAGCAGCAGCTGGCACTCGGGAGATGAAATTATAATTGAGCTCATTAGGTAGCTCGGACTAATTTTCTGCACAGAGGTGTTGTGCACCAAGACTTCCCAGATTTAAGCACAGCATTAAATTGCAGTGGAGCGGCGGCAGAGAGGAATGCTTTTTATCAGCGTCCCGCTGGTAAGCGGCCGAGCTGTGCCACCATGTCCCCTCCTTTTTAGTTGAGACTGTTAATTATATCTGCCTGAAATTTGCCTTCTAAGCTGTGGGCCTCTAGTGCAACTAAAGAAAAAGCGAAAATCTGTAAGCCTGCAAGGTGGGATAGGTGGGTGCTGCTGAGGGAAGCAAGTTTTGCGTTCTCTGTCCTCTTGAATAGAGAAGTAATGAAATGCTTTTAGCAAAATAATTAGCAGAGGTTAATTACAGAAGTGCAACAATCTCTGCTCCTTATCAAGACAGCTGACAGCACATCTTCCTGACATTTTGTCAGTGGTGGTTGGTATAATCCTGCAGAAAACTTTAGTTTCTTCTTCTGTAAAATAAAGTCTGAGGCTATAGCTGCAGTGAGGGAAATATTCCACTTGTTGACCGTTCTTTGCCCAAGACTAAGCCCTGTTGTATGGTTCCACTTAAATTGCTATGCTTGCTGGTTGGTATAGTTGTATACTTGCGAGTGAAGGCTAGGTTGTTAACAGGAAAACGGTGAGCAGTAATTCCAGCCTGAAAGTTGTACTCTGCTCTGTTATCTCATTGCCTATTTCTGAAATTGATTGCCAGCAGTAACAGCTTTTGGCTCTCGATTTCTGCATACTTAGTGTTGCAGTTCTTCACAGGTAGAGCGGATATAGAAGAGGTGGGCTCTTCTGTTACTTCGTCATTTGTTGTTGTTGCTCCGTATCCATCCATGAGCTGTTTATAAAACTGCAGTAATTTGAAATTAGTTTTCCACCTGATTTTTCCAAGGGTACATGTTAATAAAGATGAGAAAGGAGGAATTTCATACAGTGTTGTGTTCTTGAAGATACCATCAAGATATCCTGGAAGGAAACAGTTACTAGTTGAAAAAATTACCTTAAACCTTAGTTTAGTGGATTTTTTTATTTTTTTTTTACAGTATGTTGTTGTTCAGCTTGTTTTCCTCAGCGTGCAGCTGAAGAGCTGTCTCCTCAGTTCTGATTCTGACACGATCGTTTTTCCTTCCTTCTCCTAGTAACAAAGACCGTGTGTGCAGAGCAGTGTGATGGACGGTGCTACGGGCCCTACGTCAGCGACTGCTGCCACCGGGAGTGCGCTGGAGGCTGTTCTGGACCCAAAGACACTGATTGCTTTGTATGTGTGAGACTTCTCATTTTTCTTCTTCCTGGCAGACACAATGCATATTTTTAGTGCTTTAACCCATGAAACTCACAGTTTTGCCCCTCTGAATGCATTGCATGCACGCTCTCAGATTTTGACTGTGAACTCTTAACATTTAATATTTTTCGCTTTATATTGGCATCACTTATCTGCTTAATATTACCCATTAACAGATTTGAGATTTGTAAATACGGATTGGGAAACATTAATATGGTAATCTCTGTGATTTTTATTTTTTGCTTTCCTATAATTTTTTTAGAGGTGATAGGGAATTTTCAGATGTATTTATCATTTCACTCGAGTATGGCTTTTATTACTGCACAATGCACTTTTTATTTGGAAGTCAGGTTTACAATTTAGCTTCTTCATGAAAGATGTTCCCTATTACTCCCAGACTGGATTTAAACACAGCTTTTTTACTAGCCATACTAGGAAGGAAAGCGGTTCCCAAAATATTCTACCTCATGTATTCTACTACATATTCTTAAGATGAAAGGACAAAAGAAGAGAAGACATTTTTTTCAGTGCATATAGACCTTTACCCAAATTTGTCTCATTTGTACTTCATATTAGTAACAGTGTAAATAACATCAGCCACCAACACCGATCTCAAGAAACATATAGCTCATTGCTCTGTGTTGCAGAGGCAAGTTTTGCTGATGTTTTCAAGGGCAGCAAACCTAGACCAAAGGAAGCTTAGAATTAGAATTAGAATGTGCTCAGCGAAGTGGATCTTCAGAGGTTCCCGAGTAATGGAGGGGACGAACACCAGCAGACTTGGGTGAGCTCCTCTTAAAACCTGCCGGGCAGTATTGGAAGGAGAGATCTATGCTTTATTAAAGCACATGCAAGATGAGGAGGTGATCTGAGTCAGTCAGCATGGCTTCACCAAGGGTAGATTGTCTGATGGCCTTCTGTGATGGAATGGTTGCACTGATGGACAAAAGAGGGGCAACTGATGTCATGTACCTGAACTTGTGCAGGACATTTGGCATGGTCCCACACTGTATCCTTATCTTTAAACTGGGATGATATGGATTTGAAGGCTGGACTATTAGGTGGATAAATAATTGGTTGGATGATTATGTCCGGAGGGCTTGTTGTCAGTGGCTCTGTGTCCAGGTGGAGGCCTGTGATGACTGGTGTCCCCTAGGGGTCTGTCTTGGGACTGACATTCTTCAACATTCTTTATCAATGACCTAGACAGTGAGATCACTTGCACTCTCAGGAAATTTGTGGAAAACACCAAGCTGAGTGGTGCAGTTGGTTCAGAGAAGGAAGGAATGCCATCCAGAGTGGCCTGGGCAGGCTTGAGGAGTGGGCCCTCAAGCTGTGAAGCAAATGAGATCCAACAAGGCCAAGTCAAGGTGTTGCACTTGGGTCAGGGCAATCCCAGATACATGTACAGAGTGGGAGAAGAACTCTTTGAGAGCAGCTCTGTAGTGAAGAACATGGGGGTCCCAAGTGAATGAGAAGCTTGATGCGAGTCAGCAGTGTTCTCTTGCACCTTGGAAGTTCAGCTGTATCCTGGGCTGCTTCGAGAGAGAGATGGCCAGCAGGGCAACGGAGGTGATTGTTCCTCTCTACTCTGCTTTCATGAGGCCCTATTCTGAAGTATCATGTCCAGGCCTTGGGGTCACCAGCACAAGAAAGCTGTGGAGCTGCTGGAGCAGGACCAGAGGAAGGCTGTAAAGACGATCAGAGAGCTGGAGCACCTCTCCTATGAAAACAGGCTTAGGCAGCTTGGTTTGTCTAGCCTGGAGGAGAGAAGGCTTTGGGGAGATCTCTTTGCAGCCTTCTAGTACTTTAGGGGAGCTTATAAACAGGAGGGAGACTGACTTTTTACATGATCTGATAGTGATAGAACAAGGAGAAACGGCTTTAGTCTAAAAGATGGGAGGTTTAGGTTAGATGTTAGGAGCAAATTCTTTACTCAGAGAGTGGTGAGGCACTGGCACAGGCTGCCCAAAGAAGCTATGGATGCCTCATCTCTGGAAGTTTTCAAGGCCAGGTTGGATGGGGCCCTGGGTATACTGACCTGGTGAGTGGCAGCTCTGCCCACAGCAG
>JAOWBP010003503.1:4180186-4205549 GCA_028571105.1 Tragopan temminckii
GTGGGCTTTCTATCCAGTTCTTGGTAAGGAAGAAAGGTAGGTGGGCAAAATCCAGTAGCAGTGGTTGCTTAAGATGCTAGGAGGGTTCAAGCCAGGCTACAGCTTTCATATTCGTATGAGATTTGACACTAGGCATTGGTGGTGTGCTTTGTGACTGCTACTCCAGCCGTTTTCTGTAAGCTGTGATTAAAACCACAGACAAGAGGTATGGTGATAAAGAATGCCACGATTTTTGTGATTTTTTTTTTTTTAACCTTGCTAATTATCATCCCTGCATTGCCAACTATTCTTCCTGCATACTATTACTCTCTTTATCCACATGCTTGCCTCTTCATTTGTCAGAGGCCTGTCCTTTGGCAGCTGTGGGTGGCTGAGCTTGAATGCTAAGTGATACAAAGTCCTATTTTCTTTTCCCAGTGTGTGAAGCAACTGACCTTGTTAAACTTGCACTTAGGGAAATGACCCCCTCCTGTGCTAACTCAAAAGAAGTTCTTATCCCTCTTGCTTTCTAATTGGGAATTTCAGTTTTCAGCTGGACTATGGACTCATGCTGTAAGAAGTGAAAAGGTTGGACCTCTAAAGAAAAGTCATTAGCATTTGTTTGGATTAATTATGATAAATAACTGTTCACTCCTGGCAGCCTTAGAACTTCCTATGGAGTTGTGAATTAGTTGATTACTAGTAGTAACAATAGTTATGAAACAAATTGGAGTTCTGTTACATTTTTGTAGAAAATGCTGTAACCGTCAGCTGTGTTTCAGATTAAGGGGTCTCTGTGAGAATTCCTTTCATGTGCCATGTATTTGCCAAGGTCCTAGCAAGAAATCTGTGCAGACAAAAAGGAGGTTAGAAGGCTATGCATCGCGTTCCCCACTGTTGCAACACTTCTGAACAGTCGTCAGAACCGTTAAACTCAAAACCAAAACAGCTACACAACCAACTATATGATTTAATCAAGCTGATTTTTTTCTTTCCTCCCCTGTTTTGCAGGCCTGCATGAATTTCAACGATAGCGGAGCATGTGTCACACAGTGCCCCCAGACATTTGTGTACAATCCCACTACCTTTCAACTGGAACATAATCACAATGCCAAGTATACGTACGGGGCTTTCTGCGTCAAGAAGTGCCCACGTAAGTGCTGCCTTGGCTCTCTTTTCCTGCGGCGATGGGAAGTTTTGAATTGCATTTCAGGAGCCCTGTGGAACAGCGAGAGGAGGAGAGTGAAGTGAAGTGAACAGTGCAGAGTCTCAGATCACCCTGTGTGTGCCTGCATCTTGCAAAAGCTTAGTCATGTGCTAAGTAGAAACAGAGTTCTGTGTTGCTGACACTTTGCAAGCGTTGTATACTGGAGTGATTTTTCTTCTACAAAAAGGGAATTCGCTAAGTTTCTGTCTCCACAGTGACCACTTGTTACATTCATGCTTTTGAATGGCCCATGTAGATTTAGAAATGAACTGTTAAGATAATGCCAAAATGCTGTACTAATTCATGGGATTGTATAAATGTGTGTAATTAGCAGAATTAACAGTCTACCACCAGTAGTATCTGGCACCAAAAACTCTTGTGATGTGGGTGCTCTTTTCTTAGAATCATGATGATTTGACATAGTTACCATAAACATTTTCCTTAGCAGTTTTCCCAGTGGGGAAAAAGACTTGCCATACTGACAATACCATGAGTGAAATTACAGTAGCTGGGGGGGATTAAAAGCAGTAATCGCATGCATGTGAAAAACACGTGCTTCTGAAATGCCAGCTGGATGACAAAGAACAAAATACTTACTTAGAGTTTGTCATTGATGCAGTCTTTGATACAGACATTTTAGTTAGGAAAGAGAGATCATGTTCTTGTTCTCCATTTTGTTCCCACCAGTGTTTCCAGTTCTGTTGTCCATTATTTTAAATGTAATTTACCTGAATGATTTAAATGGGTGATCTGTAATAAATTGAACCATAATTCAACTCAAAGCTAAATCCAAATTTTGAATCTCCACAACAAAGTTCAGATTGACTGTAAGCTGAGGCTGGGACTGTCACAGCTTCGTTCTGTCTCTAATAAGAGTGGTGAATCATCGAAGGAAGTAAAATTTTTGTTTATTTTTAACAAAACTGGTATACCATGCACTGCTTTAGGGATGTGATTCTTTGTCTAAATACTTCATTGAGCTTTCTGATTTATTTTTTTCTTCTTGACCTTATTAAGCTTTCAATCAAGTAGAATCAGTCTAGATCTCCTTTGGCAGTTGTTTTACAAGGCAAAATAGAAAGAATTGTCATTGTCCCATGCAGTGCGTTATCCCACTTGAATACAGTTTTGTGTGTGTGAAAGAGAACTGTTTTTTCGTGAGTCACCAAATACAGGTCTAAATTGCTCACTGTTTTCAGAAGTGTCTCAATAAGCATGAAGGTAAATAACATGCACTGACATAATACAATCAAAAAACACGTTCTTCCAGTATTGTGTAGTCCAGTGGTTCACTTTCCCCCAATGTCTTCTCTTTAGACAACTTTGTGGTAGATTCCAGCTCTTGCGTCCGTGCATGTCCAAGCTCCAAGATGGAGGTTGAAGAAAATGGTATTAAGATGTGTAAGCCCTGCACTGACATTTGTCCTAAAGGTAGGCAGTAATTTAGTATCAGTGTTCTTGAGTATAGTCTACTAGAGCAAAGCAGTGTGTTATTTTGGCATGAAATATGTATGAGTATGCTGTAGAATATTTGATATTAATAGCCTTTGGATATCCACAGAACTTTGAACTACGTAGGCTGTGTGTGAAGCGTGTTCCTAAATACAACGTAACGAAAATTTATTCAGTTATAATGGTAGTATAACTAAACCAATTACTTTTGCTTAGATAAAAATGAGGGCGATTTCTTCATTGGTTTTAGAGAAATCTGAAAGAATTCTTTATTATATCATTTTAATGACTCGTATTTCCTGGAGGTGTTTCAGAGCTCTCCTCTTGTCATTCCAAAGGAGGCTGCACTAAAACCCAGACTTCGATATATGTGTGTTTCACACCCAGTGTAGCTTTAAGTTTCTATTATTTTGACTGTTCTCTGAAAATACCTATTTTCCCAGAATCTTTTTAAGTGTCTTAAAGGTAGATTAGAAATTTTTCAGTAAGAATGCTGATGAGAAGACTGATAATTATAGGTTACTTTGGTCCTGAGCTCCACTGGGGAGACTTTATGCTCCCCGCTTAAATGTCTCAGGATCAAAGCACCATTACTTTTCCCATATGGGCTCATGTCGTTTTTCAGTACTAGTGGAGGGAACTAGAGCTAGTTCTGTAGTAATCTGGAAAGGAATTCACCACCAAGCTACTGCAAACCCTGTAAATCAGTAGTCACACCACCTGGCTGAAACAATTAAACAGGAACTTCTGCCAAGGCTGGGAAATGACATGCTTAAACCTATTTACAGTTGAAAAGATACGTTTGGATGCATGTGAATACATATGTGTTGTTCTTCCCAAGCCTTTAGCTTTACATAGTGGGATGGAAGGGAGCTGTCAGGTGTCTACTAAAGGTTTGGGTGTTTTGATAATAGTTGCCATCTGAGGAGTCCATTGGGGAGATAGATGTGTTATCTGATGGAAATTGGGAGGTTTTTGTTCTTGGATGCATCAGAAAATGCAACTGAGTTGCATTTAAATGCGGCATAGAGAAGGTTCATCAACATTCATACCAAGGTTTCTTAAGGTCCAATTAATTTGTTTAATAAGATGATGAAGAAATAATTTCTGTGCTTCCTTTCAAGAGGGCCTTCCGGTGCATGAATAGTGAAGTTCACAGACTTTAAGTTCACCAAAGCAAAGGGGACCTGTTGAGCTAGCAGTGTAGGACCCCTTCCTTTTGCAGTGAGTAGTGCACGAATATGCGATACAGCCAGTCTAAGCTAAACCATCAAGTATTTCCTTACAGATGGCTTGAGTGGGAGTTTGTGGGGTTTGTACTTGCCTTGAGATTCAATATGAAAAAACATTTGTCAGGTTGTCCTTCTGCAGCAGGTCCTTGAACTTACTGGTTTAAATTAGCACACGGTCCTTGGGGAATATAGGTAATGAGTGCCATTTTAACACCTCTTTGCAGCTTTTTCTCTGAAAGAAATGAAGACTTGCATTTAGAAGGATGACAGGTTCTGATTTCGTAATTGTTTTTCCAAGTTCTTCACATAAACTCCTTGTTTTGGCAGCGTGTGATGGCATTGGAACAGGAAGCTTAGTGTCAGCTCAGACGGTGGATTCCAGCAACATTGACAAGTTCATAAACTGTACTAAGATCAATGGCAACCTGATCTTCCTTGTTACTGGGATTCATGGGTAAGTGACATAATGTTTGTATGTTGTGTCATGGTGCATGCTGAAACCAGTAGTGCCCACCTCTTCATTACAGCTGCAGGCTTCTCTTACTCAACTGCAAACCTAGGCTAAATTTGTTTCCTATCTTCGTTTGTGAAGGAAACTGTTAACCGGATTCTTATGATTCAACCTGTAGGAAGACAGAATGAACTAGATGGCATTAGAAAGAGAAAAGCCAACTGAGAGCTTAGGTTATTTTAAGGAATTTTCAGCACTAGCTTTCAATAATGGCTCATAACAGAGGATAAGTTACCTTCCATTCACTTGTTCTGAATTGTGTTTGATCAGTGGTGAAATGTGCAGAATATGCTAGAAGTGCCTCATGTAGAGAAAATTGTCAGAGTCTCGGTGGCTGTTGCTGCACACGCGTGCAAAAAACCTGCCCTCTTGTCAACTCACTTTAATTATATCTATTCCAGTTTCAATTGCAGAGATGTGCAAAAATCAGCGGTACTTAAATGTGGTGTTTTGCTTTAAATATGTCCGTGCATTGAATAGGTCTTAATAACAGTAGCTGATGTGGAGGTATAGAACCAGTATTTGGAAGTCTCATTAATGTCTGTTTTTTGTAAAGAAAGACCAGCCAAATAACCTCATACTGTTAATAGTTTGATGGGCTGTCTGCCACTGTATCAAAAGTGAATGTGTGATGCAAATTCAGCAGGGTGGGATGTAAATGGAGAAAGCAGATGTAATCTGTTTTGGTGGTCAGGCGAGGCCCGATGTCAGTAACTGCTTTCTTGTTTTGTGCTCTTTGTCTCTGAGAGAGCAGATGTAGGATTGTATTTTCTTACTAATTCAAGCTTTTCGTGGTGTAATCGGCCATGGTGAGTTACACATGGTGCTTGGAGGTATTGCAAGGCCTTTTAAAATGAGTGGAATCCTCAAAATACACTAGCAAGATGAAACTTTTTCTCTCCCTTTGTTGTAATAAATACACATCAACAGTACAAAGTATTCAATTACTTCTACTGCTGGGTAGTCTTCAAGTTTTAATATGCTCTTTTGGCTTCTCAGAGTTTTCAGTATTGGTTGCAATTGCTTGTCAGGATTTACAGTATGAGGTATGGTTCCCAGGCTAATTCTGTGTTTGCAGTTTCATGGAATAGTGTGTGATGAACTGAACTTCTGCAGATGGATCTGAAGTGGAATTCTGGCATGAGTAACAGCAGCAGATTTTTTGTTGGCCTTCCTTAGATTTAGATGTGTTAAGATAATGAAGTTGTTGACTCTGGGTTGCATGGCTCACATTTCCCTACAAGGTGAGGTGGAGAGAAATGACTTGTTTCTTTGATTTGCTGGGGTGATTGGTTCTAATATTTCTTCACCTACAACTTGACTCCAGCCACGCAAAAGCTGAAAATCCTTTTCAGTGGAGCCCTGCAGCTCACTGATGTTCAAAAGGCCCGCAAATGCGAGCTTTGACAGTGTAGTTGGCCTTCTCATCTCCTGCAGGGAGCACAGTGTGAAAGGTTAATGTAGCATAGGGAGAAAGAAACTTAGGTTCAGGTGGTTTAAGGAAATGCAGCTTCAGGCTTGTGGAAGCCCTGTGAAGGTCACACAGCAGTCAGTGCTCGTATCTTAGCACCTTCTCATCCAGCCAGATGATTGTTCATAAGGCTGGTTGTAAATCTGTTACATCCCACATGACAGGAAGTACTCTAGTAAATGCAAGGCAAGCAGCTGGAGGAACTGAGCAGTTCTCTCTGCATCATTCCAGTTCATTAAGAGATCTGTGATTTTGAGTGTTACAGAGACAGTTTTTGTAAAAGATGCAATAATATTGAAGTTACAAGGTGAGTCGTGGTAACAGATGTATCAGCCAAATAAAAAGAGAACAAAACCAACCTTGAATAAAACACTGGGGAAGAAAATATTCTGGAACAGCTTTTTTGTTGAAAATTGTAATTACATTTTGCTAATGATTAGTACACAAAGGAAATAAAAGATGATACTAGGTACGCTGCTAGTTACATAGATGGACAATATGGAGCAACAACAAAACATACCTCCACTTGAACTTCTAGTTACCTTCTGTTACAAAGTTGTATACTCTGTGAACTGTAACATTTAAGTCTGAACTTTCAGCACTTCAGATTGTAGAGACTTAAAGTCTAGCTGTCTCTGCAGAATCAAAAGGTGTTTTGTAGTCTCAGAGAACTACTTCATTGCTTGAAAGATGCGAGGAGTGGATTTTCTTGTTTTGATTGGTAACGGTGTGATTACAATTGATTCTGTCATTTTTGATCCTGTTATTTTGTAGCTTGTCTTTCTGTTGCCTCATCATTTGAACTTAGTCCCTATGTATTTGTAACAATGTCTATTCAAACTGCATAGGTCACTCCAAAAATGATGCTTCCTATTTATTTCCATGGCAACGACAATAGATGGAAGGAGCACAATAACATTGTTTGTAGCTGAGAGTTTTCTCTATCAAAACACTATTTTTCAACATAGTCATCAGCATTAGCTGTGCATTTTTGCCAGTGATGAACAAGAACCTGCATGCTGTGCTTGTAAAAATCTGCACCAGTGCAGGTGACCCACTGATTCAAGGCTGCTATGATAGCATCATTGCTAGGAAAATGTTGCCCATGAAGCCCATTTTCACTGGCCTGAACCGATGGAAGTATTGGTTCAGTTGGCCCTGACTAACTTACATACACTGTTCTTTCTGTTCCTGTGTTATAATCTTTGTTAAGGTCAGAGAGCCATAACTATCAGCAAGAGCAACAACCCTCCATTATAGGCAGTGTTTTATCTCCCCTTTAGTTGTCCGTCTGCAGTTATGCAATCAGTTAAATCTCTCATTCTTGAAGCTGCAAAGTTCAGTTGTGCGTGTTCTACTGAGAAGTCTTGGCTCTGCTAGGAAGAGTGGTAGATGCCTGCGTTACTCTACCAGTTTGCATGTTGATAAAGCAGATCAGGCATTTGCCTATTAAGGGGTTTTAACGTATATTCACCACAGCACAGATTTGTGAGGCCTGTCTCAGGAGATAACTCCAGTTCCAAGAAGGAAGCAGGACAAATGGAAATGCATGCTCCATCTTTTACTGAGAATGTTTCCTAGCCTCGAAAAACTCACAAAAACACCATAACGTGGTGTTATAGAAGAATTTTTTCCTGACTATTTCAAGGGTTTTTTGTTAGAGTTAGGCTCTACTTAGCTTCTTACACAACTGGAGAATCACAGTATATTTTCTTCTAGGGGATATTTTCTAAGCAAATTCTCTTATTTTTTCACAACAAAAGAAGAAGTGCTAACTCATGGCACTCTCAGAATGAGTCAGTGTCATCTTTTTATGCTGTAGCATGCCTGAGATTTTCATGTTTGATGGGGACATTTTAGTTCTCAGGTGGCCAACTTGCTTGACTGCTTGGCTTAGCGTTCCCTGCTCTATACCTTCTGTACAGTGCATCCTTCTGAAGTCACATGTCAGGGACTGCCAGCATGTTCATAGTTCTCTTCTGCTTATAGCTTGTTAGTTGTTTCAGTTGCAGTTTTGTTAGTCCAGGTGGTAGCACAGTACTTAAGTTGTGCTATTTAAGCTAGTCTTCCTGGGAAAAATGTTGAAAATGTGCACGTTTATCCCTTAGGAAGATCATCCATAGTTGCTCAGAACCCATTAGTTTTCCAGCAGCGTAAGTATTTGCTAAAATATTCATGATTCAATCCTTCAAGATAGTGAGCACTACTGTTTCCCTTTAAGATGAGATGGGAGAAGTTCGATTTTGCAGAATCAGAAGTCTGAAACCTGAAATCTGAAACACTGCCTGAAATCAAAGTATTGACCTTGTGTTATAAAAGAATACTACTTTCTGTATGGCAGAGCTTTGTGAACATTGTGGTGGTTGTTTTTTGTTGTTTTTTTAAAATTATTATTCATAGTGTTGCATTTTGTCTGTTTTATCTTCCAGGGATCCATATCACACAATCGCTGCAATTAATCCTGAGAAATTAAATATCTTCCAAACAGTGAGAGAGATAACAGGTAACAAACGCTTCTGATGCCCTACAGTCTGAATTTCTTTTCATTTTGCATTTGCTGTTGTCATTTGTTGGGTTTTCTGAAGAACACAGATGCTGGTTTTTTGAAGCTCACTCTGGTATAAATTTAATAGCTGATACTGGAGTTGTTATTTATTAAAGTGTTGTTCACAAATGTGCTGTCCTTTACTTTACACATGAATACAGAATAAACGTTGCCTTTGGGTTACACGAGCATTAGAAGAGCAAGACCTTGCTGTTGAGTGAGCACTGTGCTGGCAAAGTGACACAAGTGTTACAGATGCTAATGGAAGTCTCTGCTTTACTGGTGGAATTATCCCTTTGCTTAAAGATGTATTGCATTCCAGTCCTGTACTGAAACAAAATCATAGGTGTGCCATAGATGTCTGCACAGAACAAAATAAGGAGTTGCACTAACTACCTTTGCCAGGAATGCTCTCCATGGAAGGCTGGCTCTCACACGCAGTCAGAAGTGAATGAAAGTTCTTTGTTTTAGGAAAGTCTTGTTATCTTTTAATGGATCATAATGGATCTCTCAATTTCTGTCTTGGGGCTCCAATACGTTTTAAACTAAATGTTCTTAATTGAGGTAAATCCTAATGTTGTCTGCTGCTGCTGAGAAATGGTATGTAGGCCTTTCAGATTGCAGCCTGTGTTTAAGCTTGCCCTCAGCATGGCTTTCGAAAGCTGATTCAGTGCTGTGACATTTCTGCTGTGACACTGTTCATGTCTTCCTCGCTGGAGGAGACAGTACAGAGCAGGCTGGTGAATACTGCACACTACTGTCTTTGAATTCATTACCTATTTACTTCTTTTTCTCAGACCATCGCTATCTTTCACTTAAAGCCTCGGCCTGTCTTAATTCATGTATGTGATAAAGCAGTCTTTATGCCTGGAATGACTGATGTTCACATTTGCGTTTTCTCCTTCAGGGTATTTGAACATACAGTCATGGCCTGAGAACATGACTGACTTCAGGGTGTTTTCTAACTTGGTTACTATTGGTGGAAGAGCTCTGTATAGGTAAGGTACTTTCTGTGTTCATGACACTGTTTTTTGTTAGCATTTTAGTAGCATGGAATGCAACACTTCTTGAGAAGCATGTCATAACTTGGTACATTTTCTCAGTTGGCAAGCTGTTCATTAACAGTATCTTTGCTATTCCATTCTTTACAATGGACGATAACTTTTGAACGTAAAGATGTAAAAGAAAAACAAACAGCATCAGATTATCCTGGTTCATTTCTGCAGCTGCCAACTTCCAGTTCATTTAATACTTTCTACATTTTAAAATATTTTATGAGTGTGAAGTGTACCTTGAAAGATACTGGAGCTTAGCCTCATCATCTGCATGCCCATACGGATGTGTATAGAATTACAGTCACATATGGCCAAAGAACAACCTGGTCTTAAGAAGCAATAAAAGGTAAATACGTTGTACTTAGCAGATGATATTTGTTAGCTCTGTAGTATCATTTTTACCAGAGATGTCTCCATATGAGAACTGATAAGAAGGAACTGATTTTTGAAGAGAAGAAAATGCAGTGAGAAATAATGGCGGAAGACGAGATACCTTGTAGAGTGAGGTAGAGAGGAAACTGTGGTTCCCAGTTGTGTAAATGCAGCATTCTGCTGACATTTTTAACAGCAGACCAAGCAGATTATGAATAGCAGTGAAACCTTGAGACTGAATTACAGCCCAGCATTCTGTTCAGAAGCAGCAATTTTTGTTTAGAACAGCTGGAAAACAATTATAAACATTAAAATAAAATAAGCTAAAGGATGTTGAGAAGCTGGATATTGTTCACTTGTCTTCAGTCATACAATATGCACAGTCATTCCTGTGTTACACAATCATTTGTCATTCTTTTGATAGAGGAGATAACCACAGCTTACAATAGCAGGAAAATGAAATGTAGAAAGTGGGTGGTAAAATTTCCTTGAAAATAACTATAAATGATATTAATTTGTCATGTTAATACATTTTAGAATACATTTTACATGACTTTGTCAGTTTTTCCTTAGCGTATAAACCATCTTAAGTATTAATCTTGATGTCTTGTGGGAAAAAGAAACAACACACTTTCTTCAGTTTTCTTGACACCACCTTATTTAAAAAAAGGAGTTAATGATTGTTACAGAGCTGTGAGTGATTTAGTCAATTAGTTTGATGGTTGAATTGACCTAACATTGTGAGCCTCGCAGTTTGCGGTATTACAATTCTAATAGGGCTCATGGCTTTCTGGGCAACAAAACCACCTTTTGCCTCACAAAATATTTGTGTCATTTCAAACTAAAAGTTTTCTGAGCAAATTTGCAAATGATCGTGCCATTAGAAACTAATTTCAGTGGGAAGTTCTCCAGCAGCTCCACTGAGTTTCACCTCTAGAGCCACCTCTTGGGGTTAATCCCTTTTCTCTTTTGCTTTTGTCACAGTGGCCTTTCCTTACTCATCCTGAAGCAGCAAGGCATTACCTCTTTACAGTTCCAGTCCTTGAAGCAGATCAGCGCTGGTAACATCTACATAACAGACAACAGCAATTTGTGCTACTACCACACAGTCAACTGGACCAGCCTTTTCAGCACACCCAGCCAAAAGACAGTGATTCATCGAAATAAAAAAGCAGAGAACTGCAGTAAGTACTGCTTCTCAATGCGAATCTTCTTGCCTGTGACTGGCTCACTTTGGGGGAAATGATTTAAGTACTGACAGGGTACAGTGTGTGGACAGGCCAGAAATGCAGATGGGGTCACTTGTTTAGAGCCCCACAAACAAGAGTGGAGTATCGATCATTTACAGAAGCTAAAGATGTGGCCCAATGTCTCCAAGGAGGTTTATAAGCAAATGAAATGTTTTAAAGTATGAGCAAATGAAATGGAGAAGAGAGAAGGCACTGCTTCCTTACTGTGGTATGAACTTTGGAGATAAGAGATACAGTTTTATAAATATGGATTCTGAAGTTTGTAAATGTGGAGTGAATATAGTTTTTATAGACTTTGACTTACAGCCCTCTACTTATGGAGTGAAACAGGCATCTTTTGCTTCTCCACCAAAGTGGCTCTCAATCTTGAAAGGTCACTTTTGGGACTGCTGTAACTGTGTTCTCTCTTTCCATACTGAGCCTGTCTGACAAGGAAGGTTACTAGCAGACTTTCAGTTGGGGCTAGTTGTCTGTCAGAAAAGCTTATCTGGACTAAGATCCTATTGAAAATCAAATGAACACTGCGTAGCAGATTAAATGCGTTGGTTATGCAGAAATCACACATCAACTTGCATAATAGCAGCAATATAGTTCATTTTAAGGATACAGTTCTATCGCTAGAGAGGAAATTCATTAAATTGCAGTATGTTTAAGTGATATATGTGTTCTTTCAGATTTGGCCAGGTAGAAATGTTTTTTCAGGGCATGATAATACTTTTAAGTGCTTCTTTTTTTCCCTCTCTTTGAAATACTGTTCTGCACTGAAAGACTATGTGGCTGTGCTTATCACTGTGGTATGAGGGTAGATTCCAATACTGGGTGAAACATATCTATACATCTATCACCTCTACTTGGTTATTTTTTTCAATTCTTCTGTCACGTGAGAGCCTCATGAAGTGTTAAGCCTTGTATGGTAGATCTCTATGTGAGTGGGGTTTTTTTGCTGTTATTTGGCTACTGTTCTACAGGTAAAAGCGAAAGTTCACTCATCATAGAATCATAGAATGGCTTGGGTTGGAAGGGGCCTCAAGGATCATCAGGCTCCACCCCCCTGCCGCAGGCAGGGCTGCCAACCTCCATATCTCATACTAGACCAGGCTGCCCAAGGCCCCATCCAACCTGAATGAAAGTAATAAGATGCAGCACAGCTCCAAAAAGGAAGTAGTGCTTCCTTTTTGCTTGAAGAGCTGCATGACTTACGGACCACGTGTTAGAAGGCACTGGGAAGCAGCTCAGGTGAACTTGGTGGCCAGCTGGACGCAGCACTTGGGAAGGTAGTCCCATAGCAGTTGTTGGGACTGCTTTGTCAAATACCTTTTTGCCCTCGCCTGCGATTGCCAAGTCTTTGAAATGGCTACAGCTATTAAAACTCAGACTTCTTGAGCAAATGGAAACTAGAACATACTGCCAAATCGCACTCTGGCACTGTAAGTCTTGTCAGTACATTTGCACACAAAGGGAAAATGTGAACTTTATTTGACTTCTACCTTGTTGAGGATTTGCTGTAGTAGAAGCTTTTATTTCCCAGGAAGAAAAATACTACTGAAGACGTTTTATGAAATTTTACACCAGGAGAACCTTCATGAGAAAAACAGATCTTTTTCACTTCCCTTTGAAAAGTTAGTATATAAGATACACTACCAGGAGTTTAGTTCCAAAAATGAATTCTAGCCTGTTTATTAAACGAGCTGTATTTAATGAATATACAACAATGAACATAGGCTATGGGCCAGGCTACTTAGATCAGAATGCAATGTCTTGGACCGCTAATTTCCTGAATCATAAATGTAACAGCGGTTTTCTCTCTATGCACGTCTTGTATGAATGAATCTATAATGTTTTGTGGCCTTTAGAGAGTCAACATTAGATGAGAAGAGCTACCTTGCTGCTTCAGCTCTGCCTGTCAGTCAGCACCTCTCTGGGGTTAAATGGGTTCTGCTGCAGGTTAGATGTCTAACTAAACTCCTCACCTTTACTTGGGGTCCTTAGAGCCAGATGCATTTGTCCAGCATGCTTTGAAGCATCTGTGATGTTTAGCAGACTGGGCTTTTAGAGAGCTTTTCTAATCTTCCATTGCCTGAGTGTTTGTGATCTGAGAGCAAGCCACTAGGGTTTCAGTTTTTGCCTTCTGGTTCTTTTGCCTTTTTTAGACCCACATTCTTCAGGCACTTGCGCATATGCACGTGCCTGTCTGAGTGACAAACAAGCCTGATCAGAATGATGAAGGTTAAAGTGTACGTAAACATTTGCAGGATTGAAGCGTAGCGTCTGTGGTGGAAATACTATTTGTTTACATGGCAACTAGCAGAGTGTGAATTGTTAATAAAAATATCCATTAAAGATTTTTTCGTACCATTTCCCACAAAGAAGCCAGTCTAGACCATGTTAATTATTACAGCCACACTCTGGTGTGTTTATTATTAATTCTTTGTGTATTTTGAGGCACTGTCAGCTTGTTACTGCTTTCCTTACTGCCTAGTGATTACGAATGGCTTAGAACATGTTACAGCAGACATTTAATACGAATGTAGCTTTATTTAAAGTGCATGTGTGAGCTTCTAAGGTCATGTAATCAGCCTCTCATTGAAGTGATTTTTATTACAAATCACAAAATGTTGATGTATCTATTCCATACCATTCAAAATTGTCTTCTGCTGAACTTAAAAGTAATGAAATACTGAAGAATTATTGAGGGAGTTAAATATTTCTAGACAAGTTCAGTTTTACAGTAATGCTTATCTTTGAGATAAACTGACACAGCAGAATTCAGTGAAAGTCTGTTCTTTTTTAAATGAAAATAACAGCAGTGGACTTCAGTCCGTGAAAAACGCTGCAGTCCGTGATTACCAGTGAGATACTTGTGAACTGCACAGAACCTGGGAGATTTGTAGGCTTGGAGGCATGTTAGAGGAGAAGAGTGAAGGATAAGCCTTCAACAGACACCGCAGCTTTAGCAGCAGTGTCTCCCAAAGTTGTTTCACGTGGATTCACATGGCAAATGGATGTCACCAAATGGATAACCCTCGTGGAAATCAACTGGAGAGTACGTATGTAAAGTTCAGGAGCCCTCACAGAGTCGCAGAACATCCTGAGTTGAAAGAGACCCACAAAGGTCACTAAGTCCAACTCCTGGCCCTGCACAGGGCTACTCAAAATCCAAACCCTATGACTGAAAATGCTGTCCAAATGCTCCCTGAGCTCCAGCAGCTCAAATCTGTGCCCACTGCCCTGGGGAGCTGCTCCATGCCCACCACCCTCTTGGGGCAGAGCCTTTTCCTCACCCCCACCTGACCCTCCCCTGATGCAGCTCCATGCTGTTTTCTCAGGTCCTCTCATCTGCTGTATACTTTTAATTGTCTCCTGCTGTAATCTGTAATACTAAACACAGTTTGTGCCTAAACTTTACTCTGTAACAAAGGTGATCAATGCAGAGTGAACAAGGATAAATTTACTTGCTAGAAAATGTACTCCAATGGTTAGATTTTACCATTGCTCTGTGCTGAAGTAAAGAATTGGCTTTTTTTTCCCCAGCATGGGTATTTTATGAAACAAGTCAGAGACAACTCGTGATAAATACAAGAGCACACAAAATAAATCTAGAAAAAAATGGCCTCTCATATGACATTATTTAAATAATTGCTGTCAACTCTACTGACACCTGCAGTACACGGGGAAACCTTTCCAGGCAAAGGTTGTTATAAATGTTGTTCTGAATTATGTCTATTTAGCCACCAATTAAAAACTTGAATAAATTGTCAGGCTTGATGCAAATCTAACTGAAATCTGCAGAAGTTTTTCAGTTGAGTTCAAGGAGCTCTGGACGAGGCCCCTAAGAATAGAGCCATTTTTTTCTTTCTTTTTTTAAGCTAACTTGCTTTTGTTCTATCTAGTTTGGGGAAGTTACTTCTAACCTATGTGACCCCATTGATAAATAATGAGCATTTGTTCTAAGGCTCCTAATGAAAATGAGTTCCTGTCAAAAGCTTTTTTGTTCTTTTCTTCCACATATGGCCATAGGATATGTTGGAGCTTCAGAACATTCTCAGCCCCCGAAAATGTCAAATAATACATCTAAAACTCAAACATCTCTTTAGACATCCTTGAAAAAAGAAGAATGACAAGCTAAATGGATTTTTTTGTTTGTTTGTAAAAATATTTCTATATTAGAAATAAGCAGAAAGAAATAGTGTTTTTTTTTTTCTTGTTTCTTTTCTCAGGCTACAGGTACTATGTTGACTAGATTCCAGTAGGACAGTCTTAATTTTCTTTACTCAAAAGCTCTTTGTTTCATTTGTATGATGGCTCTGCCTATACCTAGAGTGATCTTGTAATAGTGTCACTTGCTATTTGAAGGAATAAATAATAATAGTTGAGGGGAAAGAAAAGAAAATGACTCATAATAAAAGCTTAATATCAAGTTATAAAAATATTGAGAAAAACAGGAAACTGCCTTTGGATGATGAGAGTGTATAAAACTGTATCAGAACCTAAAGCATTCTTAGGATGGAGAAGGAGCACAATGGGATCTCTAAAGTAAGAGGGGGTTTTATTTTCCTTACGAGTTCTTAAAGCCAGTCATTGACTGAGAAGTAAGACTACTGGTGTAAAAGATTTGATAGTTTAAAAATAGTTCCTTAAATGGTTGTTTCTTTGTATTTTTTATACAGTTTGAGCCTGAAGCTGTCAGTTAAACCCAGATATCCTTGTAGCAGGGACTGTGAAGCAGGGCCCGTGTATGGCTCTGGCCACCGAGGTGAAGGCAGGTGGGCAGAGCAGGCATCAAGTGCTGGAGTCTGTTCTAAGGGAGCCTTCAAGTGAGCTCTGAATCCCACGGCACAACTGGGGATCCCCCAAAGCCATCTGCATCACCCAGAGCTTCCACAGGCAATGACAAACCAGGCCAGAAGGGACCTTCAGTAGCGCCAAGTTAGTTACCCTCCTGAATCTAAGTGTGCAAAGCCAGCATTGCACTGAGTGGTGTAAAAGTAGGTGAAAAAGGAATGTTGGCTGCATGTAGCATTTGATAGTGCAAACTTTTACCTAGCTCCTTCAGCTTCAGTGAATTTTAGTCAGTAACAGCGTAGTGGAACTACTGGCTTCTGCTAGTTTCTGTAAGAATGTTACTATGCTTTAAAAAAGAAAGAAAGTTAGCTTTAAAACTGAATTGAAAAACTATTTTCTTGCCTGTGCTTGCATGGTGTTTGTGTGATGTTTGTGGCTTCTTTGACTTCAGTAGAATGACTCTTGATTTGCAGTAGAGTTCAAGGCAAGAGAATAAGATGTCTTAATGTAACTGTGTGCTAAATAGCTCTGGTCTCTCGTGCTGTGCTGGAATCTCTGAGAATTAATCATCCAGCATAAATTAAATGACAACCTGCAATTACTCCTACATTTAATTATTTTCTTTTTGGCTGTAGCTGACTTGAGCTTTCATCCAAAAGAAGAACAAAATTGGAATGATTTCTGAGTGTTGCCATTAAAGCATTGGTTATGCTGTTGCCCCTCTGTGAAGTTGTGTTGTGCGTACGCACTTGCTGTTCTATAGGTGTTTTCTGTGTGTGGAAACACACCAAAAAGCATTTGAGGAGAGCTGTCAGAACTCTACCAGCAAACTTACTTCTTAAAATATTCCTTGACACTTTGCTCGAGCTGTTTCCAGTGAATCAGAGAAGCAAGTGTTGATGAATTTGCTATCTCTGATATTTAGGAGATTGTTGTTATTTTTCATCTACTCACTCTGCTGTAGAAGTCATTTACATAAACTGTTTCATCATGGAAGAGTGAATTCAGAATACAAGTCCAACGCTTCCACGTGGTAAGGTGTGGCTAAATCAGTAGAAATGGACTTTCTTCATATTCTGAGGAGAGAATATTTGATGCTTTTGCTCTTTGCTCATTTCCACCATCTATCATTTATGTAGTAAAGGATTTGTATAAAATAACAATGCACAATTGTGTTGTTTGAAACCACCTTTCCCTCATCTTTTGTTAGTTTTATTTATTTGAGTTTTGGTTTTGAGGCTGACAATGTTTTACTTTGTGGGCTGTTTTTTTGTGTGTGTGTTTAGTACACAAAGCTCTTTGCTCTCTTTTCAGGTGCTTTTGCACCAAAGAATTTAGAAATCACAATTAAAAGTAATACTTTGATAGAATGATAGAATGGTTTGGGTTGGAAGGGACCTTTAAGACCATCTAGTTCCAATGCCCTCTAGACCAGATTGCTCACAGCCCCATCCAGCCTGGCCTTGAATGCTTCCAGGGAGGGAGCATTCACAGCCTCACTGGGCAAGCTGTTCCAGTGTCTCACCATCCCCACAGTAAGGAATTTCTTCCTAACATCTAAATCTATCCTCTTCCAGTTTAAAGCCATCTCCCTGTGCCAGGGAATTCTGCAGCTTGATCTACACTTTAAAGGAAGAAAAAGCTATTTTGAAGCCTCTTGGGTTCCCATCTCTTTGAATGCTCTCAATGGACTTGGAAGAAGCCGTGAAAATTGCTTTGTGCTTTTGTCCTTGTTGTTCACATTATCATAGAATTCTGTTGTACCCTTCCTCACCTGTGTCTAGGACTGTTTGTTCCTTCCTTGTGGTTGAGTCTGCAGCACTGTTTTTCTCACTTTATCCTTTCTGAAAGGAACAAACCAGAGCTGGGTGTAGTACTCAAACTGTGAGTGCAGAGAGAGTTTCTGTGGTGGTAAGATAATTATTTCTGGTTTTTCTCTGTTCTATTTCTAGAAAAAAATATGAACATTTGGTATGCTTTTCTGAGCGTGGCATATTGAACTGATGTTTTGTAGAACTGTTCATGGTAATACTTAATTCTTTGTTGAGGTTAATCCTGAACTCTTTACTGAGCTTTAGTAGTCAGCTCAGAGAAGAACATTTCATCCAGCATTGTTCTGTCTGGAAAATAAGCTTTTGGGTTTGTTTGTTTGTTTGTTTTTCCTTCTTCCTATCTTCATCAGATCACGCTTGCCACTGTATTAAACAGATCTTCCTTGTCTACATGACTGCCACAGAGAGCAAGTTTTTTGGTTTTTGAGGCATGACTTCCCACTACTATGGCCATTTTTCTGCAATATACTGCATTCAGCAGAATTCTTTCTAGAATCATCTCTAACAGCTGCTGCAGGGGAACGGTTAGGTCAGGGCTTGGAGTGGTGATGGAGCACCTGGTGAAGGGCTGTGGGGGCACAGGCAAAGTGTTTGCACCTGTGCTCCCCAGCTGGCCAGAAGGGGCGGACCCAGGGGGAAGCCGTCCTGAGCTCATATAAGGGCCAGCCATGGAAGGGAGAGCATCTCTTGGGCTGGGGCTTCCTGAGGAGGAGTGCTGCATGGCTACAGGGCTCCTTTACCTGTTGGGTGAGTTTGGCTCTTTAGCATAGGGCTCTTGGCCTACCTGCAAGCGTTTTACTCGGTACCTCTGAACAATTTCTTTTTCAAAAGCAAAACAGTTGTAGAGGAGTTTCTTTCGAAAAGTGGAATTTGTTATCTTACTGTTGGTTCTTGAGGTAGAGTAGCTGTTTTAGTGATGCTGAGGTTGGCTTCTTTGTTGTGAGAGTTCAATGGTGAATAGTGCTAATTCTGTTTCTGGTTGGGTTTGAGAATCCTGTTCATCAGGCAGGGCCTGCGTGGGGGAACAGTTGGGCTGTAGGGCATGTGTTCTCTTTTCAGAGACTGAAATTTTGTAGCTTCTTCAAGGCTGTTGAGGTTCGAGGCCTTTTACTCCCCACAAACTTTTATAATTAGATTCTAAGTGGAGTTTTTCCACATCATCTCTGCTTGCGGCTTATGCTGTGAGCAAGGAAGAGTTGGGCCTTGTTTTTTTGTATTTTTAGGGGTATCTTGTTTTTTGAATGCTAGATGAAATGTTTTTCCTTGGAATTCAGAGGACTGTGTAATTTAATGGTAGTATTCTCTCTCTCTGTAGCTGCTGATGGAATGGTGTGTAATGAGTTATGCTCAAGTGATGGCTGCTGGGGGCCAGGGCCAGACCAGTGCCTCTCCTGCAAGCGCTTCATCAGGGGGAGGACCTGCATAGAATCTTGTAACCTGTATGAGGGGTAAGATATTTGTTGTACTTCTTCCTAGTGCTGCTGATGAGATTATTCAGGATTTAATGTGCAAGTTACCTTGTCTTTACATCAAGTGGAATCCAGTTCCGCTGTCAATATTACTGCCTTTGGGTGAAAAATATTATCGGATAACTTTTAGTTGTTTCAGAACTTGAACTTGTGTGGAAAGATTTACCTATGATTTTTACGTTATGTATGTGTACGTGGAAATAGAAATAATAAAACCTGCTGTGCATGGTTTTTTTTTCTAAAGGATAGATAGCCTGAACACTGAACAGACAAAGCTGGTCAGGAGTGCCTGATAATGGTAAAATAGAGCAAAGCTCCTCATGTTACTTGCAGTAGGAGTAATTAATAATTAGGTTTTGGAGAGAAGCAGGTGGTATTCAACATCCTGTATAACAGTATAGTAAGGTCCCAATAATTTATTTCATAATAAAGATAAAACAATGATTTTAATTAAATTTTTCTCCTCAAGGTGCTAACTGAAAATCAAATCGCTGCATGGTTTTTCTTTTCTTGCCTTGTATGTTAACTCATGGAACTGTAATGGAGAGAGGATTGGAAGTCCTATAAATGCATTAAAATACTGAAACACTTCTGTCTGGACAATGCATGGGAAAAGAGCTCTGGCAGAATATGGTTTCATATGCTTAAAAAAGGTTGGAGAATAGTGTTAGAAAATTGTGTTTTTGTATGCATCAGAACACATCTGACCACAAACCCTGCAGCATTTGATGGCTGGTTCTGCCATGATGCCTGTCTCAGTAAGATTGCAAAGAGGCTCTATTTGGATGGTGTAAACAGCAATTCAGCTAGAATGTTCTGAACTGTATTGATTAGAGAATGTTATTTGCTTTTTCCATGGGCTCAGCCCCTTTCAAAGTATGAGATGTGTGGCCTAGACTTGGGAAGAAGTTTTTTTTTTGAGTGACTTTGCTGATTGGACTGAATTTTCAGCTGTTGTAAGGCAACCTAATGCCATTAAACAAAGTCATCTCAGCTGGTGCAGTCCAGGGGCTTAACAGGCTGGTATGATTACCACCAGGTGAGGAGGCAGCCATTTTTGCTCAGCATCAATCTCACTTGTTTTTCCTAACCTGCCTGCAAAATATTTTCCTAGGGAATTTCGAGAGTTTGCAAATGGTTCTGTTTGTGTGGAGTGTGATCCCCAGTGTGAGAAGATGGAAGACAACATGATCACATGCTATGGGCCGGTAAGAGCAACACTGAGTGTCTTGTGGGCTAGCTGGCTGTTAAAGTGTGCTAAAGCACAGGTACCTTCTGTTTAGAAAATGTAAAGTAGCTGTTGAAAATCAACATTAACACAGGCAGAAAATGTTCTTTACGTGTAGGAGCAGTACTCTGCATGTATTAAGCAGATTCTAGAAATGAACTTGGGTGCATTAGGCTGCTTTAGAAGATGGTTTAAAAAGGGAGTCTTTTTTTCCTGAATTGTCTTAATGCCTTAAATGTTATGTCCAAAGTCTTTAAATGCGAGATAGTGTTCAGTTGCAGTTTGAACATTCTCTTCTCTAGCTGCTTTTATTCATTATGTTCAGTTCTGTCTTGTTCACCGTGGTTTCAGGTTGTTTGTTGGTTTTTTTTTAAGTGTGGGCATTTGTCTCAGTTTTTCAGAAAGCTTAAGCAATGTCATCTTGTGTTTTTTTCTATGTAGGCCTGCCTGTTCTGGTGCAGCATTTTTTACACGCATCCTAAAAATGAATGCTAACTATAACTGTCATCTTTATAATGCTGGTGTTATCTTATATGAGCAGTGAATCTTGTTTCAAAGATTATTGTCCTGTTGTTGGATTAGAATTGTTTCCTGTTTCAGTTGATTGTACATTGCCAAGATTAAAAGCATCTTGGATGCAAGGAGTTCTATTTCAGGTTCTTCGTTACTGAAAAAATTTAACCTGTAGCTTATTTCCTTGGTTCTCTGAG
The DNA here is from genome assembly GCA_028571105.1 of Tragopan temminckii. NCBI lineage: Eukaryota > Metazoa > Chordata > Aves > Galliformes > Phasianidae > Tragopan > Tragopan temminckii. Next base: position 4,201,282 of record JAOWBP010003503.1, read on the forward strand.
GTAACCTAATGACTGTAAAGAAAATTACACTGCTCATCATTCTCATAATTGTTTTTGCTGTACCACTCTGCTTTCTGCAATGCTGTCACAAAGCAGGAAGCTAACACTGCGAATTTCAGCCTATGAGAGAAATTTGGACTTGAAGGAGGATTCACGGATATGAAGTTGTAGACCAGTGCCCAAGCAAAACACAGTATTTTGTTGGCTTAAAATGTTGTTTACATTGTTCAGGAGCCTTAGCTGGTAGTCTGGACTGTTAAAAAAAAACAAAACTGTGTATGTATCAAGAAGACCTTGTCACAGGAACACTGAAGGATTGCCAGATGTCACAGGGAGAAGGCAGTACAGGAAATAATGTGGATTGTGGAGGTAGTGAATCACTCTACCTCTTTTTTTGTTGTTGTTGTTTGTGTGTATATAGGCTTAAAACAGACATGAATTCTGTTGTGTTAAGTACGCTGGTAATGTGGAGAAACCTATTTAGAAACTAGAAATTAATCCTATGTTCTACAAGCTATGTTTGTGGTCAGAACCACCAAGATATACATGTGCTGCTCCTCAACAGTGGCTGGAACCATGTGGGTGATTTGCTGTTTGCTGGGAAAGAAACACCACTACAGTTACTGCTGTGTGTGCTGTCATGCTAGGACCTGCAATTCCAGTGCAGAAGGGAAATACAGAGTAACTTGAATGTACTGTGTTTCTTCCGTGTTCTCCAGGGGCCTGACCACTGCACAAAGTGTTTTCATTTTAAGGATGGTCCGAACTGTGTGGAGAAATGTCCTGATGGCTTACAGGGGGCAAACAGTTTCATTTTCAAATATGCTGATGAGGATCGTGAGTGCCATCCGTGCCATCCAAATTGCACCCAAGGGTAAGTTCTGTGGTGTGAACCATCCTAGTGAAGTTTTGTTACCTATTACAATCTAGGTGCAGTTTTGGCTTGGCAAAGTACTTTTCCTGCTCCTGAAAATGAAATGTGTGCAGCAGTGTAATGCAACTTTATTTTCAGTTTCTCGTGATGTTCAAGTTTCTGCCATAAACATCTAGCAGCTTATCAGAAAAAAATCTTACGCTCTTTATGAAGACCACACCAAAGGTCTTTTCACAGCCTTCCTGCTAGCTAGTGCTGGTTTATAACAAATGCTGCCATTTACATTTGTGTGTCTAGGCCTGTACAATGACTTCACTTTACTTAATTGATGGAATTGTCATCTTTGCTCCTTAGTATTGCTGACGTAACCCTCTGTCACTTCTATGAGACACAGAGGGACTAATGCAAAGGGTTCAGCAGGAGCCATATTCTGCTGGAGTCTGAATTTGAGGATCCATTTCTCACGTCCTAAGTATTATCCCCAGTCAATCACTTGTTATGTGTGAAAATACATAGACTGTGCATCTGAGCCAAAATTAAGAATCTGCAACAAAACAACAGTAATCAAATACGCAGCTCTTGTCTTGCTTTGGCCACGTGGATTAGAAATGTCTTTTTGATGAGGTTAATGCTGTCCAGGATACACAGAAAGGAAGAGACAGCCAGGGGAGAAAGAGGAAACTTCAGCCAGTGAAATAATCTTCCACAAGAGGCCCTTTCTGTTTAGCAGCTAAAATTAAAACGGTAAATTATTCAATGTAATCTTGATGTCAACAGCTGTTGCCATTCAAAATGAGACCTTTTGCTGGTTTTGCAAATCTAATTATAATAGAGTCATTGGGGAAATGAAGGTAAGATCTCAGACACAGCTGGGATCTGTTACAGATTGGTCTTTCCTTCAGACCCTCAATTTTGCGATCAGATAAGTAAGAAGACAGCATGCTAAGATGAGCTTGCTTCAGGAACTGTGTTTCTGGCTTTAAGAGAATGGTGGATGTGCTAGTTTGATGGAGTCTGAAAAATCCAGCTGTGGATGGTAGGCTTATTGTCTAAAGACAATAATGAAGAGGCACCCTGTAGCTGTTCTGACCTCTCAGAAGAGTGGGACGTGGCCCTTCTTTCTGGACAGTCTTCTATTCTGGGGAGATTGAACTTTTACTAATCTTCATAAAATAACTGTATTTCTTCAAAACTAGGAAAGGAACACATAATTTTCCATTCCTCATCACTTCTTCATATGCATCAGTATTTTCCAGATAGTTGGTTAGTACTGTCTCCCTGGGTAGGAGGTTTTCACACCTCCTGATGGCAATCTGACATTCTAGTTCATAAACAAATGGAAAGGGTATTTGGCAGCTGTGACTACTTGCCAGCATTTGTTGGCAACCCTTGCAGACACGGGATTCCTTTATGCTCAGTTACCCTATAGTTTATCCCTTCAACTTTTTCCCTTTTCTTTCTGCAAATGTCTGGCTCAGGTTAAAAGTGAAAGAATGTCTCATCAAGCATATTGTGCCAATCCCCAGGGAACTGATGAAGTACCACCATTAGAGAGCCAGTGACTTCTCCCACAGAGATGTCTCTCTTATGAGGAGCTATACCTTTGCCATGAGTTAAATACTATTCCTCACAGAAATCTTAATCCTGTTGTTGTAAGATTCATGTCTATTCTTAGGAATTTTATCACCTCTCATGAGAACAACATGCGCAGACCCCAATCTAGATAAAAATAGATATTATTTTGTAGTGTTTTTGAAGGCTTCTTACAATGATGTTATGTCAGTCTGTTAATGAGTGTCCCAGATGTTTGGGGTTTATGGGTTTTCTATCTTGCCACCAGTCTTGGGGCTGAATATTTCCACAAAGAAGGGAATCGATCTCTTTCCTTCTCTCCTCTTTTAATGCTGAGTTCTCTAGTTTCATATCCTTCCTTCCAAAATTAATACTAAAGTTCCCCTCAGTCAGGATTCCTAATGAAATCACTTCTGGAGGGAGCACATCTCGATATTTGACTCACAACTGAGTGATACAGAAAACCCAACACTCTACTTCATCTGGCTCTGCTGTCGGATCAGTTGCTGGAATAAAACCAGTGCCATAGAGGTGGAGCTTAGATATTTGTGAAGAGTCTTGAGTTGCTGCAGAGCACTGCTCCTAGTATGGTATTATTCCGTTCCTTCAGTACTGCTCTGTGAATCAGGATCCTTGCTAAAATATGTGTTTAGTTCTCTTAATGTTGTTAATCTTTTCCAGCCGTCCTTGTCACAGGTGAAGATAGTTGCTCCACGTTTATGTTTTCTGTGAGCATCCTGCTGTGATTTCATCCTGGTACTTGCAGGTGATTGCTCACTTCAGCGTGAGATTTGATAGTGCCATTCTCTTCCTTTATTCAAATATAATGACTGCTCCTGTAGATAGGTGTGTTATTATCCAGTCCTGTTAATGATCTTATGTTCACCAAGAGAAGCATCAGGAAGTTACTTGCTTGGATGCAGCAACTGCGCTTTTCACTTTGCATTCTCATGATAAACATCAGCTACTTGAAGCCAATTTGAAGCAGGTCTGAGGCACGTGGGATAGCTATCCCATTTAATTCAAGGGAGTCAGAAAACATTTGGCACTTCTTCTTGCCAAGCTAGCTAAAATGGAACACTTTTGCAGAAATGAAATAGTAATTATATAACAGCATCTGACAGTCCGCTTCCTCCCTAAGCAAGGCACAAAGAGGACACCTCTTCTCATCACAGACATTTTCTTACTACTTTTATTTTTGAAGGAAACGTGTTGCTCTTCATTATCCAAAACTTCATTATCCATTGAAGTCACGGTAGAAGGGATTTGAAGGCACAAGGACTGCCTTGCTTTTAAAGCATTTTGAAGTCCAGTTGGCATCATAGTGGAAATTCAGTGGCAACAAATGCTAAATAATTGGACACCAACACTGCTTTGCTGGTGGAAAAATTTTTCTCTGTCCCCAGCTCCAGTTCGACTTTCTTGCCATCAGTATCAACACACACTCCCTGTTACCTGTATAAATCCCTGGTTTTGATTCATCTGGCTTTATCCAAAGTTACAGTTAAGTGATCAGGTATTTGCTGTAACAGACATTTTCTTTTGTCCAGGGTTAATCCGTTTATGCTATCTCATAATCAGTTTTGTTTTCAGCAACAAAGTTTTTGGAGAAGTCATCTGACTGAAAATGGCTTTGCTGCTTGAAATCTGTGAGAAGTTAAGGCCCCACTTTTTGGTCTCAAGGAAAATTGATATGAGACAATATTTGTGACGGTTGGAGGGGAAATGGGTTATTTCAGGAAAAAAAGGTCTTCAGTTTTCAAAGCTGTTCTAATTTTCTTTCAGAAAACAATTATTTCTAAAGGTAAGGTGAAGAACTCTA
>JAOWBP010003503.1:4209086-4219719 GCA_028571105.1 Tragopan temminckii
TTCTCATGAAGAGAGCAAGCAGAAGTGCAAATAAAAAATGGAAGTGTTACATACTTCAGATGGAACCTCCTTCTTGTCCCTTTAAAAGTCATGGAGTATCCCTAGACCTGCAGACTTCAATGATTAATTATTTTAGTTTCACCCTTAATTATTTTAGTTTCTCCCATTTTTCCTTTTAGTTCTTTAGTTTTGCAGTTTGGTTCTGCTGTGATCCATTGACTTGTGGGCTTTAGTAAGAGTCTGATAGAAGAGCAGAGAAATTTTTATGTTCAAACGTGCATCATGTGGCTTGTTTCCAAAGGACAGGTGAAATATTAGTTTTTCTGCATATGTTTGGTCCCCCATGCTTGTGTTTGGAAACCACAAAACTGAACTTCATTAGAGTGCTGCCCAAAGGATGGAAGAAACCCTTTGATTTCTTCATTTCTACTGATAAGGGCTGTTATGCTGTTTCTTCTAGACAGCATGATGGATTATTTACTTATTTATGATTACTGTTAGATGACATGCTAGATCTGTGTCCCTGTCATTTTCCTGTGAGAACCTGCATTTATTTTCAATATAAGTGTATCATCACAAAGTCTTTCACCGTAGTCTTAACTGACAGCCAGAGTGCAGTCTTTGACGGAGTGAGTATCATCATAAAAGAACCAGTCCAAGTGGCTGGAAGTCATGGGAGAAACAAGTGCCACTTTTTGCCTGCTGTTAGTTACACATTCTGACTATTGTTGTAAAAACTCTCAATTCACTGTGGCCTTTCTCATGCTTGCGATACGTTCTGTCTTTATACTGTGCTTGGTGTGTAGTGGTTCCATCACAATGTTGTCCTACTGCAGGTGGCTGCCTGAGCCAGCTTTCTGGCTGACCTCTGCAGGATATCTGGTTGGTACAGGGTTCCAGAGGAGTGGGTCAGGCCTTGCTGCCTTTCATATGCCAAGTGGAGCCCTTGGCTGGCATGAAACTAGCATTGCTGCTGCTTTGCTTCCCTTTCTGCCTCCTTCCTGAGGGATTTCAGCACAGGGAGTGCAGAGGATGCAAGGGCTCAGTGTTCTGCTTTGCCACCTGTAGCTCCTGCTGTCTGTCCAAGAAGGTATGAGATAATCGCTATGGGAAGTTAGTTTGGGGTACCCTTTCCTAGAAATCACCAGAGAGAGAGAAAGTGGAGGCTAGGATTTCCTAGGATACCCAAAACAGTTAGCACTCCCCTTTTCCTACCCACATGCTTCATTCCGTGCCTTCTATTCCTTGCAGCCAGCAGTTCCTTTGAGTGGAACAGCATAGATCTTAGAAGGCCTGGGTGCAGGAAAAAAAAACATGCCGAGTGCAGCACAAAGAACTAAAAGAGAAGTGTGTCTATTTCAAGGAGCTGGTAACTATTGCCTTAATTGAAGATGGATAAATTGTTACAGTAGTGTTCCATCAACCATTAAGAAAATGACTTGTTGGTTGTGCAAGGCGGGATGTTCTGTGTGCCCCAGCTCCAGACAGGCTTGGTTAATTCAGTTATTAAAGCTAGGCTGTGGATAAAGTTATTGACCTCAGGTATGAATTCTAAATGATTTATTCTTCCTCTTATTCACAGGACTTAGAACTAAGAAGAGATTGTTGAAGGGAGTGAATTCTGTGGTTTTCTGATGTCTTGGGAGATTATAGATCTGAAGATGTAATTGAAAGCGTGTGGCTGTTATGATAGGGAACAACTAGCACCTTAATGTCACTGATCTGAGTAATCTGATGTGATATTTTCTTTAAGTATAACCAGAGACATTTTCCTTTGAACTAACAGAAACAAGTAGTCAGGACCACCACTGTCAAGTGGCTTCATGCAATGGAGCGTAGATGTTAACTCAAACTACAGCCTTAGTGCTAGCTTTATATCAAAGGAAGTTCTCTGAACAAATCATCACTTCCCAAATGAAAAAAAGCCATTTTTATGTACTGTGTGTCTACATGAGCTAATTAACAATAAAGCCTATGTAATGCAGGCAAATCCTTTCACAGCTGCTTTGTACCCTCACACAGTACAACTTGAGTAGAATTTCACAGCCACTCTGACTGGATGGTGGGGAAGGGAAACCACCTCTAATCAACTGTTAATGTTCATTGCTTTTATGGAGCTCTGTTCCATTGCTTGGAGGAAGGCATTCCATATGCTCTCTATTTTTATAGAATAATTATAGTCATTTCTGGAGGGGAAGAAGGGAATGGCTGTATAAAGTAAGAGGAGAAATAGGATCTATGGGTACAAACTAAGCAGCATTACTTAACTTGAATGATAAAAGATGCTGCTCTTAAGAAACTTCTAATATGGAGCTCTCTGATGCTGTATCAGAATGAAGTTGAAGAAACATTTTTAATGTTGTCTTTTAATTTCATATGTATAAGTAAGGCTTGGAAACCGTTGTTTCTTGTCCTGTCTCTGTGGGTTGAATAGAGCTTACAAGTGATCCATTTGTGATAGACAGAGAAACCTCTAGTTTTGTGTAAGAACTGCTGCTAATGAACTGTTTTTAAACAGACCTTTGCTGTGGGCATGCTTACTGTCACAACAACATCTCACTGCCTGGAGCTTTAGGAGGAATACATGTGAATCTCCCTTTGTGTGGGGGAGAGTGAAGGAACCAGAGGCAGCTGTCGTAATGCACTTCTTAAAATCCATTCTGTGACTCCAGTAGTTTAAGGATCCTGTTGAGAGCGCACAGGATTGAATAAGGCAAGTTTTGTTGTTTGTTGTAATTGATTCTACAAACACTATAACGTGAGTGAAATGCTCTTGTTGTGTGTCGAGATGGTTGCTGCCCACAGACTACTTTTCTCAGCAGTGGAGCTGTTGTTTGATGGATTTAAGTAATTTATTATTGTCTGGCAGGGCACGTCAGAGAGGGAAATGCTACAGTGAAACTATACAAGCTGGCCTATCCTGTTGATTTGTGGATATAGGAATGGCAGTCTTTGCTATATGATATGGTGTATCCCAACCCTTGCACCTTATTCAGCTGGTGAGCTCTGGAAGACCTTTAGTGCAGTGCTCAGTCTTAAAGAGCAAACAGGTTTCTTGCAGGAATGTATGGTGATGTATATTTGATCTGTTCAGGACACAGGGACATCATGAAACTTACAGTCCCTCTAATCCCTATGCTTCATGACATGCATTCGTTGAATCCTACTCTTCTGTGGCTTCAGTACACAATCCAGCTTGGTGAGCTGTGTGTGTAGTCAGCCCTACCTTAACAGCACGATTAATGGAGATATGAAAAATGGGCATCATTAACTAAGTACGATAATTACCAAGCCTTGGAGTTCTCTCAGGCATTTAGCTAAACTTGGCAGCATCTTTGAGGACACTCCTCAATAAAGGCTATTTACTTCCTTTTTTCTTTTGGATATTGTATTTTGTAGCTCACAGTAGTATTTTTAAATACATTTACAACAAGAAAACTTTGTTCTGAAAACTGGATAAATTATTGTTACTGCATCATAGGAGCAGAGCAAGTAAGCAGGTGGACCAGGTACAGCAGGTCTCTACTGAAAAGCAAGTGTTTGGGAAATTCCAAAATGAAAATGGCTTGTTAGAATGCACACTAACACACAGCCTTATTGCAGAGGTCACCACCTTTCTTATCAACCCCCATAAGCCTTGTGTTGTATGTTGGTACTGGTTTGGCTGTACAAATTATATATGATGCAGTGGTAAAATGGTGTCATGAAACAGTGACCTTATTATAGAGCAACTGTGTATATCTCACCACTCTCCTGTGGGTTTCTTTTATGGCTTGAAATGAGGATTTAATTTAGATTTAATGTTGTTATAAATTAATTATCTATTATTAAAAATACATTTATAGAGCTTGAGAAATATGCAAGATGATGTAGAGTTGTTTAAACCTCTCTGAATGGTTTCCTAATAATTCATTAATATTAAACATATAGTAAATTAGAACTAAAGCTCATGATCTTACTTCCAGTCTGCCTGCATAATGCAGGATTTGTCACTCTTTCATATTTAGATAGTTTGCATGATAGATGTGTTTCAGTTCGGAGTCCATCCAAGACTTAATCCTCTGCATTCTGCCTTAATCACCATGACCCATCTGGTGATAAAGGAGCTGCAGTTCTTGCAGTAAATGGAAGGCTCTTGGTTGGAGATCCTTTGAAAAGTACGTTGATGGCACTGTATGTTTTTTATGTCTTGGTGCAATCTACTGTAGAAAGGAGACAAAATTGGAGTGAGGAATAGATTTATTCATTTCATATCTATAAAATCTTGCAGGTATTCTCCCCATATGCACGCTTTTCCATTGCCTATTTAAAATCACTTAAATATTTCTTTGAATGATTAAATGTAGAACACTTAATGTAGATAAGAGCTTGCGTATCAAGTCTGCAAATGATATTGCCTTTTTTTCCATTCACACAAGATCTATTTCACAGTAAATTTGAAACAGCTTTTCCAGCTCTAGGTCAAAAGTAGTCATGATAATACAGTTTATCTTCATTTGTTTTTGCATAAATGAAAATCATGGTTTGGGATCTCATAGAACCTTTTGAGTTGGAAGGGACCCTAAAAGGCCTTCTAATCTAAAGCCATTGCAGTGAGCAGGGACATCTGCAGCTAGATCAGGTTAACAGTTCTCAGGAATGGGACATCTACCACCTCTCTGGGCAGTTCCAGTGCCTCACAACCCTTGTGGTTTAAAAAAAAACAACAAAACACCAACAGTCTAAATCTCCCCTCTTTTATCTTTTACATTGAAACCATTTCTCCTTGTCCTGTCACAGCAGACCCTGCTAAAGAGTCTATCCCATTCTTTCTTATAGCCCCCCTTGAGATACTGACAGGCTGCTCTCAGGTCTCCCCAGAGCCTTTTCTCCGGGCTGCACAGCCCCAGCTCTCAGTCTGTCCTTGCAGGGGAGGTGTTCCATCCCTGGGATCACTTTTGTGGCCCTTCTGTGGACTTGCTCCAACAAGTCCCTCATCTTTCTTGAACTGATCCACATCTGGATGCAGTGTTCCAGGTGAAGTCTCACCAGTGCAAAGTAGTGGGGCAAGATCACCTCCCTCACCCTGCTGGCAGTGCTTCCACTGTGCAGCCCAGGGCATGGTTGCCTTCCTGGGCTGCGAGGGCACATTGCTGGCTCAGATCTAGCTGCCATCCACCAGAACCCCCAGGTCCTTATAGGCAGGGTTATGTTCTGTCCTTTCATCCCCCAGCTTGTACTGATGGTAGTAGTTGTCATGACCCAGGTACAAGATGATGTGCTTAGCTTTGTTGAACCTCATGAGATTTGATAAGATGTTCTCCAGTTTTAGCTGTGTTTAGCCTGAGAACGTAAATTGCTAAACTAATGAAACCAGCTCTTGTTTAGCAGCAATTAGCTGACATTTGTCCTAGCTAGCTGTGCTTGCTGTGGTAAGCAGTGTTACAGCAGATACCATATGCGAAAGCATTATCACAAATACCTGAGGCCGTGCAGGAATGTTTCTCATGAGAATATATCAAGCTGCCAGACCAAATTAATTGTTCTTACTATAATTTTTTTCCTGTCGTGCAGTAAAGTGATGTAACAGTGATGATGTGGGAGAACGTCACATGAATTACTTGTATCTTTGGGTTTTTTAGATGAAGAGTTTCATATACCCGTGGTTCAAATTGTAGTGAGAAAGATATATCTAGTAGCAAACCTACTTCCCATGCAACTCCCTCTTTCTGTTACCTCAGCTTACTTTGCATCTCTTCTGTAATGTCAATCTGCAAAGCATTTGGCTGCGGTATTAATGGCATGTAGGTCTCCATGCTTCTTGTATGCAATTCTGGGCAGTGGTGTGGATGAATTATCTGGCTGTGAAGCCTAGGACTGGGCCTGGCAAACATGTTGACCTACTGCTGTAGTAGAAGGGCTCCAGTTGCAGGAGAGCTAAAATTGTGAGAGTGCTAAGGAAGTCTGCTAGTCCAAGCTTCTTTCTGGTAGCAGGGTCAAGTATGACTGGGAAGTGTTCGTGTGCAGGAAAAATAGGTTTTGATCACTGATGTATTAAGACTTAAACTACAGAGAAAGAAAGATTGAATCCCCTGCATGTAGTAAGGTATCTAATGACAGAGTGGTTCTCAGGAAGACTCTGAGAAGCTTGTGTTTTAGGAAACTTGAGAAAGGGACATTAGTGGCAGAAGAATAGTAGCAGGTTGGGACAGGATTGAGAATTGGCAAAAGGAAACGAGGCCGGTGATGTGGAGGAGGAGAAAAAGGTAGGAGAGAGGGAGATATGGAAAAGAATGCAGGCTGGACTCGATCTCTAGAGGTCCCTTCCAGCCCCTACAATTCTATCATTCTGTGATGGAAATAAGATTTAGCACTCTAATAATAATGGTAGCTAATCCATACAGTGTATTTGGTGCTGTTTGTTGTGTCCCAGTCTTCCTTAAAGAAATGTGAAGTTTCAGAAGTTAACTCTATTCCTGCCCCTCACAGGAAAGAAAGAAAAAAGTATTGCATTAAAAATGGACCACTGGATGGACTGATAAATGCATAGTCTCAATCTCAGTAAGGATCATAGACAAAGTACAGATTGCGGAGATGATATCCTAGCTTCAAAACAGTCCCAACACCTGTGGGTAATTTTTCCCTTCTTTGAGATGATGATACCCTCAGCACATAAATGACTTGGATGCGCATTAGGTTCAATGCTGTTCCACTACTCTAACTTTGTGCAAACTGTCTCTATTTGGATTTTTGGGATCAGCCAGCAGATCAGACTCCAGATGACCAAATTCCGTGCTTTAGGACATATCAGTCATCTTTTAACCAACAGACTTCAAAAATGAAGGAGCTCTTCTCCCTTACGAAGGAAATTTTAGTTAGAAAAATTACTAGGCTATAGCAATGTGTGTACATATTCCCTCTAGTTGGTTTCATTAACTGTTTTGCATGCCTCTCATCACACTGCAAATACATACCTTTTTCAAGTGTGATGAGAAGCAGTCCCTCTCCCTTCTCTCCATTTTGGTGGGGGACCTGGGGGGGGAAATGTTTGAACTTCGTCTGTCCTGAGCCCAGACAGGCCTCAGAAGTTATGGGATGTAAAACGCACAGAAGGTCGGCAGGGTCTGCTGTCTGCCAGAGGGGCTGCTATGTAGGTGTCTGTTCATATGCACTTTTACCCTGGATGCTAGATGTGCTCCATTCAGAGCATTTAACAGCTATTGGAATAGAAGTATTTAAATATTTGAACAAGGCAGTACCTGCAATAAATTCTGGAATGTTGTAGCATACTGAAATTTAAGAGAGAGAGCCGTTTTACTACATCATCATTGGCCTTTATGTGGGCCATACTGTACTTCAAAATAATTGTAATAAAACAGCTGTTGCAGGGACTAGGTTATGCTGAGCCATATCCTTGTCATGGACACAAGCTGTTCTTCTAATCAAGTCACATCTGTGACTATCAAGATGCTAGGAGGTTGCTGTGTGTATAGAGACATGCAGAAAATCATTGGAGCTGAGAACAGAAGCTGGGGGTAACATTCAAAGCTGAATTTATAAATTATTTTTGTGCTTTTTCTTTTGAGTGTCCTGTGGGGTCACTGCTGATAGTGTAATGACTAGAATTAAGAGGAGTTGAAGGATTCGGATATAGACTTCAGGGGTATGTCCAGGTATAGAAATGGTCCTGTGTAAGCTTTGCATCAAAAAGAGAATCTCAATTTTTCTTTACCTTTTTTTTCTTCATAATCAAATGACATTGTCTAACAATCGATATAATGTAAGGCATTTAAACAGATGTGATGGCACCCTTGTAATATTATAGTGATAAATCCCAGTATAGCATCAGAATCACAGCATGGCCCAGGTTGGAAGGGACCTCAAGGACCATGAAGCTCCAACCCTGCCCACAGCCTCCCCATTTAATACTAGACCAGGCTGCCCAGGGCCCCAGCCAATCTGGCCTTGAACACCTCCAGGGATGGGGCATCCACAGCCTCTCTGGGCAGTCTGTGCCATCACCTCACTATTCTCTTAGAGTTTTCCCCTGATATCCAAGCTAAATCTTCCCTCCTTTAACTTAAAAATCATTTCCCTTTGTCCTGCCAGAAATGCTCGGAAGCAAATTCCTTATGCCCTAATCTTATCAACTTTGATTTTGCTTGTACTTACAAGCCTTGGCCACATTTACTCCATCCTATGCTCTACAAAGATGAATTGTACGTATTCAGAAACTCTCACGAGGAGAAGCGAAAATGCATGTTCTGGCTAACAACAGCGTTGTGGTCAGTTGGAGGCACTTATTCCTCCAATATTGAGAGCATTTATGCCAGTGTGGAATGAAGTGTTAATATGTTTTAGACTTTGAAGGCAAAAGTCTTAATCCTCTATACAAGCGCATTATATGGGGGCAGATTTCCAAATGCAGTTAAAATGGAACCTACAAATCCTCTGTTCGCTCTGACTTTGATCTCAAACATAGGTCCCAGAGATGATTTAATGCCAGCCCTTGTTAAAAAGAGCTCAGCTGAAACCCGTGTTAGCTCTGCGTTTATCACAAAACACCTGATTGGATATGACAAGATATTTGAAGATCAGGAACGTGGTGTGACAGTTCTGTTCTCATCAGTTTATCGTGTCCCATTTTGTATGGCTTTTTTCCCATCTCTGCCAGCGTCCAGTGCTGAACTTATTAATACCTTAGGCTGTCTGTTCACTGATGTCAAGAGGCTTGTTCACCTTAGTCACATTGCACATAGGACTTCAGGTGCTGAGCCAGGGCAGAAATGGGAATTGGTGCTGTCCTGATGTGCGTGCTGAGGAGTATGAGTCAGAAAGATTTTGGAGAGAGGCAGCCTGTGACAGAATTTCAGGCTTCATCCCCAGTGCAGTCCTTGAAAGTTCACTGCTGTGAAATGTTCTGGAGCTTGTGCATGCAGGCACTGTCCCATTTGATTCAAAGCTGGAACGGGGAAGAGTTCACAGCCACTTAGAGACTGACTGAAACTGCGCTGTGCTGCTTAAATCTGCTAAAAGACACTCAGGAAAAGCTGGTTTTCCAAGGACTGATCAAAAGATACAGTTACACTGAGACTGAGGCATATTCAAAAGAGAGGTGATCTGTGAAGTAAAAATGAAAGGCACAGGGCTGAGAGAAGTTCATCCAGTGTCTCCTTAAAGGGAGGCAAGCCTGCTATACAGTCTTACAGGCAAGATTTCATGTAGTTGTGCGTGGGTTTCAGTATTTTGTGTGCTGAGTGGCTCAACACAGATAATGCTTTACTGATGGGTTTTGGAATGTATAGTGGGTACCAAAATGTTACAGTGATGAAAGCAGTATAGGATCTGCCCTGACTGTGGTCAGTTTTATGCTAGGAGGTATGCTCTGTGTTACCCAGCCCCATTCAAGTTCTGGTTGCCTACTGATTTAATACAGTTGCTACACTACATTTCTCCAGCTCCCAAAGCCTCACACTGCTGCAGTGTGGTGCTCATGAGTACAAATCAGTGCTGCCAGACAAAGTGGTCTCTCAGCATACAGTGTCCTGCAGTAGAATGCGCTTTGTGGCTCTGTTTGAGAAAAGCATGTGTTCTAATTAATAATATTATAAAATTATAAAAAAATCATGTACACAGAAATAATTATGCAGCCTGTTGACTCCAGCTGGTTGTGGAGAAGGCTGTGTGCTGCGGGTTGAGTTTATTGCCTCTAACAGGAATGCTTTATGCAGAGAGAGGCTCCCTGAGCTAATGTTGATGGCTTTGGTTTCAGAGCAGTCCATCAGCACCTGTGGTCATTACAGGGCTGGTTTTCTTTATTTGAAGCAAAGTATTAATCTTTGCGAAGAAAACAGGAAATATGATAACTTTATAAAGATGATTGTTCTTTTGCTTGATGAACTGGCTTCACCTGCGAGTCCCATCTAGTGGATTTTAGTGGCTTTCTGTCACAGATGAATCAATCCCCATTATGCGAGGCCTGACTTGGAATATTTTACAAGGGACATTAATCCGTTTACTTAAAGCACAAGCCTCAAAACAAAGTCTCCATGCAAGCTTTTAACAAGTGTTCCTTCCTTGTGTTGTGGCAGGAGAGAAAAATCTCAGCCTTAAAATAGGAGGAGCACAACAGATATCAGACTTTCAGTTTTATGGGGCGAGCAATCCACGGAAAGCCTCTGCATCAATGCTGTAGTTAGTGGCATTTCAGTTTTTATTCCCAGTCAGCTGTGTGAACAGGGAGTTAAAACAGATTTCTTGGTAATTTATGGTGAAAATAAGAGAAACATCATTGTTCTCCTAAATTATTTAAATCACTGCTCAGTTTTGATGCATCATAATAGCACAGTTGCTCTTAACAGCACCTCTTGATCAGTGGGGCATCTGTTCTGCTCATGGCTGAGAACTCTGGCTCTCATTTGGTGAAGATGGTGAAAAGCTTCAAGCGCAAGGTTCGAGTCACCTAGTAACATGCTAAGGTACTTGCTTAACTGCAGGGTGGGACCTACAATGTAGTGCTCAAGTTGCATGTTGAAAAGTCACGGCTAAAGCTATCTGCCACCGAAGTTGTAAGTAAAGCGAGGTGACAGCATGATGGAATGTGGTTTGCTTGTATCTAGATTTAAATGTGGAACTGGTAGGCATTGTAAGATCA
>JAOWBP010003503.1:4227483-4245759 GCA_028571105.1 Tragopan temminckii
CATCATAGAAGGCCACCAGATTGGTCAAGCACGACCTTCCCCTGGTGAAGCCGTGCTGGCTGTCTCGGATCACACGCCCATTCCTCATGTCATCATTCCTCTGTCTCATATACCAGCAATTTTCCATTTTTATGACAGTATAGAGATGAGAGAAGAGGAGCATCTTGCTATGTATGCAAGTCTTCGCTGGTGTAGAACTCTCAGGAACAGAAACTTAACTCTCTTCTGCTTCAGAACTAAGCACTGAGTCTGGGAGCAGTCAGCAGCAGTAAAACATGATAGGGAGAAAAAAATAAAATATGCCCAATTTTAAAATTCCTTTTGCCTTGCTAGTCTAAAATACTGTTAATAAAAGGTCAAGATCATCATTTTTATGGATGTTCTGTGTTCAGTCTTTTGCTTTGTGTCAAGATTAAGCCTCATTGACACTGAATGTTTGTGTCCAAATCAGAGGCAGTATTTTGACAAATAATAGCAATTTGCATTTTTTTTGTAAAACTCTCCTGTAAACTTGAAAATTACATAGGACTTGTAAATTCTGAAGGTCTGTTCAGTGTACAGCCTTAATTTGATAAGCATTAATGAGGCTATAAACCACGAGGAGATTGTACTCCCATTATATAATCTACTCCTACATCTAAAAATTAATAACAATGTACAGTTACAGCTCTAGCTGTTTCAAGCAAATGATCACGAGTTCTCGCAGTGGGACTAAAGCTGTGTGTAGACCTAGGTGCTTCCAATGCTTTTTTAAAGAGCACTGCACTTGCATGTTTATGTTGATGACATTTAATAATCATTGTGTACAAACAAACAGAAAATGGCTCTGTTTGGATGAAATGAATTGTGCTAAAGGGATAAAGAAGATTAGATGTTTGCTTAAAGGACAAAGTAATGGTCAGTGGCAAAGCTCCAGAAAGAGGAGATCTGGCGTTCAGTGATCCATTGAAGTGAATGCCTAGGGAGTAGAAGGCTACTGCACGCAAGCTGCATGTGTGCTGTTTGATGTCAGTAGGCAGTACGCAGATTCCATTTTCAAGTAGACAGAATTGGTATTGTCATATGGAAGTCATTGGAAGCGTACAGTTTGTACCAGATAAAGAGCTGACCTTCTGATAGAGAAATAGTATTAGTTGCTCCTTCTGTGATATTGATTAACCTTGAAGCACGTCGCAAAGAATGTGTAAGATCCTCGTTAAAAGACCAAGTTGATTGTTTGGGGTTTCATAGCTCAGCATCATCAGCTGACTTAATTCACTGGACCTCGTTTTCCTCCAGTGCGTGCGTCTGATGAGTGGCTCAGAAATGGAGAATTTTTCTTGGATACTATAAAGATTTTCACCATGTAGCAGGCAGCCACACTGGGAGAGGTTTCTCTTTATATTAACATTGTCTCATGAGCCTCTGGTCTAGTAGTAATCAGGTGGGGGAATGGCGTGGGTTATTGTGATTCCTAAAGGTCAATAATAACCTGAAGGTTACTTTTAATCATAGCTAAAAAGAATTAGACCCCATCATCGGCTGATAGAGGTAACAATGAGAAGGACTAACATGCTTTGTATCTGTTGCATTGGATATGTGTGCAGTGGTTGCAGTGGTCTGTAACATTCCTTGCTGTACAAAATTGATGGGAGGGCAGACAGAATTTCCCTCTTTTGAAATAATTTTTCGTGCAGTAGTACAGAAGTTCCTGCTATCCTTGCCTCCAAACTCAGCCATCTATTTCCTGAAAGAGCTGGCATTTTAACAGGTAACTTTATGTAAAAGAAGGGCCTAGGAATCAGTTGTGGTTTTAATGTGACCACTGCTTTCTGTCCCAGAAGGGATATAATTTTATACTGATAAGCTATTATGAGGAGATATTCTTCAGTGGAAGATATCTAAGTGAAGTTGTAGTAGGAAACCTTTTTATTCCTCGTGACTCTGAGGCTTTGGTCAGTGTAATGTATGTAATGTATGCTGGATGAAATTATCTGTTGACGTTATCTCATTAGGAAAATGTATGAGTATGTGTGAGAGCACAATCCATCAGCTGTGCTTTCAGTAAAAAGTGTTGTGAATGGCCTTTGTCAAAAGCAGTTGGTGGTGTTTTTTTTTTTTTTAAGTTATATAGGAGCTAACTGCCATTGGGAGTGTAATGGACATTGACTTCAGTGAAGTGTCTGACAATCTTTCAGTGGGAAGGGAAGGTTAATGGGAAGAAGGTGTCATGAGTTATCCACTTGACTTTCCTTTTTTTTGAACTTGTTAAGTATAGGTGAGCTTTTGTTGGCAATTTTTACTCAGTTGCATGTCCTTGTACTTGCAAGTAAAGCTTAGTATTCCCTTTAGAGAGGCTGTGGGAGATGTAAAGCCTCTTGCAAACACTGGTTTGCGTGTGCAGAAGGTACTTGAAACACTTCACTGTCTACAGCAATAGCTGGTAGAGACAGCCGTGGCATGTTCCAATGGCTCTGCTTTAAACTTCTGATGTTGGCAGAATGTAAGTCTTACAGTGTTCTGAGATCCTACTAAATGTTATGCTGAAAGTAAAGAACAACAATTTGGCTGCTGGGCTGTCATTTCAGCACCTTGAACATCTGCTAATGGATCTGTAATGACTATAATGATATAATGTATGGTGTTAGCACCTCCTATAGCCAAACACCTCCCACCAGGGGATGATGAATTGGCTGTCATCAAAAACTACGTTCCCTATTTGGAATTTTTCTTCAGGGAATGGCAGCAGAGTCTATTTTGTGTTTTCAGATCCCCAACTACCTTTCTTTAATACCGCTGCCTGCTTTCTTAGAGTTGTTTTTTCTCTATGGTAGTTCTATGTCTGTCACAAAGCAAGACAAAGCCTGCTGCATATCCCAAACTGCCTTCTCCAGGGAAGCAGCAGAATGTGCATGTGGACTAAAAAGGGTATACTTTTTAATACTTTACAGAGGTACTATTTCTGCTGAAGTTCCAGTTGGTGGTCATTTATCTCTGGAATAATTTCACAGGCTAAAGGATTTCCCCTCAGGCGCTGAAATGGTTTGATGCTTGGGGTGTTTTCATCTCCCTGCTAGGCTCACCACACCTCATGGTCCCCAGAAAGGCCCTGAAATCAGAACTCTGAGTACAAACATGTTTGCTGCTGCTTGTGTGTCTGGCAGGGGAGCTGCCAATGGTTGCTGGCATCCGGAGGGAAGATGTCCTGCCCCTCACCCCAAGGCTGGCAGCTGTAAGAAAAAGATGAGGCTGTTGGGCAGGTAGGAGAAGGCTTATCATGAGAAAAGTCAAATAAGCAGCTGAGAGGCTACTTGATAATTGAACAGGGACTTGTCATTTCACTTGTGAAAACAATTTCCCCTCCTCAACCTCTAATTATTGGACTCTTACAATTGTCTGGTAAGTCAAGTAGCCTGATCAGGTTTAACATCAAACCACATGCTCGGCAAATAATGTCATACATTCCAGAGACACGCCGCAATTGGAAAGTGTACCAAGCTATCTTTAAGGCTAAAAAATATCTTAAAATGATTGTGTCTTGGGGGAACAGACAGTTGATGAGACCTTTTCTTTCCTAGCCCTCTTAGCTTAGTGCTTTCAGGAAGTAATCTTGTGAGCTCTGATTCTGTCCAGGGTTTTGATCCACTTACAACTTTAATCTATCCTCACTGAACTTAAATGCTCCATTATCTGTTAGAAAATAATTAGAAGCTGCAAGCACATGCCTGCATACACAGAGTTCCTCGGAAGTCCCTGAGCTCATTGAGATGAAGACAGTTTGACTGATGGTGGTCAGCTGATACTGGGCCAGAAGCTAATAATAGAAGGCAGTGCTGCTTAGCTAGGTGGGAAAGTTAACTTGGGAGAAATTAAACTGAAGGGTTTGGGATTTATGCTTGGAAATAAATTTCCCATTCTCATTTGTTTCCTGGTAAGAGAGCTTCAAAGGCAGTTGGTTTCTTTTATGGTTTTATAATTAAGATCTAGGGGGATTCTTGATTTTTCCTAGGCTTAATGTAGTTCCCTGCCATCTCAAGTAGCAGCATTCATTGAGCAGGAGAGCATTTGTCAAGCAAACTATAAAGGTAATAAGTGACAGTGACCTCCTCTAGGCATATGGCAAACAAATGAAAGCTGCCTGTATAGAGGGGACTGATGCACACATCCTTTATTCTGTCACTTTTATATGTCTGTTTAATTAATTAAATGAGCAAAGCAGTCAGTCTTCGTGTACTGCAAAAAGCTAAACATTTCCTAAATTGCAAGCCCCTCTTACTTATCAAGGCAAGTAAGACAAGTGCTGAAGACATACCAAACTTAGGTTTGGTTCAAAGGTTTCAAAGGAAAAAAATCATTTATCAAAGAGGGTTTGGCTGGAAACCAGGAGGGATCTGGATAGGTCTAATTGTTTCCTTGTTTCTCTAGTTGCGTCTGGAGGCCACTGTGGAAAGTACAGCCAGATGGTCAGGTGAATAGGGTGAGAGAAGACCTCGTTTCCACTATTTCTAGTAGACATAGAAAGGTCCTAAGCTGGAGATACAGATACCTTTTCTCTGAGGGTCCTTCTAAGACCTTGCTTTTTATTATGAGTGTATGGGTGACAGCAGAAAGATTTTCAGCTATCCATCAACTTAAGCTTAATTCTCTCATGCTGCCTAGCAATGCATTGGAGCTGGATCTGAAAGTCTGAAAACGGCAGTGCTGCTATCAGAGGTTGAGTGGTACGTGCAGGCACTTTGTAGTCCTTCCACTGACTGCAGGGCTGCTTGGGAAATAGCACTGAGTTCATCCTGAACCTCGGTTTAAAGGTCAGCTTTAGGATCAAATGAAATCCTGTATGGCAGCAGTGAGATGTTTTCCCTTATCCTCCTCTTCTGTCATTTATGTAAACACCCTTCTTTCCAACTGGCATAAAGGGTCCCTGTAAGAATAGCAGCTGAAGAACAGCAGTGTTGCTGCATTTGCCTGGCAGTGCTTCAGCTGTGATTCAAACAGGCTTTCTTTCCATCATGTAAAGTTGCTGTGGATGGGAGGCAAAGGGGTGACCTAACTCATCTGATTGTAGATTCCCTTTTGTTCGGTTCCCCTCTTCCTTCCACTTACGCACGCTGTAAGTGTAGCCACTTAGGAGGGGAACCTGCCTGCCTGTCAGTTCCAGGCACAGAAGCTCACTGTGATTGCAATTACAATTTCCAACTTGTCCAGAGATGCCAGAAATCAAGCTGTCCTTGAGAACTCTGCATACCGTGTGCAGGCCCCGAGAGTGATCAGCCGCTACAGAAGCTGGGAATCTGATCGCTCCTGAAGGTTAACTGCTTTTAGTCCTTTGAAGATTAACTGTTTCAAGGACACGTTCACTGTTATTTCCAACGGAAGCAGTCATTCTCTTAAATATTTACGTCAGTAATTTTTCCTTCCATAGCATGCATGTGTCTGGGGGGGTGTGTGTTTGCTTTCCATATGCAGGAGCATGTGTCAGTACAGAGAAAAGACAGCCTAAGCACAGGCAGACAAGCCAGGCTGTTTGGAAACCGTCCTGCTGGCATAACACTGTAACTGAGAAATACACTCAGGGAAGGAGTGGTGAGGCCTTGACACTGCTGCCCAGAGAGCTGTGGGTGCCCCATCCCTAGAGATGTTCAAGGCCAGGTTGGATGTGCCCTGGGCAGCCTGAGCTGCTGGAGGCAGCCCTGTCCTTGGCATTGGGGTTGGAACTGGGTGGTCTCAGAGGTCCTTCCAGCCTAAGTTGTTCTGTGATTCTATTACTTGGAAATCCTGCACAAGTTGGGTAAATCTGGGAACAGGGAGAAAATAAGTGTTAGTTTGTTCTCTAGAAAACAATTGTAGATTAAATTAAGCTACTGAAACTTGTCATTAAATTCAAGTAGTAGTACTGGTTACAAAGGGCATGCGTGTGAAGGAAATGCTTTGTACCGATCTATTAAACTTTAATTTAGTAGGTAAGAGGTACACAGCAACATGGTTGATACCTGTTGATTTTGCTTTGAAGTGTATGTTTGAGCAGCTACTGAAATAGGAAGACAGATATTTGCATAGCTGCGTGTTACGAAGATCAGGAGAGGAAAGCTTTTGTTACAAAGCATTTAAAAATTGAACATGCAAGGGGTGGGAATGTGAACGGGGGAAAAAGCAAACAAAAAAACCCATACAAATCCTTTAAAAACTGATTATACTTAAATGCATGCAAAGTGGCCTTACTTAAACATAAGCAAAGCATTTGGGAGCACTGGAATTCTTCTCAGAACCTTCCTGACATCTTTGCATATCAAGTGCAGGAGAAAAAAATGACGGCAAAACTTGGTAAAATGGCAGATTATTGAATAACATGATATGAGGAGAAACCGATTCAGATAGCCAACTTTATAGCAGGCTTTGGCACTGAGAACTGGGAAATGAATGCTGACTTGAGATTAAACGAAACTCGAAGTATTGAAGGAGCTTTGCATTGCTTTGCATTTTTTCTTTGTGCCATTTGCTCACATTAGCAATATAGGATAGGCACACAGTAATGTTTGAGTTTCTGAAGTGCAGTGCATATGCCGGAATTTTACCACACTGATTTAAAAAAGTGAAATTAAAAATCAGGTTTTTATGAGCCCTCTGCTAATAAAAAAGAGGTGCCACTTCTCCCAGCAAGCCGTCAGTAGCTCAGGGTTAACAGTGATCCTAATTAGGTTTGTTGGAAAGATGAATAAGAAATAGCCTGATATTTAAGTTATAGGGGCTGGCTGTAAAACTCTGTGTATATGCAGGCTAATCATTTTTGAAGTATGCTTGCCTGTGGTTTACTTCAGTGCCAGGTGGGCAGGCTGTTACCAGTCAGATTCCTCATGAGGACAGGTGCTGAGGCTGTGTATGGGCAGTAGCACAGGCTGCAGTGCCCAGATCAGCAGCAGTGCACAAACTGAGTGAGAGCATAGGGTCCTGAAGCATCAGTGTGCTCTATTTGTCATGCTTGTTTTTGTACTGCCGGAGTGTCAAGTCAGCTTTAAGTTGAGGGAGAACAAGGATTTGGGGGGTTGAAATGAAGGAGGAAAAAAATAAGGATAGTTTTATGCACGCAAATACCCATTTGTGTTCATTTTTAATAGAAATATAAGACTGGGGATGTGCAGACTTCTATGAGCTGAACTTGAAGTATCGCTGTTGAAATAAGTTTTGTCTTAAAATCTACTAAGAAAATGTAGTTTGGAATATTCCTTTCTTATCGTTTTGTTGTAGAATTGTTTTCCCTCCTCAGTGCTGATCCTGCCACGTCTGATTCATCAGCAACTGTCACGAGCTTACAGAAATGGAATAATTAACATCTGTTATATTAATATTCCACACATTATATACAGATGGTAGTCGGCTGTCCCTATCGCTGCTTGTCACGTAGTTGTAAGAAATAAGAAAGGGAAATCTGGTGCATGACTGGGTTGTTGATGATCTTAGTAATATTCTGCCAGTGCCTTTTAGGCTTAAGTACAATAACCAGGATAAACAGAGACGGAGCTGAGGTCGCAGCGTGGCTGTCAGATCACAGAGCAGTAATTGCTGGCTTGAAATGCTTGGTCCTCTGATATTGAAACCACAGTTCCAAAAATAAAAAGATTTTACACAGCAATATTTTCTATATTAACTTTGGTGTTGCTGCTTATTGCAATATATGTCATTGCTTGGCCCTGTTAAGATCAGAAACCCTTTGTGCTGTGTAACCATGGTGAGCTTGTCCCTGCCCTGAGAAACTTCCTATCAAGATAGACACTACATATAAAGGACAGAGGAATTATTTATTTTTCATCTTCCCTTTACAGATGGGACTCCGTGAATTGCAAGATAAATTTCATCATCTCTGAAGCAAATTCTTTATTGGTTATTATTATCTTTTAAAATTATATTCTGATTTTAAATGTTTACTTAGAAAATCAGGTATTGTGTGTGGGGGGGAAAGCTGTTTTCTCTAATTAGTCAATGCAAACATGTTTGAAAAGAGCATTACAGACACCTCTTGTTATCAGTCAGTGCTTGCCAACAAGTCAGGCATTTCAAAGAATTGCAAATGTTGTATTAAGGACAAAAGAGAAATTTGGTGTTCTTCCCTTAGTTACGTCTAAGGTGATTACAGTTGTTTCCTAAAGGATTCTGCTTTATAAAGAAGTTATTAGCTGAGTAGACAAATAAGCATTGTGTGAAATAGTAGACCAGGGCTTACTGTTTATTAATGCTAGAAAATGACTTTACAATGTTTAAGGAAATAATTACTTGGATTTTTGAGCTATGTTAACAGATGGCATCTGTATTCAGTTTGCTCAATCCTAGCTTCAGAAGTGTTGGTTGAGTGACTTGCGTAGGTACATCCTATGATATGGAACAGTATGGATGCAGTGGTTGGAAATGGCTGAGGTGTAGTCAAGCAACTGTTGATCCAGTGGAAATGGGAGACTTGGAGAGCGGAAGGTTTTGTTGAACAGGGACCAACTGGGGGCACTTTCCCAGGTGTCCAGTGCTGAGCAGGGTAATACCAGAGGGTACCATGCTGAGTCTCACTGGCAGTGTTCCCTGGGGTTGAAGATGCATTTTCTATCTATGCTCTTTGCTTGGGTTCAGTGGGATGAGATGCATGTGCATATAAGAGCAGAACTGCATTCTCTGAATGTTTCTTGAAACCAAGCAGAACATTTGGTTTCTAAATGAGCCCTTGTTGGTTTGGATGAGTGGCTAGAGTACCTGCTGGAAACTAGGTCATCAGGGAAGTTATGGAAATAATCCAAGTGTTTGGAGAAAGGTTGGAAAGAAATGACATTTGAAACGGGGAAAGAACGCGAGTTTCTTTGCTGAAGTTTTTCTTGACAGAATTTTTAATGTTTTTTGAGTAAAATGTATTTAAAACCATGCATGTTAGACAAAATCCTAGCCAAATTCAAACTGGACTGTTGAACATTTTTTCTTGTGTGATTGGGCTGTGCACAGTGGGGAGGGAAATTCTAACTGAGGAAGAGCTGGGAAATGTTTTGCAGTATAGATGAATACCATAGATGAAGACCTGAATGCAGAGTGGGGATATGCTTCTGGTCCCTCTGCAACTACTTCTCTTTTATCAGGTGAGAGAACAGTTGCCTTCTTGACAGTGCTGTCACTCAGGTGAGAACATAGATCTGAGTGAATCTGTAGGCTACCAAAGGTTATTGATGTTGATGTTTACATGAAGGCTCAGCAAGCTCTCGGTGTCCTAAAGCTCCACAAAGTGTTTGAGAGCCCATTGTGTCGCAGTGACGTATTCCACTGTGCCGGTGCAGAAAAAAAGCAAGAGGCAGCCCCGTGGCTCCATGTAGCTATGGATGTACCTGTAAGACTGCAGATGTGTGGCAGCTTTTGATGATTTTGTGATTCAGCGATGCCAACTTTGAGAGAAAAAAGAAACCTTAATAGTGAAGCTAACTGTCCATTTAAATCTTTTTCGTTTAAATATTATCTTCCCTTTTCAGCACTTGAGTCCTGAGTGTGATGCTTTTCTGCATCTGAATGACAGACAAGGGAAACATGAAAATGAAGAGTCTATTTTCAACTCTGAAATGTGATAAATGAGCTACCTGGGCTATGGGTAAAATGCATCTTTGATTAAAACAACTCTTACTTGTTGATAGTACACTTGATGAAATGAGGTTTCAATCTGATGCTATCCCTTTAAATGGATCCTGAAGAAGGAAGGAGCTTTGAGTGTATTATCAAGTCAAGCTTTTCAGTGATACTAGAAAATTTTAAAGCAATGTCCTAAGACCCTTCAGAAAGGGGAGAGAGCTTGATATCTTTTTACCCATCGCTCATCTTTTTGCCATCACTCAACAAAAATCAAAGCAATAACTCCTTTCCTCTGAAAGAAATCTGCTGCTAAGGCTGAAAATGCTTATAAGCTGGTCAGTGTTGAGGCTGATCTAATCTCCTCTTCAAGTAAGGCTGAAACGATTATTTTTCAGTGTTTTTAAAACTTCAAACCTTTTTTTTTTGTGTGATTACATTACAATAGGAAAAAGCAAAATTCTCTTGACAGAATAAAATGCATCAGAATGATGAGGTATCTTTACATGTGATCAGTAAGGGGAGATTGCCAGTTTGAAATTTGCTGTTACTTCTCTTGATTGCTTTCCATGGAAATGTTTACATAAAGGTTTGTTGTGGTTGCTCAGTTCCTGTGAACTCGTGGCTGCCTATGCATAAAGCAGAACTGAAAGCAGACAAGAGTTTACTCTAATCATCAGAATCAAATGTTTTCAGGCAAGGTTGGCAGGAAGGCTGGTGAGAGTCGTCTTCTGGCTGGATGTTTGATGGGAAGTGTTTACGTAGCTTGTTGTGCACAAAGAGCTCTGTTCCTTTAGGCTTCAGATTCCTCCTCAGCTGTCTTAACACAGGCTCTGATGAATCGGGAGACTTAATTGGTAGAAAGGCAGCTGGAAGAAGTCAGAAGCATATGGTATGTGGGTATAACAAAATACATCTCCTACTCCATCAAACATTTATCCATGTGCTTAACTCTGAGCACTTGTGCTCTGCTGGAAGCAGTGTAGTTGTCCATGCCCTCAGCATTGGCAGGACAAGAATCACCATACTACTTATTTCTCAAAAATATTTATGGAACCAGATTGCTTTTATAAGTATGTGAACATATCTGTTGCTATAAGCATATCTATTCCTATGTGAGTAGGACATTCAGCTCTTCTAAGGTGGACACAGCATGTTTGACCCATCAGTCTGTAATTATCACC
This sequence comes from Tragopan temminckii, assembly GCA_028571105.1. Classification (NCBI taxonomy): domain Eukaryota; kingdom Metazoa; phylum Chordata; class Aves; order Galliformes; family Phasianidae; genus Tragopan; species Tragopan temminckii. Next base: position 4,238,226 of record JAOWBP010003503.1, read on the forward strand.
TTCAGAAAGAGAGCTTTAGGATCACTGAATTGTGCTACTTACGTGTGTTTGGAAGAAAGTGGGGCATCTCTCTTGGACTTACATCGCACTGGGATATTTGCATGCATCTGAACTCAGCATCAGCAATGTAGACTGAGCCTCCAGTGCTGAGTCAACAGGACTGCATAGCCTCTGCTGTGTGCAAGTGCTGTGACAGGCAGTCTCAGTGGCTGCGACTGCACTGGGAAATGCAGCACATCTAAAGATGTGCCACCTCCAGAGAAGGTGTAAATCTCACCATTTAAGCATTTGTACTCCAGTCTGAGTATGTGGTGACTCTGCTCCCTAACAAAGGGATCTCAGTCAAGCTCCTTGTTGGAAACTGAGCTTGAAAACTTTGGAAGTATCAATTCTCCAGTGCCCAAAACCAACCAGTCAAAACCTGTAATCTCTTTAATCATAATAGTTTGTGCTAGCTCTGAGGAAACACATCTCAAAAGACTCATACCGTTACATTCTCTATTTGTTCACACGCAGCTTCTTTAACACAGCTTCCTGAAGCAAAACAAGCACTGGGGGATGTCTCAGGGAGACAGTGGATAGAGATGAGAAGGGCCTTGATTCAAAGCTCATGCTGTGCTTGTCAAGCAGTGTGAATGTAGGCTTTGGCCCTGAATGTGCACTGTTGGGTTTCTGTGCAACAGCTGTAGATGAAACTGTGCCTGTTGTAAGTACTGATCATGCTTTTGTGCTTGGACTATGGGCGTGGATATGTAGAAGGGTTTGCTTGTTTAATACATTTTTTCATTTGCTCCCAAGTCCAGCTTCTCCAGTGAGAAGTTAAGAGAATTTGTTCTATGTGACCTCTGTGTTGTCAAGGTCTCTGAGGACAGCACAATGCCAGAAACATGTTTCACTACAGGCCGTGCTATTGCACTCTTGAGCCAAGCTGAAGCATGTGACTCGACCTTGCAATAGTAACCTCAGGGCTGAACCTGCTCTTGAAGCATTCAAGTGCTGTTGACTGCATCACCTAGCAGTAAAACAGGTTATATAAGCTGTTATCAGGTCCCAAATAAAACTCCTGCCCGAAAGTGCTGTTTAGCCATTAGAAGCAGATGCATTATAGAGCAGTTCCTGGAAAAATAGTTGTGGTAACTAGTGATGGCATTCCTCCCTCTGCTTGCTGCTGTTCCTGCGTAGGACTTAGATAGCCTTTGCTGGTTCCTGTTGCTGCATCTCTCAGTTTGGTGTCAGAAATGGCTGAGATGCTTCTAAAGGTTTGCGGAGAGGATCTGGCTGAATGGTGAGAGACAAACACCAGGGGTTGTATGGAGAGTAGTGCTGTAAAGCAGTTGAAAACGGCGTCTGGTATAGGAAGCACAGGGGAAGTAAAGCAGTGGGTTATCACTGTCGTACAGAAAATGTGGGCGTGTGCAGTTTTGAATATATGTCTTGTGCTGTCTCTCAACTTAAATGTTTGTGCAGACTGCATATGCTAAGCTGGCTGTAACCTGGAAAGTCTGTAAGGCCGGGTAGACAGTATGCATTGAAAACAAGCTGGATCTTTTTTGCCCTAGCCATTAGGAGTATTGTAAAAACGAATGAAAAAAAACCAATGTATTTACAGCAGTATCTCTTCTGTTACCATGGCACAGTTTGTGATTTCAGAAAAATGCATAAGACACTAAGAATTAAGCTTTTAATAACTTCTCTCAAAAATGATGAGGAAAAACAGGGCATTGTTGTTTTTCAGTTTCTTTTGTTTTGGGCTATTTTTTTGGCAAGAGCAGTTAGAAGGCTGGGAAACCAAAGATTTCTCAGCCTTTGGCCCTGCTTACCAAACTCTCAGGTGTGTGTGCTCATCTGAAGCAATAAAACGTGCTCTCAGCTTGCTGTGCTTGGGGCAGCAGGCCTGTGGGACTTGTTTGGAATGGGGAGCATGTTTCTCCTGCACTGGCTCAGCATATGTAGGATTGATGTGTCACTGGAGGATAACACTAGCGCTGTGCTGTAGGTGTTAGTGGTGCCGCGGTGCACCTTCTTCTGACAGTCTTAAGAATTGTTCTAAGAATTGTTCTTCCTCATCGCAGAAAGCTGAAACAGAAATGTTGCTTTAGTTGGATTTTCTTTTCAAGAAAGAGCGATCAAATTAAAGATACTTCTAACATGGCTGCAGTGTAGAGGGTAGATCAAGAAACAGCTTTAGCTGTGATTTTTCAAAGCTATCTGAGGAATGAAGGTGACTCAGGTGACCTGTGAGAAGTGAGTGGCTAATTCCTTTCATCATCTGTGTTGACAGATGCTTTTAGCCAAGATGGAGCTACGTACGTACCTGTACCCTGGTGGCCAGCTCTACCTGTCTAAGCATATTTTGGCTGGTCTGATGATGGGTGTTCTGAAGGTTCTACTTCTGGCCTCTGTCTCAGCAATTTCACCTCCTCAGACCTTTGTAGAGGAATCGGTCATAGGACTGGTGGTGGCTCACCGGGGCCTACATGCTGACCTTTCTTGTTGGGTGCTGTCCTGTGTTAGTGAACGTGTGTGCCGGAAGGATCAGTGTACAGCATTAAAAAAATAACGTGACTGTAGCTGGTTAATGTGGGGTTGTAAATATAAATCACAGGTGTTGAGCTTAATGCATGTGGTGGAGATCATTTAAACACATCCAAAAGGAGCAGAAGAGAGGAATGACCGACAGGATGTGTGATTTCTTTGTTAAAAATACCGTACCTGGGCAGTACAGTACTGAGGTGAACACAGATGCTCCGTCAAAGTCATTTGTGTGCTCTGTGGAGTGGCTGTGTCAGCACAACAGTGGTCCTGCTAAGCTCCCTGCCGTATCAAGACCTTTCTGTGTTCCTCTTCCCCTCAGATAGAAACACTGTGAACAGAATATGCATTCTTAGTCTTAGTGTGAAGTAACTTATTTGATGTCTCATAGTACCGAGCCTCAGCTGGTTAAGGCTTGCTGTAGACTGCAAAATGTGCCTTACAGCTAAGGGCAGGCTGAGCTCCTCAGCTGCTGCTTGCATCCAGGCTGGCTGGCTTGTAGCTGCCCTGTGTCTACCTGTCACATGTTGCTGTGGTAATTTATATTGCTGTCACTTCTTAGGTATTAACAAACACCGGAAAGAGATCTGATTTGGCTGAGGAGTTCCTTAGTGATAAGACTTAATGCTCCTGCAGATAGATGGAGTGCCTGGTGTCCATCCTTTCAGAGCTGTCCCCTCAGCTGTCATTTTTCAGGTGCTGATGTGAGCACGTGGTGTTACAAAGACTCTGATTCCTCCAGGAAAGATTAAGTATCTTTATTACTTTTCTCCCTTCTCCGTTTTTTTATTTCAGCCTGCAAGGGTTTTCTTGTATCAGGAGAGAACAATAAAGTGATTTGATGCTCAATTCTCACTTCTGCTCTAGACTTCCTATGGAACTGGATAGTAGGTTGTATTTTTCCAACCTGCCGTTTCTTCTCATTTAAATTAGAGTGTTAAGTACAATTTTCGTTTGTGTGATTCTTCCTGATGAGCAGTGAGGCAGGATCTGCAGATGCAAGGCTACCAGAAGATATGGGACGCAACAGACTAATTCCCAAAGGTGCCAGCATCAGGTGCTCAGGTCTCTCAGTTAGGTGCCTTACTTTACAGAATTGAAGTAGGAACCACACTGCTGAGTGTGGAAGTGCCACGGAAGTTGTGGCTGTAAGGTCTACAGTGTCCAAATTGACTTTAAAGAGGAAACTCTCTACTTGCTGAACAGATTTTTAAACGCTACTAAGTGGTAATGTTTCTGTTGTTGTTTGTCTGTTCTGTCTGATTAGACTCCAGAAGAACAATTAGAATGTCTTTTGCTTTGTTTATTCTGCGCTGGATAGACATAACCCTGAATCTGGTTCTTCTGTAGATGGTAGTGTCATAAAAATAAGAGTACTTTTACTAATAGGATAAATACGTGAAGCCAGAATTGATGCTGAATTAATATCCATTAGTAACTTAGGTCTATTATGAAGGCTTCTCCACTCTGTTGTGGCTCTTACCTTATTGCAAAGCAGTCCTTAATACTGTACTAACAATATTTTTTCTGGCACCTTTGCCCAAAACTATTGGAAGGGTATATGCTTCCTGTAACATCAGAATGAGACAAATGACACTGCATGCTTTTGTTATTGTGCAGAAGTGTCTTTCCTTTGAACTCAGCTTTATAGATGGCAAGTAGCTGGAGACTAATAGAGCATGTGCTTCAAAGCTTTCCATCTGATCCCTTAGTAAGCAAAAACAATATACTGTTTGTGTTCTGATCAGTCCTCATTACGGAGTAAAGTACTCCCACTGCAAGTTCTGGAAAAGCTCTTAACTTCACTTGGTAAGAGGGAGGGCAACAAGTACTATCTCCCTATGCATCTGCAGAGAAAAATGGAATGGCGTATAAATAAAGGGGAAGAAAATGAAACCAAGTAATTTTTGCTCTCCAAAAATTGATAATGCATCAATCAACGTAAATTTATTCTGGTGGCCTCCACTGGCGTTTTCTGATGACAGCGGAGGAGACTAAAAATACTTCAAAGAGATGCCACTCATATTATTTGAATAAGAGAGAACTATATTTTAGTTGGAGCAAATGTTCTTAAATGATGATTCCTTATCTCACTTAGATTGGAATCTCCCTCAGAGCCCCTCCTCCAGTCATCCCATCACATAGCCCCTGTCTGTCGATTTACATATTTTTTTCACATAGGTTTCAGAAAGAAGAAAGGGGGAGATATTCCCCTTAATGGAGACCATCTGTTCTTTTCTTGTTTGGGGGGGAGGGAACCTACAATTAGTGTCTAGTTCTTTGATTTCAACCAAAAAAAAGGGGGGGGAAAGAAAGGGAAGTATGCAAAAACTATGCAAATAGTCTGCAATTTGGTTTCAAGTATTCTTTGTACTATGATGAGCCATTTCCTTTAGAACAAACTCTGCCTACTTGCCAGGACTTTTTCCCCTTAATACAGAGAATAAAAGAAAAGACTTAAGGGGATGCTATGTTCCTCTAATGCCAAATTTTTCTTATCATTTCTTTCTTTCTGTCTTTCCTTGGCACTATTATAGCTGTTACATTGTCAGAACAATGTCGGATAGGTTTTCTGGAGAAAGAGAACCAAAATAGCTTTATAGCTTTACAAAGCTGCAGCTTCATCTCACTTTTCATTGTTCCATTGCCATGATGGAGTGGTCTTGAAATGAAGGACTCAGCTCAGTGAATAAGGGAGAAAAGCTTTCTCTTTGCATTTTTTGAGTGCCAGTTGCTTGTGATGACAGCATTACCTGTGCAAACAGATGTGCAGGTGTTTTTTTTTTTTTGTAAGGAGTTCTTGTGCTGTTTGTCTGTGGCATTTTAGGACTGCATACTATAGCCAACATTGAGTATTTCTGTTTAGGTATAATGCTTAAGCCTGTAAAATACCAAGCATAAGATTTCTGATTCACTAAACCATATTAGCACAGCGTGATCAAAGATTGTACTAGAGAAGACTTGAACTGGGGGCTTTACTACAGGTGAGTGGTGTAGTTTGGTTGCCTATCAGATGGAAAAATACATTCAAGAAACAAAGTTTTGGTTCCTATTTTTTAAAGAGACCTTTTGGAACAAGTCAGGTGTTACACATCTTTGCTTCTGGGGCTGTGTAACAGGATGGGAATGTAAGGCAATGCAGGATTTCTGATCTGAGCCTTCACAGCATCTGTGTGGATGGTCTGACTCCCATTGCTTGGGGCTCATTACATCTAACATCACACTGAATTTTGCCAGTCCTTAGGCATACTGCAGTAACTGGGTCACTTCTTTTGTTTCAGGAAGCTCTCATCATGGCCAGCATGGACCACCCACACCTGGTGAGACTCTTGGGTGTCTGCTTGAGCCCGACCATCCAGCTCGTCACTCAGCTGATGCCTCATGGTTGCCTGCTGGACTATGTTCATGAACATAAGGACAATATTGGATCCCAGCTTCTTCTAAACTGGTGTGTCCAAATAGCAAAGGTATGTAGTTGATGCTGTTCTTTTTTTTTCCACTTTTCATAGCTAACAATAGGATTGCTGCTTCTTGTTTGTGTATTTTTCAGAAATGTTTCTGTTTTCAGGAAGGTTGGGTAGTCTTTGAAATATGTACTGTTTTGTCTGCCTTTGCGTCTTCTGGGTTATTCATTAATATGTAAAGCAATGTTTTTCTTGGCTGTTGTTCCAACCCAGTGGTAACAGAGGACATTTGAGGAAAAAAGCATGAGGGAAGAAGCTCCCTGTATGGTTTCTGGGGCACAGAAAGATTTTTTTTCAGCCTCTTCTGCTGTTGATCGCTCATAGATATTGATTTAACGTGATTGTGTTTTCAATCTTCCTAAAGTTGCATTGCCAGTTAAATTCTAATATGCCATCAGTTGTCTGCCCCCACACTACTTAGAAGTTAATTACTTGCTTCATGTCAGCCCTTTGGTAACCTCTGTGGTTATGCTGCTCAAGACCTATCACAACAGCTGAGGCTGGAGGATCATCTCACTTGCCTTTGTAGAATGGGAAAGCTCAGGCAGGACCCTGCTTTGCCTGCCGTGGTGTAATGCTCTAAGCCTTCCAGGGGAGTTTTAGGAGCAGGAATTAAGCCCTTACTGTGCTGTTACAGGCTGCTTCAGCTGAGGTGGAGAGCAGAACCAGTCATAAAACCAGTCCCAGTGGGATCCTTGCACTGTGGTTGTATGTTCTTACCTACGTTTAGATTCTCAGTGCTACAGTAGGAAGTTAATGACAAGAAGTTGCAGAAGGTGATGGGATCCGGGAGTGCAGAAGGCCATGATTTTTATCAGTTTAAAAGGATCTCTTGTGCACCCAGAATTGAGTACAATGGTGCTACAGTGAATGAGAATCTGGAACCCACTTTTAATTAAGAATTACTTAAAAATTAGTAATTTTTTTTAGATTATTTTGGTGAGAATTGCTTGTTGCACATGAATGTATGCTACATGTTGCTCTGGTGTATTAAATCTGCAACCTTAAGTGGATTTGCTACGATATTCATTAAGGAATCTTAATTCAAGTTGAACTTTAATATTGGAGAGGAGCCTGGAGACTGAGCAGTTGTTCTGCAGGACAGAATGGCAGCCATCCAGTAAACTGCTTTTAAATACTTAGTTTTTTATAAAAGGAAGAAGAAAAAAAAGGGCAGGAAGTTCATCTAGCTCTAGATTTTGTCTGATTTCTAGTTTTGTTCAGGTGGAAGAAAGAGTTTGAGCTTCATCATTAATAGGGATTTTTTTTCTTCGCTTAGGATTACATCCATTGTCAAATCGGTCTGGAGATGACAGTAAATGAAACGTTCATAATGCTTGATAGAGGGATTGAGGCTTAGATATAGTCTGCAGCTGACTTCTAAACCTTTTGGAGTTGGGCTGGGGAGAAGGGAGGGAGTAATTCAGGAATGACGGCTGCAGATGGTGTTCACCTGTCTGTGAGGGGTAAAAGGATTCTAGCCCAGGAGCTGGCGGGGCTCATCGAGAGGTCTTTAAACTAGGTAGGAAGGGGGAAGG
>JAOWBP010003503.1:4253420-4264008 GCA_028571105.1 Tragopan temminckii
CAGCATGCATGTGCCCCACAGAAATGGTAACCTGTTCCTCAAACTGCTTAAGAGCCTTCAGGAAATTCCACAAGGCCATCTGGAGAATGCTATGGGGCTCTAAAGTGTGTGTCCGTGTTTGAATAAAGCTCAGTATTCATGAGCTACGTTTTGAAGTTCTCCTTTGCAAGCCAGTGCTGGGGCATAAATCCAGCAGCCTTTGTACAAGGAGGAGCTGGCGTGTTGAATGGGAAGGGAGAGATTCTCTGAAGAAGCCATTCCATGCGAGGGCTGCATTCCAGAAATGTGCGATCAAGCCTAGCAGATGTCTCTTAGCAGAAGAGCTCCTATCTGTGTCAGAAACTTACACGTGTACTAAAAAAACAGAGCTGCCCACTGTCCAGGTGGGATCTGGGAGGAGCGGTGGACTGAGGCCTGTTGTCTCCCTGCCCAGTGGGACTTGCTGTGTCAGAGCCTCATGAAGTACAGGAACAGCCATCGCTTGATATCCTTTCACAATACCCTGTTAAGGCACATCTCAAGCCATAAATGAGTCCCAGAGATAATATCTTAGGCTCCTTCCATCCAAAGTTATGTGGAAACCGTGGAGGAGGACGTGGCCCCTGGGACGTGACAGTGAGCAGAGCAGCAGCGTTGCACAGCACTCAGCTCTACTGATAGGCGCGGGGCTGGCAGAGCTGGAAGAACACATCCCTGGGGTGCTGTGTGATCTGTGGGTGTCTGCACAGTGCAAAGGGCCAAGGTTGGTCTGTTTAGTAAAATGTGAGAGGGGAGGAGGGCATTTCCAAGCAGCTGCAGGGCAGGCTTTCAGGTGCAGTGCCAACCCTCAAACCCGCAGGGTCATCTGGCAGTCAGGTGTCATTAGTCAACGCTCTCCCTTTTTCCCACTTCCCATCTGTTGCTGTGTAGCCTGTTTGTGCAAATTAGCTCTCAGTATGCGGCAGTTCTCACTCTTGTTGAGTTTTCTTTCTTCGCCCTGTGACCTTCGTGGTTCCTCAGATTTTCCCTTGTCTGCACAGACTAAAACAGACTAAAATCCATGCTGCTTCTGTTTTTTGTTTACTAGAAGTCTGTGTCAGCAAAGAATCACAGCAGATTGTATTCCTTACCGTGCATGATTTAAACGTACAGCCCTGCAGTGCTCTGCTGTCTTCTGATAGAAAATGGGGCTGTCTGTACCCCATCTATGAAAGCCATTTTTATTTTTTCTGAAGATGTTTTGACCAGCATTTTCTAGGAGCCTATGCATATTACTAAAACGCTACACTTAGGGAATTTGGCTTTGTGTTTTTGTTCGAGTTTTGTTGCTCTTTATGGTGAATTTTTTTCACTTAGGGTCTTCTCTGCAGCACTGTTTGCCCTGTCAGTACTCATGAACAACTGCGCATTGCATGGTGTATCCATTGGGGAGAACACTGAAACGTGAGCTATCTGAAATGGACTTGAAAAGGCATGGAGTACCTGAATTTCCTTGTGTTTGGGAATGCAGATAGTTGAAGAGCGAGTAGTCACCGATGGAGGAGTTTGGCATTGCATAAAGCCAGTAATAAGTCTAAAATACATTGGCCAGGTCAGTTCTCATAGAGACAGGATCTGTTGACATCACTGAGCATAAAGCTCTAACTACCCGCCCAAAAAAATCAAATGGCAGTAAATGCAGTGGTTTGGGGATATACAGTTCATTGTATGAGAAGAGATGAAACGTTTGTATGTATTGAGTTTAACTAGCTGAGGCTTTCTGTGCTGAGTGTTAGCTATAAATGTAGCATGGTTAAATACCCAGGAGGAAAACAAGTGTGAAAGGCGAAGGATAGCAGTGGCATGAGAATGAATGAGCCTTACCTGGCTATGAATAAATTTAGAGCGGAGATTAGAGGAAGGTTATTAAGTGCCGTAGTGGTAGGGTTCTCAAACCTGCTGGTAGAAATAATGGGGACAAAATAATGAATGACTTTTAAGATGGAGCTTGATCAGTTCATAAAGCAGATTTGGATGGAATAGTATGGTTGCTTTCAGGGGGCTGAGCTCGCTGACAGTCTCGCTTTCAGTTTCATGTTTTGAAGCTGAGTAACCAGACAAGAACGAGCAATGAAAAGCATGCTTTGCTCAGGCCTGAGATGTGGAACTTCTTGAACATAGAGATGGAGTTGTGTTTTGCACTTTGGATTGTTTCTTGTTGTTCTGTTTCTTGCTTACTCACCTTATACATTCTTAATTCAAATTAAATCAGATTCTGATTCCATTAGCTGAGTTGAATAATGCATTACTCTGAGTTTTCATTGAAATTAGCAAGTCTGTTTGTGAAGAGATGATGCTGTTCTTGTGAGTAAACACCTCAGAATCCATCTCCTGTGTGTTCAGCCTGCTTCACCCTAAGAAAAACAATGCAGTTTTCACTTGTGCTCTTCTTTTTTCCACTTTGCCTTGAGCTTGCTATCAGTAATTCATGCTGTGTGTACAATAGGTGGAAAATAGTTGTAATTGAGTTATTTAATGAAGAGTTCATTGCTTTTAAACACAACTGTTCTAGTTTGTGTTGGAGACTAATGACCCGCAGCGTTTCTTTTGCAAAACTTCTGGTTCAAGGAACGAAGATTGAAAAGAGAGTGCCTTTGATTTTTGGCTTTATTGAAAAATGCTGCATTATAGTTTGGAGCTCACTCTCTCAGACAATATTTTATTGAAGACGGAGTGTATTCCACGTCCTCCCAGTCTTTTCTGTTGTGTTTTCCAGCTCTTTTATTTCTCATAACATGTTCAGTCCTACACGTTCTCATTCAATGCCAGTACTCGCAGAGGAATGACTCATATTGTGTCTGCCACGGTTCTTACCTCCCTCCCATTATGGATTCTTTTCTACTCTGCATCTTACAAGTACACCTTGTTACCTCCTCCCCTGTAATCATTCCAGTTTTTTCTTTCTTGACTTTCTTTCCCGTGTGCTGTTCTGCCTTTTTAAGAGTAGATTGTTAATAATGGTGTTATGTTCTGTTCAGTTCTGTGTCTCTTGAACTATGAGACTCAAAATAATTATTTATACATCTCATTTCAAAACCACGAATGTCAGAGAGAAAGGAAATTTAATCACCGAAATGGTGGAAAGCCTTTACTTTGACAGCTCTATACAGATATTATGTTGTGATTGTTTTGCTTTTTCTCCCCGGCCGAGGTAAGCATTGATTTAATTTGTGTGAGTTTTTTTTAATAGGAAATTGCAAATGTGTTTGCAGTCATCACTACAGTCAACAAAATAACACATCCCTTGTGTTCGAATTGAGTCCTGTGCTGGTGAGGCCGATCAGCTTAGAGCTGATAAAGAGGAAAGTACTGCAGATTCCTCAGTACCTCACACAGATCTGGTCTCTTTTCTTGGCTGTGCTTCGGTTCTGAGGGGCAGTTAGGTTCAGACATCTGTCTGCTGTGGGGTGAAATGTCACAAGAGGCCAGCAGCTGGGATCCGGGTGTTTTTTCCGTGCGTGTTAAGTGAGCTGCTTTTTCTTAAAACCTGCTTCTTGTAAACAGAGGAGGACTAAAGGTAGAAGAGCATGAGCAGCAAGGAATGCCTTGTGGCTGTGCACTGCACGGACGTGATGTAGAGCAAATTCTAACTTGAATCTGAGATTCCTGACGTGATGGAGCTTTTCCTTGTGAGCCTCTGCTCAGGTACAAGGCAGGCATTGTGAGATCTGCAGCCTCATCAGACTCATCCACATTACAAAATCTGATAGTTGGACAGTAACTGTGTACTTAATCAAAAAGTGCCAACTCCTGTTATTCTGACCCAATTCACCAGAGCTTCCTTTGATTAGTATGTCCTAGTGAAGCAGTAAGCTCTGGTTTGGTGTGTGAGCTAAGCCATTTTACGTCATCCCTATTTAGTCTTTACCTGATCACATTTTATTTCATTTTTCTCTGTTTTAACATTGATCAGGAGGTGACAATTTTTAGAAGATTTTTTTTTGTCTTTAGGGAAAACTTATCTCTGCTGTTGTAATACAGTCCTTCCACACACAAAGAAGAAATGACAGTACACACCAACAGCCTGCCTTTGCTTTGTCAGAGTTGTCTTTTATGCTAGAGAAGTGTTCTTTGGCTTCCAATCTCGGTGCAAAATCCCAGCTCCAGAATCAGACCCAGTTCCTCCTTGTTCCCTTCTAACAGGGCGGGTTGTTACCCCCAGGTGGTTCTTTCATATTCAGCTCCCATCCTTCCCTCCCTCTCCTTCTGTATCAGTGTTCCAGGGTGGTCACAGCAGTCCCCTGACCTCCAACTTCCCTGCTTATTAGGTGAAGACTTGGGATCCCCTTCATAGGGTAAGGCTTTAAACTGCTCTTCTGTGGTCTGAAGGACTGCTGTTGGCTTAGCACTCTTCTTTGCAGGGTGCACGACAGAGGTAAGTGGTGCTCTGCCAGTGATTTCATGAAACACGCTTATTTTAGGATTAAATTGCAGAAAATGATAATGAATAAGCCATCTGCAAAGCAGGCTTTTGACCCTTTGTCTAATGCAGTCCTGCACGAGGCCCATTTTGTGTTCTCTCCCTCCCTTACAAGTGAGGTATAAAGCTTCTTCTATGGGATAAAATCATGTCTGAGTATTGGGCGCTGCTTTTTTAAGTAGCTCGTTGTTTTGTCCGGTTCAGCTGGTGGTTCGTACATTGTTTGACTTTCTTCGGAACTGTTTTGATTAGATTTCAAGGCTTTACTTTGTCTGCTGCTTGAAAAGATTGATGACAAACATTTGAGGAAGCTTCTTTGTGATGGAGCTGGCCAATTACAGATTTTTCATCACTTGAATAATAAGCAAGATTATACTCTTAAAAGCTCCCAAAATGTACTTAGCATATTCTATCTTGAAATAAACTCAAGAAAATTCATTTTAAACGCCTTCATCTCCTATTCTTACTTCGTTGCCTGGGAGGTATAATATGGTATGTCAAGTGTGGCGTGCCATAACACACTTGATTCTGACATAACACTTGAAAAACTTCTGAGGGCACTTTTGATTAGATCCTCCTTTGTTGCAACACAAGCAGGGAGATGCTTTGATCAAAGCAAGCTTTTGTAATTTGCTTTAAGTAGCAGCTGCCTTTAATGCTTGTTAATATTTTTGTAAGAAGAAACTGATTAGCTATTATATTTTATTATTACTTGATATGATACTGTTTTCCGTTGGGGTTAGGAGAGTAAAGGTGTCACTGCACAATAAAACAATACACATTTACTTGGTGAAAAAGAGAGAAATACAATGTTAGAAGCTCTTAACCACGTGAAGGACTAATGCCAGCTTTTAACGGCTAATATACTGCATGTCAGAATAGTTGTAATAATTAACTAAAAGCTACGTGCAGCTTGCCAGAAAACCTGCAGCTGTATTTTGGGGGAGGCTGAATGTGCCTAAGGCTGCAGCACATTCAGGATGTGTGCTGATCTGAGCACGTACAGATCACACATAATACATGTGGGACGTAGGGTTTTACCATATATGTGCTCCAGAGCACAGTTACTGGTTTTGTTGTCCAGAAAATCCTGATGGACACCAAGGAGTCCAATTGCATGCGTGCAGTAGATTTCAGGGTCTCGTAGTGTAGCTTACCTTCATACCCTCCTACAAAACAAGCTCTTGTATGTGCACATGCTTGTATTAGCAAAGTGTTGGACCTCTTGGCTTTTCTGTTTGGTAAAGAAGTTATGCATCACATTCTTGAATCGACTTTCTTGGTAAGACCTGGTGTTCTCTTGATTGATACAATGAGTAGATCTCAGCTGGCAATCAGCAAAATGAGAAGCAAAAAACCAGGGGCATTAGAGAGCACTTTGCTAAGTGCCAGTGCACGCTGACTACACGTGATATAGGAGCTGTACTAAAGAAGTGTGCAGAGTGGCTTGCAGCTGAAGAGTAAAGCAGATGAAGTCACCTGACCCTTACAGTAAAAATAACTCAGACAGTTTTTGATTTCAGTCTGTCTGTGTGCAGAACCAATTGGAAAGTGCCTTCTGGTTTCTCATCATTTTCGTGAATGAGAATCATTCCGTTCATCCAGGCTGCATACAGTGAAAAGAGATACTTTTAATCTTCCACCTGAACATTTTGAACAAGTAAAGGTGAAAATCACAGAACTGAAGCAGTGGGTGATAAAATGCCACTGATTCTTAGGCAGAAAGCTTCTCTAGGCGTTTGCTGATGTTCTTTCTTTATTGGTGCTTGTGTTTGCTGTTGGTTCAGAAGGCAGAGTGATTCAAATGGGAGGAACTGGTTTTGTGTTAAAAGACAGATTTGGAAGAACTGGATTCTATTCCTGGCCTTTCCATTGACTGACTTGGTATGAGATTTAACACATCAGTAAAACTATTCTCAGCGAATTAACTTGAAGTCCATGATGAAGCAGAGCATTTGGAGGTCTTCTGGAAGATGCTCTTCAAGTGCCTGGTGGTTACTGCCTTTCACACTGGGGGAATTTCGTAATGTTATGCAGGGCAGACCTGCCACAGATGTGTTGATTTTATTTATGGGAACCTAAAGATAAGTGGTTAGGTTCCGTTTTTTTTCAGACACATCATTTACCCTTGTTATTAAAGTATATGAATCGGCATATCTTCAGAAATTTCCACCTGTCAGCTGACAGCAACCAACCGTACTTTCCAGCTTTCTTTTCTTGTACAACAGAGAGAAGTGAGGTCAAATCAGAGCTGACAGTCGGTAAGTCTGAGATGTGTTTGTGTTTAAAAAATAGGGGATATGAATAAAAACTGGATGAAATCTGTGTTGAATATGCCGTATTGCCATTTGCCTCAAGTATGTGTGGATATACTTTTATTTCTGTCTCATCCATTTGTTAAAACCTCATTCTCTCCCTATTCCCAGCAGGAACGTTATTTGGCAAAGTCAAAAGCATTTGGGCCATTTATGATGCTCTCAAATACAGCGGGTAAGAATGATTAGGAACACAGATGCCTATCTGTGGGGTTGCACCATCTGATTTATACCTGTGGCTTTCCAGCTGCAGTTGACACAACAATACATCATTTGTCATCTATTGTTGGTTTATAAAGCCAAAGGAACGTACTTGCCACAAATGGATAGCAGCAATTCATAAGCAGGCTACTTCATAATTGATAATGTAATCTTGTGGTGCCCTGAAGAGGGACTGCTAATGTGTGTGTTTTGAGCCCAGCAGCAAATGGGAGGTTTGTTAGGAACAGCAGGTATTTTAGCTTCAGCTGATCTGTAATACGCTTTTTTAACCCCTATAGTTTGTAATACCCAGTACAAGTTCAGTGATGAAAAACACATCTTTGTGTAGGTTTTTTTCTGTGTAGTTGCTAAAACAGAAACCCCAGCTTATTGCCAAGCATGTTTCTCAATCCTCTTGGGGGAACAAAACAAGCCAAACCCAGAACAATCACCAAAGAAAAGAAAAGATGTCCTTTTATTTTGAACATCATCACTCTTACAGGAGAGTCACACTTTCACTTAGCCATAAAATGACTGGCGAGCCTGCTTCAAGGATGCTGATGTGCTTGGGTAGCATATGGAGCTGGATGGCACTTCTCTTCATTCTTGTTAGCAATTAGAGGAAAACTTAATCTGAATGCTGATGCATCTGAAGCTTTTCCCACTCCGTGAAGCAGCTTTGCCTGGCCAGCTAGAGTCCTTAATGGTGTCTGGGCTTAAGTATGGTGATTTAATAGTCAGACAGAAATACAAGAGTGCAGGTAAATACCGTTTAATTAGATCTGCATCCATGTACTGAAGTCTCTGCACAGCAAGTTCATTTTGTCATCCATCACCTTGCTGATGCACATTTATTTTGTCATTTGGAAAGACTTCTCAGATAATATCACAATTAAGGAATGAGTTTTGAAATTGAGCTAGCTGTAGTGGAAACTGGTGAAAGGCGTGTACAACCATTTCATTTGTTAGTCTAGCATGCCATTTCAAAGCAAGGTTACAGATGGCTTTCCAGTGTGCCACTTCCAATTAGATTCAGTGTGATTCAGACTTCAGTCTCTTGGCTTATATTTTCATAGAAACTTGAACTGGAATTACAGCCCCATATACCCCACAGGGACTAATTTATCTTTCCTGTAGTTACTGACTGTATTAATGTTGCCTAAGTGTATCATTACTGGCCATTGGCGTGTGTAGGTGGTGCTGGTGAGTTAGGGACACTTCTATGCAGTTGTTAGAATTTCAACAAAAGTTCAGTGCCTCAGTAGCTTAAACTTCTGTGTAAACCTTAGCCTGGAGGGACAGAGAATGTGGCAGCTGCTAGTATGAGCTAAGCCTGTCTGCCAGAGCTCACTTCTCTTTGACATTCCTAGATGCTGTTTTGTTGTGTTGATCAAGGCACTTGTTTCAGTTCTGGTTTACTTAAAGCAGACTTTCTTCATTAGAAGTAACAGAAATGCAAGTGAGTGTTGTTTTACATAGAAGCAGCACATGCTAAGCTGTTTATTTGGGACCTGCTTGGTAGTGACGCATCAGAACACAGGTAACTCTCAGCAGTTCGTGGAGGAGCTCATAGAAATGCAGCTGTATGTGTGACCAGCTTTCTCTGTGTTTAGGGCCAACCAGGGGCTTGCTTACAGTTTGAGCCAACATGACTAAAGGTAATAGCAGCAATTAACACACAGAACTGGTGAAAAGCATTTTCTTAGGTAGGCAATGATGTGTGATCTCTGGTGCCTTCCTTTTTTTTTAATTAATGATGCGATCTCTAGTGCTGTCTTTTTTAATTTATTAATGAATTTGTCCTTTGTCCTCCTCCTAGAGTAGTAATCATCCTAGGTTGTTGCTAGGGCTCTTATTGGGGATTTCCTGGGAAATCCTTTTTTTTTTTTTTTTGATTATTTTATTTATAGATATGTTAATAATTGATTACAAATAAATGAATTGTTTAGAAAACAATGGCAAATTTGTGTTGGTGAATTACCTGTTTGTTTTAGAGACTTAGAACAGACCCTGATTTGAGAAGGAGATCAGACTACTCCATAAGTCCCTTTCAGCTGACAGTTCTATGATTTAATCTATGTTCACCACCTCTGAGCACTTTGGGTTAAGAACATATAGGCTGATGTAAGTCTCTCAGTTGTGTAATTGCTTTATTCAAGTCCAAATCCTGTACCTCCCAGTCACAAATGAAATAAGATTCGGAGCAGGCTTCTGCATACTGGATCCTTGTGGCAGGCATTACCCGTCACTTCCATTATGAATGAAGTCTGTTTTAAACAGCTCAGGTAGAGTAAAAATGGGCAAGAAAGTACAGTTCTAGAGTGAGATATTCTTTCATCTAAGTAAAGGGCAAGCACATACTTACGTGAGGAGGGCCGCTAGAAATACCCATTATCATAGCTATAAAATAAAGTTTTAAAAGTATTCCTATACTTTCATGCCTCGCGTTGGCTCTGCGTACCGAACTAATAATCTTTGCCTCTGTCTGACTGTAGCTATGTGTAGAACTCACGTTTAAGATGAAAAATTATTATTAAAAGTTAAGTGAGGAACAGTGAAAAATCTGAGGGCTGACTGTGCACATTTTCCGGAGGAAATGTGATTTCCTCGGTAGTAGTATGAATTCCAAGCACCAGCTCGTAATTCCTCTACACATAGCCATGGAGCAGAATGCTGTCCATCCATATGAAGTCATCAACTGGCTTCTGGTGACTGTGATCCAATATTGGACAGGGATGCAATTGCTAGAATTCTCTAGAAATACTCTTATTGTTCAGCTTCTACAAAACAGTCTCAGCTCCCAAGATGGACATCCTCAGCTGCCCCTTCCATTCACTGTGCAGACTTTCAAGCACTAGCAGAACGTACAGGAAAAAAAGCCCACTTCTCTACTGTCTGAGTTGTCATTACCATTCCATCCTATACTGAGTTCAGTAGGAAGCATTGTGTTGGAAAGGGAAGATAAAGAGTACTCAAGTGATGCAAAGAGCCCTCTGACTGTAGGTCACAAGCCTATCCAGATGCACTTGAATAGTTAATGGCAGTAAACAGATTTTCTAAAACCTCACTATTAACTAATGGTATCTTGAAGGTAGGAAAGTCTGTCAATTGTGGAGTGTCCTAAGCATCAGTAAATTGTTTGCTGTCTCAACCCTTGCTTGTCTATGCTTGATTTTAAAAATATATTTATACGTATGTGTACATTAATTTCAGTCTTGGAAAGGAGAATGCATTGCTCTTCCCTGTATATTTGCCCACCCTTCTCTCAGTGTTCAGCAAGAACAGCCTTTACTGCTTTTCAGAACTTCATGTGCTGCTGTGACAAGGCTCCAGCTGAAAAGCAGTGCTTTGGAGACCATAAAAGCAGGCGCTAAGACAGTCTTGAATTATAATCCTTACTAGAGTAGAGTTGAGCACAATGCTCTGACTGTATTACCAATTAGATCGGTGGTGTTCCTGTTTGCCCCCTTTCTGTGAGGTAAGAAGAATACCCAACTTCTGTTCACATCGTGTTTCTTCAGCAGCGTAATGCACCAGCTCCAGGTGTGGAGAAACCCTGCAGCTCCCCTTCACTCCATGAGGATCACTTGGGTGCTGGTCCCAGGGCTGTGCCCACTAGAGGGGTTGTGTTTTC
>JAOWBP010003503.1:4265335-4278180 GCA_028571105.1 Tragopan temminckii
CAGTGAGGGGTACCCATGAGAAGGTAATGGCTGTGCATTTCTCAAAAGCAAGGCAATTTATATGTTCTTCTCAGAAGTAGTAAAGAAAAATATCCCACAAATTATGAACGTTTGGATGCTGTTAACTGGAAGCCTGGATGTCCCTTTTGGAAACAAAGTATAGAGGGTATGTGGCTGACAGTACAACTTACTGCCACTAGAAAAGCAACAAGTCAGTGTGTGAAGGTATGTTTATATAGTGTTTATATAAAAGTGTGTTTATATAAAGATACCTTGAATCTCAAAGAAATATCTGAGTCTCAGAAAAAACCTGCTTGAGTTTCTTGTTGGCAGCTTCACAAGTGAAAGCACCATATCCACAGTGTAGTGGGTGATGGACTTCTTTTCTCCTGCCTTCTGTGGTCAGGTGTGAGACCTACTGCTCAAATGCTTTTAAGAAATTTGAGTTGGAAAGGTGTGGAGAAATAGCAGTGGTTTGGCTGTCAAGCAGTAAGTTCAGGCTGCGGTGACACTGCCGTTCAGCTTCCCTTGTATCCATAAGCTGTGCTGATGCTCCCACTAGAGGGGCTTTGCTGTATGTTTCAGCAGACACGACAGGCAGAGCTACTTACTTTGGCAAGATTGTGTAGGAATAGCGCTGTGCTAGTTAAAGTGGTTGTCAGATGCTATGCCTGGATCTGCAGAAGTGGAGAAAGGGGAATTTGGTGAAGTACGTTGGCAGCCCAGCAGCATTGTTCAGAAGTGGCAGTCGCTGCAAGGTACAGTTGTGCAGCAGTACAAGGCCGGTGCTGACAGCCTGCTGCTGTCTTCAGAGGCTTCATTTCTGTACATAGCATCAACCTCAAATGCAGGTTTCCAGCTGCACTCGAGAAGGATGATTGTCTGTATAGGAGGGACAGTGCTAATGGAAGGGCTACCTCCAGCTTGTGTTAGATTAAATTTTAGACAAAGCCTAAAAAGAACAATACGAGGTTGCATGAAGGTCAGTGCTGTTTAGACAGATGGTAAATTACAGATTCAACCTGCTGTCACAGTAATAAATGCATTTGAAAAGAAATTCACGTGGCAAACAGGAGAAAGATGGAAGTAAATGCACAGTGCAAACTCAGCACTGTGGGTTACGATTCCTCTGTGTGTGTGTGTGTGTGTGTGTGTGTGTGTGTTTTAAAGGATTCTGTAGTGATCCATTGCCACAAATTGCTATGAGAAGCAGGGCTGTAAATACAGAAGAATGCACTGTTAATATTAACCTGCTGTACTTTTGCCTGACAACGACAGAAGCATTTGATCTTAGCCTGGCAGATATTTATTGCCTATTAAATATAATCCCCCCACAACCCTTTCCGTTACTTTTTGTCCCTTCTGTTTTCTCCATTTTGTAGCATCCTAGCAAAGCAGCCCTGCCCACAAACTAAGTCTGTCTTGTTGGGGCCTGGAGCGTTCAAGATAAGTGTTCCCCCATTGTTTCCAAGCTCTCTGGTTCTTTGCTCCTTGGGAACTATCATAGAAAACAAGGGTGGCTTTACAGAAAAGTGAGAATGAAGTTGTATCTTCCCATTCAGTCTGGAATTTAGTCAGAATAGGGCAGACTCGAGGCTTTGTATTATTGTAAATTCCTTTCAAAATATGTCAGTGAATTCCTTGTTGGTGCAAATTCATTTGAGTCAAAACATATCTGGGGATTTGTACAAGCTAAGAAAATACTGCTAAATACTGCTAGAGGTTAGGCCTGCCAAAGGTGTCAAATCGTGTTGCTTATTATGAAGAACTTTGCTTTTGAAAATTCTTTGTGATCGGGCATAATGGATAAGTGTTCATCCATACCATCTGGGCTGGTTGTCAGCACCTGGCTGGGGACCTTACACACAGATAGGAATTCTTCAGGTTTTTTTGCTTTCAGGCTTGATAATAATCCAAGGAAAATTATCTTTCTGTCGTATTTGGGCATTCCTGTTTAAGATAGGAATCTGTTGAAGTCAATGGTAGAAAAACTGAGATCAATGGAAACAAGCAGAAAAAAACACAGCCCACCACTTCAGCATTTATATTGTATGTGAAACCAAAAGAAGATTGAGGATCCTAGCAGCTTTTCAGCTTGTATTAGTTCAATAAGTGCTTGTCATACCTGTATGTTTCTGCAACTTTCACAGAAAACTGTCATTATTCAACATGTAGGAATCATAGAGAAAATGCTGTCTGTATTCGTACAAGTCCACCAATACATAGCTAGGGAAAAATGGTGTTTGCTGTCAATAGAAGTAAAGAAAAAATACAGAGAAGGGCCTTTAGTACAGCCCTTGCAGGGATTTCAGCTCGTATCAGGTAAGGTTATGCAACTGCTATGGTGATAATTCTCCATCTGAACTTGTAATATATTCTTTTTTACTCACAATGATTCAGTGTCAAAATTAGAAATACATAGCCTCTCTTCCAGTAGCCATTTAAAAAAGCCTTATTTTTTTCTACCCCTTCTTTCTCAATCTGCCCGTGAGGATGTGTCATTTTCCATCATTCTCTAAACTGTTTATTCAGCTCTTTTTAAATATTCATTTTTCCATTATATTTTTAGCCTCACTGCGATAATCTTTTGCCTGGTTACATACCTGATTGGTTTCAGATGTATCCTGAGGGGAAATACCACACGAAACCAGCAGTGTAACTAGATAATGTCTTGAAATTAGGAAGGTAGAGGTGGCTAACAGGGCTGCATTGGGCTCCTTCAGAGAATGACAGTTGCCATAATCAGTTGAGGCTGGAAAAGGGAATTTTATTTAATTTTTCCCCCTCATTTATTCCTTCAGCATGGCATCAGCACTCTGTACGTAACTGTGCTTGCAGAAGAGTTGCTCAGAATCTCAAAACACACAAATCCACGCTGCGTTTCTGCCTAAAGGTTTGCAGACTGAAACGTGTGAGCAGTGATACAGATCGTGAGTTGTACGGGTGTTTGAGAAGGCCAAGTGAGGAACTGGGGCCTTTTGTACTGCGTAACAGAACCTGAAAGCCACCCGTGGCATGAAAATGTTGCTCATCTCACCTTTTCCATCTTCTCAGCCACGCAGGCTGGGATAAACAGAAATAGCAAGTATTACATTTCAACTCTCAACTGCCTGCTGTCTGGCTACAAATATTTACCTCTAGTACAATCCAGACAAGCAATGAGTTTGAGAATTAAAGATATGCTAGCTGTGTAGACACAACTGCTTAATTTCAGAGAGCAGAGTAAACAACGTGGAATGAAATTTGGGGGGAGGAAAAAAACTATTTGAATTGATCAGCCTCATTAGCAGACTACTGTGCTAAAGCCTTTTCTCTGAAATCCTTCCTTGTGTAATTAATCTTACCTTTTGCAATGGGATTTCTGGTATTTATACAAGTACAACTGTGACAAGCAAGATAGGTGTCATTTCTGATGCGTTTCCAGTGAAAGCACAGCAGAATACCCCTGCAGGAATGCTGTGCATACATTGGAAGCAGACATGAAACAAGGCTCCTGCATTGCCTGCACTGACCCTTGGACGTAAGCTGTGATACTGCAGCTTTCTCCAAATCATTGAATCCTCCTGTGAAATCCTTGCTCTTCGGGAAATGCTCCTTGTGAGGCTGAGCCTCTTCTTGGGCAAGACACTGAATTCCTTTTACAGGAATGTGAAATTTCTTCTCCCTTTTTAATAGGGATGCCCAACATGGGTTTGGCTTAGCCTAGTAATATAGACTTTGAGAGTGCACACACTCGCTTCTAAATCTAGCTTTGTGTTGGCTCAGCCAACAGCACTTTATTTGGGTTGATGGGTAACAAAAGGAAGAAC
This sequence comes from Tragopan temminckii, assembly GCA_028571105.1. Classification (NCBI taxonomy): domain Eukaryota; kingdom Metazoa; phylum Chordata; class Aves; order Galliformes; family Phasianidae; genus Tragopan; species Tragopan temminckii. Next base: position 4,269,145 of record JAOWBP010003503.1, read on the forward strand.
AAAAGCGCATTTAACTTAGAGTGTGTTGTCACGCATTCTTACTTTCCATCGAAACAAAGGCAAGAGAGAAAGGGAGTGGAGATTATCATCATTCTTTTGAGACGCGATGGTATTTTCCCAAGGAGGCAATGACATTTCTTAATTACTCTCTTCATGGGTAGCCATGTGTAGAGATTACCAGAGGCTCAGCAGTGCATTGTTCTGCTGAAGCCTTGGAGAATGATAATGCTGACAGTACAACACTGCCGTCCAATGCTGCTCTCCATATTCTCGCTCTTCATTACACCAGCTAATTATTTCTGCTACTGGTGTCTGTGCAGCATTGCTTCTTCCACATAACCCCAGCAGCCCTCCACTGTCAGTGTAATTTACAGAAATGGCATAGTGCTCTCTTGCTGTTCGAGTTCAGCCCAGGTGGAATTAAAAGGCGCTGTTGTACTTCCAGCAAGCTCAGCTGCCAGATCCACAGCACAGATCCACAGATGCCACAGTAAGTGGCAGCCTACCTTCATGGCTGGTGAGAATGCTCAACTGCCTCTTAATACTCCTCCTGGAAGTTGCGTTGCACCAAAAACATCAACTAATTTTGTGTCTCTGCCTTTTGGGTTGGTTTCTGCTGTGAGCTCTTCCCCATGTCGGTAGTAGAGTAAGAATAGGCAATATTTATTTGTTTATTTAATTTCCCACTATCTAGGTTCCATTTAGGAGCAGAAAGATTTGAAAGTGCTTGTACAGTGGCAAGTGTTATGGATACTACTTTTTGGTGGGATAATGGTGGTGACAGTGCATATATTTTTCTTAATGCAGCTGCATGAACAGGTGTGTCCTCATCACATTCAAAATAAGTACATGTATGTCATATAATGGAAGGGCATTGGACAACTAGTTTCTCTCTATATCTCTGTCCTCCCTCCCTGTACCATAGATAAGTATATCTGTGCCCGCTTGTGTTCACAGAGGATGAAAGTAAATCCTCCTGCTGTCTAGCAGTATATTTATATTTTGACTCTATTGACAGCACACAGTGATGTTATCGTGTGATATTAAACTTGGGGCTGATAAGAAGTATGAGCAGTAGTATCAGGACTGAAATATGGTTGATGCTGGGTGTATAACAGAAAATCAGAAATGAGACTTGAGTAGAGCCGAGGTCTTAAAAGCTTGGTAGCTGCACACGTGGAGCCATGGTCTTTAAAGCTTGGTAGTTCTCCAGCATTGCAGGCTCCATCGGAGTCATTCGGGCATGCTATTAATAGAAGAGCTTACAAGTGTAAAAAAACAAACACTGAAACAAGCAAAACACAATGACAAACCTTCCTTCTTGGTTAAATGAACTTACTGCAAAGTATTTTTGTAACAGATGTATACTTGCGAAATATAAATAGTACATAAATATGCAAATTTATATAACAGTATAATTACATATACTTGTAAAATAAATATAAATTGAACAAGATTGTTCAGTGAATTTAAACATATTCACTGCTTTGTGGTGTGTCTAAGTAGCAGAGCAGCAGCCCGTGCATCCTTTTCTGATGGTGCTCTTGTAAATCTGTCCTGGAGCAGTTTGCTGTGCAATTAAGGCTGCAGCCTGTCTCCTGCCATGCTCAAAGACGTGAATGGCCTTTCCCCCTGCATCAGCAGACTCCGGGCTTACCCTCCTTTTTAGAGCATGTAGTGAGCCATTCCTAGCCTAATCGTGCGTTCATCAATACAGGTAGATAAATCAAGGCATGTTTGACTTTGTTAGGGTATCCTGCTACACTGGGATGTGGTTTTGCAGTCTTAGTGGTGACTGACCAAAGCTGAGGGCTGTGGAAAACCCTGCTGCTCCCTTCGGGGACAGTGGATGCAAAGCTCCCTGTGTGAGGAAGCCAGCATCTTTTGTTGCCATCCCAACTTCTATGATTCCTGAAGAGTGGGAACTAAATTCAGACCAACCAGAAGCAGCTCTTTGTTTAGTTTGAGTTTTAGGCTCATTAACGCAGTCTGAATTAGGCCTGTTACCTGCAGTCAGTCCCAACCGTGTGGCCCACAATGGCACCTGATAACAAATTCCCATTTAATCAATTGGATGCTGCTAGAGCATGAAGCAAAATACAAGCCCTTCCTCATTTCTGTCTTTCTCAAAACTTGGACCACTTGGGCTATGAGTTCCTGAAGTATAACTTAGCTCTACTGCTTTTTCAGTGGCAGAACATATCTCTCTAAACCGAGAGTAAGGTTTATTGCTTTCCTCCAAGGAGACAATCAGCTGAACGTTGTTTTTAACCAAAAGATTGACATGTGAGCAGTGCTGAGGAGCTGAAATGGCTGTGAATGTCTCTGCTTTCTGTCTGCCGTTGATAGCCTCCTGGAAGAGTGGAAAGCCTGAGAATTTGGCTGCTCGCCATCATTCTCCCCACCAGTGTTTCTTTGGCAGTGCTGTTGAGAGCATCCTTTTGTTCCTTGAGCTCTCTTGCCACGTGTCAGCGTGCTATGGATGGCTCTCTGTGGCAGCATTTCCCTTTTGCTAGGTTTGTTGTTGAAGGCCTACAGACTGTGACTGACTTGTAGGTGAGGTTTGACTTCTTATCCGGCCCTTGTAGGACTCAGCTTTCTCCCAGTAACTTTACATCCTTCTACTTTTGATGTTAACTAATTGATGATCAGTCAGAGGTGTGATTTTTAGAGTGTTCATAAAACACTCTCTCTATAAGGAGCGGAGTATCTAACAGAAAGAAGGCCCTGGGAATAAGTCATTACTGGATTCAGCAGTCATGGTGTTGGAGAGTTAACTGCCCTTACGCTTGCCTTAGACTCTAATGAGCAAACTTGGTGGTAATGAATGATTTCGTGGGGACTATGGCTTAATTCTAAAACGTGGAGGTTATATAAACAGCTCTGTAGTTCATTACAAAGTCAAATGTGTTTTAGCATTTAAAATGGACCAAAGCAACAGACATTTAAGTATTTCATTTCTACCAAATATGCTGTATGTAGCAGATGAAGGAACATTGGATGATGGAAACAAGGGATTCATCTCAGTGTTTATTTGGTACCTGGGCTTTTTAGCATGCTATTTTGTTTTGTTCATTTTGTTGTTCTTTGTTTGCTTGTTTTTCTTTTATTTTAATCTGCTGATTTGGGGGAGGATGGTAGAATCAGTCAGGGGGAGAACAGCCCTGTTCCCTTATGTAGGAACTTGAAGCAGTATGTCTGTTTGAAGAGCAATTTGATTACACTGGCACTCAGTAAAGTGTTAAAGAAAGGAAAAAGAAGAAAAAAAACAAAAAAAACCAGAAGTAGTTTACAATCTAATTCATAATTGAAGTATCTTGAATATAGTACAAGCCTTCTATTAAGTACTGTTGAGTTGGTAAGTGTGCTGTGAATGCAGGTAGTTATTAAAAAGGAAATTACCATCTAAATCAAAAACAAGGATGACATAATTTATTTATTTACGTGCTGTAGAGGCAGTTTTGCAGAAACATACAGTCAGTCCCAGGGAAGTTTTCCATAAAGCTGCTCTTCTCACCAGCAAAGCTGTAGCAGCCAAACTGGAAGGTTTGGTTGTGTCTGTGTGTATGCCTCCGTATGCAAGGGTGGAGCAGGAGGAGGGCATATCAGGATGGATACAGCAAGTGCCCAAACAGTACAAGAGGGTGTCAGAAAAGGTAACTCACCTCCAAGGCTCAGATCCTTCTTGCCGTGTGTAATTAGTGGTGAGTGGCCACAGTTGCAGTGGGATACTAAGAGCATGGATTAAGAGAGGTGTGCTCTGAGCAGCCCTTTGAAGAAGCCTGTCTCTTTGGAGGCTTTGAGGAAAACAAAGAATGGGAAAACACTTTAAGCTGCTGTCCGCTTTTGCAAGTGACTTATTAAGTGATGAACTCAAGGAAAGGCAGAGAGCAGTGTGATGCAGGTGAGGTGAGCCACGATCTCCGCAGGCTGTGGATGTTTGACCCAGTGTTCCCCATGCATTCCTGGAGGTGGTCTGGCTGCATGCAGTGAAAGCCAGGAAAGGATGAGCGTTGCAACCTCTGTGATCAGTTTAGAGATGTAGTACATGAACAGCTGAGATTGCTTGACCGGGGCTGATGGGGACATCATGGAAGCAGTGCATCTGTGCAAATGTAATCACCACTGGCGTGTTCTCCCGCCAGGAACCTCTGTTCCAAAGGAGTGTCCTTGTGGTCAAAATGCCAGAGGCCAGACTGGTTTTGACCAGTGGAAATAGAATTTATGTGCAGACGCATGTTTAAAAAGAATAACACATATCTTCCCAGTGCACTGTTTCTTCTTCATCTGTATTCTAATTGCTTAATTTTGCTGTAATTCATGCATTAATTATCTCCTGGAAAAGGCAACAACAACACATGAGAACAGTAGGGTAGAACAAGAAAATGTGGCACGTGAGCAAGAATGAGCATGTGAATGGAAGCTGTGGGTGTAGCTTCATGATGTGAAGTTAAAAGCGTGTGCTGGGTCACCTGCCTTAGTTACATCTTTCAGACTGAGCAGAGAGTGAAAACTCGCACTCCCTCACCTATTCAAGTCATTCTGCAATGCCACTGATGTTCTTTTAAATGGAAATAAAAGGATTTGTCTTAGCACTTTGAAAAGTGAGGAAGAGAAAGGAACCAGAACTTGAAGTGTTTCTTTACTACCTTTAAACTCCTGATGAATAAAAGGACACTTCCTCTTAGAAAAGACACCTGATAGAAGATGCTTGTAAGTAGGTGCCTGGGGTTTGGGTGCCATCAGTGTGGCAGCCCTGCATTGCAACCCAACAGTGGCATTCAGCCCTCACAGGGCTGATGGTAGAGCTGGCTGTAATCTTCCTGCCCCTCATTAAAAGATGCTGGTATGTTTTATCAGTGTCATCCACAGTGTATTTTAGTAACGTGTTGCCTGTTCCTTAAGTGCAGAAGGCTGATTCCTATTAATTTTGTCAGAATTATCATAATCCTCATATGCATCCTGCTTACCAGAAGCATGAGAATATAAAAGCAATCTTTTTTCTGTTGATATTTCTATTCTTTTTCATTTTTGCACGGTGGCTGATTTTAACTGAAGGCTACAGGGCGCAAAGGCATGTCAATGAGATGCTTTAAAAATCTCCAACCGTGGCATATCCATTCAGTGCTTTCAGTGGTTTCTCAGACTTCTTACCATCCCAAACCCTTTTTCTAAGAAGTCCTCACACCTTGCAGGAAAGTGCCACTGCTTTGCAGCGTTGTCAGAGAGGTGACGTGTCCTAGAAGGTACAACCTGCAGCCATAGATGTGCCTATACAAAGAATAAGATGTTCTCTTGCTTTTTCTGTCACGTGCTTGTGCTGTTTAGGTGCATATGTATATGAATAATATTAACTTCATCATCTGTGAAGGTGGTGTGACCCTCCTGCAAAAAAGGCAGTTCTCTGTATTGCTGTCAGAAAGGAGCATGAAGATTTGTGAGCCCGTTCTGTGCCTTATATTGGCATACCACTGGAAATACAAAACGTTTCATTGAAGTAGGAATGATCTGACATCTCATTACATTATTGTGGCAGATGTCCTTCACAGTCTCCTTTATTATTATTATTCTCACTCTGTTAAGGCAGAAGTGATGAGCAGGTGCAGCGGGGTGGCTCCTGCCCTAGGCATCAAACACACCACTGTGCGTGTCAGCTTTTGGCTGGTTCTCTTTTTGCTTGTCCTGAGTACAACCCTCAGCCTCTTCAGCAGCTTTCTTCGGGATTTACAGAGTGGCTGGCCTGTGGAGGCAGGCCATTTATCTCCCATATAGATCAGAGAGAGTCTGAACTTGCTGTGAGCTGACCTCAGCGCAGCAGTGCTGTGCATTCAAGGAGAGAAGTCTCATAGCATTGCTGGGATTTGATTGTTCGTTATAGGCGGCAGTGAATTTGCAGCAAATGGTGAAGTGTTCTTGCAGTGTCATACCATGAGCAGGGGAAGCTATTAGCTACTGACTGCCCAGCACATGGCTTTGAGTTGTACACCTCCTGAAATGCGTGTGTCTGGGGCAGTTGCAGAATGCAACAGATCACATACGTGGGTACTGATTAAAGTGGAATTAAAGAAACTGAATGGAGTATTAGAGCAGCTATGTTTGTGGGTTTTTTTTTCTTTTTAATTTAATGAAGCCATTTAATTTAATTCTCAGCCAGCCTGGTGCACAGGACCTTCATTAAAACTGTCACCAATTAATGAGGCTTTTCCAGTGTGTTTAACCTAAGGCATATAGGAACAGCACAGATCTGTCTGTATTTCCTTGTATATTCTCTGGATTCATGTGTCAGATGCTTTGAGTACAAGTTCCCTTAATGCAGTACAATTCAGTGCCTTTTGCAGTGCGTTTTTACGAGCAGAACCCAAACTGTGTGGTTCATCTTCCCCACGAGGATGCCTGTCTCAGGCAGAGCCCCCCTGGAAGCACAGTGTGTGCATGGGGAGGGCAGGCAGGCAAGCTGCTCCTCCCCACAGCTGGGGGGCAGCTAACCTTCCAGCTCTCTGCAGTCTCATTACATGCAGGCTCAGGTCTGTGCCGTTCCAGACTTCTGCACAGCGGCCTCAGCCGGGGTCCTCTGGAGAGCTGTCAGCTTTCTCATAGCTGCCAATCTGCTTGACGACACAGTACATGAAGTTAGGAAGCACAGAGCTCTGCTACCTTAAGGTTGTTTTCTTTTCCTGTTTCCTTTTCTGTTTGGGTTATTGTGGGGGGAATGTTTACTGGGTTTTTTTTTCTAGAGAAGAACCTTTTTCTTATTCACATGCAAATTCTAAGTTACCTAAAGCTTAGACAATCAAATTGGTTTTCCTAATAAATCCCCTGATGTATCATGTGTTTTTTGCAGTATTGCATCTATACAAACTATCCATCTAATTCTTTTTCATAACTCTCCTTTTCAAGCAGGCCATCGATATCAGTGACCTTCCCAGCCGTTTGGTGGATAATGACGACTTCTTTCAGAAGGCTTTTATTACTATTTTTTAATGTGTGTATCATAGGCACCCCTCCTGCCCAATAAGTGATGGTAAGAGCAGGCATCTGTGTTCTTTCACACCTAGGAAAATGGTGCTGCTGGCCACCAGACACCTGAAGTTATTGTTACCTGAGGAGGGCTTCCTGCCCTCTGTATGACACTCCTGCTCCTTGCTGTCAAAATAACATTATTTGAACGTGATCTCTACTCCATATCATGGCAGGAGACCCACACATCAGGACTTATTCTCTCCTCCTGTTGTGTTTTTATTTTTATTTTTTTATTTTTATAGGCAAACATATGATCTTTAATTGTAAATCTCAATGTTTTCTCAGCAGTACTATTCTTTTTCCTGTCATTCATGGCTTTTACTTAGGAGCTTTGTCCACTGGGAGGGCAGTGTAGGTGTGTGTCTGTGTGTGTGTGTTTGTTGGCTGCATGTTATATATGTGCAGCTAAATAGAATTAATAGCCTTTTGTCTCTCCTTGGGAAGTCTCTCAACATCTGCACATCACTGCGGTTGCTAATACACAGCTATCTCAGTAAAGCAATGTCTTGAATAGGCAAGTCATTCTGCAGGGTGTTTATAAAGTTCAAATGCATAGGATCTGAGTATAATTAAGAAAGGGAAGGGAAAAATACTGAAGATGTTGTGTCGTGCTGTAACTCCTCACGGAACCTGCTTAGACAATCCAGATTTGCAGAAACAACACTCGACAAGTGTTTGATGTTAGCCTGCTGACAGGCCATCTCCTTCCTCTGAAAGAGACCGGCGTACTCCAGAGAATGCTCCAAAAATGCACTGGTGCATTTCTGAGGAAAGCCAGAAGCTGACGTAGGTTGATAACAGCCAAAAAGCTCTGCGTTCTCCCCTCCAAGTGTAATATTGTGATGGTGACCTAATTATTTCAGCTTCCCCTTTCTCCTGATTCTAAGAATTGAGGGATTTTGGAAGTGGAAACAGAACAAATCTTCAGTTGCTCAAAAAGTTAAGATGAAATCCAGGCATTGTCAAACCTTTTAATAGGGAGATGTTCCTACACCCCAGAAGCTGCAAGGACCCAATGGTGGAGCAGGGCAAGCTGGCTGCCGTGACAGCACTTGTGTGCTGACCGTGTAACCTCCGACTCAGCTGAGCTCATGAAATTGAGGAAGCTACAAACCTGCCATTTCCCTTGTAGTAAGTTCAGAGCGAGTGTTCCGAGCGCCTCAACATCACATTACAGTTGCACACAAAGTGCTGCCTATAAAGCCTTTCCTATGTCATTGCAAGGAGGTATTTTCACTTTCAACTAGAATGTTTTATCTACTTAACTACTTGTAGTGCTGAGGCACCTTTTTTCTATCTTCCACAAAAAGACTGCTGACCCTTGGCTCCTGCTAAGTGAAGGCCATTGTGTTGAACAACAATGCTAACTTACAATGGGAAAGTGATACTGTGTAAAGGTTTTATAAAACCTTTCTCAAGGGCTGCTGAGCCTGCCTTACTGAAATGGTTTACATTTGTGGAAAGATGAGAAGAAACCCTGCCAAGCTTTTATGACGACCCATCCTCTCTTATGTGACTCAGCCTTGTAGCGTTCAGCGTTTAGCCAAATGTCAGGAAGAATCCTTTTGCATAGTTCAGCACTTGTCCAGGGCAGGGCCTCCAGGAGAAGAGGCTAGAATGAAGCTAGTTTTGTAAACAGTGGCATCTGAGATTGTAATTACAGAAATTTCTTGTTGCTCTTTGGAGTTCTCTTGCTTTCATGTTCATAGACATTACTCAGCTTTTCAGAATATTCATATTTCAAAGAGATGTCCTTCCACCGAGGCAGATTGCAGCACTCTTCAGCCAAGTTCACGTGTTCTTGGAGGCCATCGTTTGACTTTCTTATGAGTCCACTTTCCTACCAGGTTCTCTCTGCAAGGTATCATATTACTGCTTCCTGGTTTAAATGGAAACCTCCTGCTCATTTTGGATAGCAAGTACAAACATCATGCATAGGTATGCAAGTGGGTGTTTTGTCTGTAGTGAGAATGATAACCTGGTATCTTTGCAAGTTTACATGCTGACTGTCACTCC
>JAOWBP010003503.1:4278280-4288839 GCA_028571105.1 Tragopan temminckii
TATGCAAGTGGGTGTTTTGTCTGTAGTGAGAATGATAACCTGGTATCTTTGCAAGTTTACATGCTGACTGTCACTCCCTTATGTCAGAGGCTATAGTTTATCTGTCATTTTCTCAGCCGCAGTAACTTTTCATAATGCAGGTGGTACCAGGGTCAACTGGGGAGACATCAGGCTTTGTTTTCCTTTGTAACCTTCCTTTTGGTACTTTGTACAGTTAGATTCCCCTGTTGACTGTCTCCTCTCCAGGGTAAGCCAAACTCAATTTGCTCAGCCTCTCCTCGTGTTGTATCCAGTCCATTCTCCAGCCATGTTAGTGTGCTTCAGCTGGACTCATTCTCATTTGTTGACTGTGGAGAGGTACCTGAGATTTCCTAACAATAATCCTTCCAAATAATAAGAGGGGAATAACGTCCAGCCTTGGCCTACTGACTGTTTCTTGCTTGTACAGCCTGCTATGTGGCTAGTCTACTACAAGGGTGCACTGCTCACTGATGTTCAATGTCACGTTCAGATGAGCACTACATATTTGTATCTGAGCCAAGCATGTTTCCAAACTCAGTTTTGCAATTTGGCATTTCTTTGCAGTGCTAATTTTCCTTCAGGTATGAAACGTGCAATGAATTGTGAGTTCATACCTTGAGGTTTTATGTTGTCGTCTTTTATCTGGAAAGGAGAAAAGCCCAAACGATGTGATATAAATAGTGTCGGGACACAGCCCTGACAATTAAACTCTCTTGACAGTAAGTTCCTTTCCTGTCTTGTCTCCAGCTTCTACTTAAGTAAGGAGCACATTTTGGGATATACTCCTTTGGCAAAAGAAGTGAAAAGCTGGAGGTGTTGGAATTTGGTATTGAACTTGAATGCTCAGCCTCTGTTCCTTCCTGTTCCAATGGTTTTTGGATCAGACCTACAAAGTGCGTTTCTCTTTTCCTCTGTCATTCTGCTAATCCACTGGGTGTATCATACAGGGGCTTTTCCCAGTGGCAACAAATCTCTGACAGGCAAGGTGGCTTTAAAGAGAAGGAAGGGCAAAATCCAGCTGCAGACACTCCATTGTGCACAGTGCCAGCAGGTGAGTCGGGAGCATTTACATTTGTTAAGGTCCTGGGGAGACAGAGTGCTGTGGCTGTGTAAGGTGCAGGTCATTTGGAGGTGAGATGCTGTTAGCAGTAATATATTTTAAAATAGGTATTTTTATCCTATCCTTTTGTTCAGAAACGAGGTGAAATCAGCAGTAGTTTTTTCTTTTTTTTTCAGGCTAAACTTTGTCAGTTGGGTTTGTGTTGATTCAAGTGCTCTTCCTCAGTGACCTTCATCTCCCATGCCTGTGAGATGTGAAAGATGCTGTTGACATAAGCAAAGGCCCCAGCTCCCTCAGCTCATATCCCAGACACCACTTTAACATGGTATGTTTGATGCTGCATATTTCTGCCTCACCGACAAAGTGGCAGTGAATGTTACTGCATTCATCTGGGAAGGAGAATGGAGCAGACTGAAAGCCACAGCATACCGTATGCGGTTGCCTTTCTTCTGTATCCTCCATCCCTACACTCCCCCTTTTCTGCAGGGGACAGAACAGAGGTGTGGGCAGTTACCACAAGGCTCAGAAGCACCCCCAGTGAATCTAAGGCCCAAAATGAAGTGAGCAGGCATGCACTGGGAAAACACACTGAGCCTTTTTTGCAGGAGGGATGGCTTCTGCATTAGAACCGAGAAGTCAACTTGCACACTGAAATTGATAGTCCTAACCCTCCCTAGTCGTGCTGGAGGAGCATGTCCCTTCTGGGTGATGTATGGAAGTGAAGTCAGCAGAAGGGGCCGGGAAAGCCCCGCAGCTCTTGGCTGGTGCCACCTACTGTAGGAACCTGCCTTCCAGCCACCAGCACGACAGATCTGAGTGTGTATTTGTTGTGTGCACCATCTAAATAACAGCTCCGTTGGGTGAAGCACAGAAATAATTTCCCAGGCCTGCTGGTAGGAAATCACGGCTGTAAGTCCATCAGGAATTACGGTTTAATCGCAGTCTATAGTAGAAACACTGCGCTACAGTTTATTAGTGGAAGTGAAAGCCTGCTATTGAAAAAATGCTACCCCACACTTCAGTAGATCCTTACCACCAGCTGCAAGCGGTTTCAGTTCTGTTTAGCTGGCAGGGCTCGTTGCTAACAGGCTAAGAATTGGAATTAAAATGTGTGACAGTGCATTAAGGAAACACACTAAAGGGGATTTAAAAACCCATCAAAGAGAAGCAGACAGGGGCAGGAGAGGGGAGAGCAGGCAGCCCGATGGCTGAGTGGCTGCTTGGGATGCGGGAGAGGAGGTGAAGGGAACATGGTTTTTTCCCTTTGGAAAAATGTTTTCAAACCAGCTAGCAAACATCAGTGGCATTCTTCTGCCAGCCAGCCAGCAAATAACTTGAGCAAAGGAAAGGGGACAGGCCGGCTCAGGTGGCTTTGAGAGAAGCACTGTGAGAACTGGCTGCTCCTCCTGTTCCCCTAATAGCTGATGTGATTACTTTCGCTGCTCATCCCAGGAAAGCAAATGGCATCCCTGAGGATGTTTCCCCACTGAATAGGGTGATTACCATGGTCACAATTAGAACTGTGGCAAGGGGAGAAGAGAAGGTCCCTGGAAATGAATAAGTAAGTCCGGATCTATTACCTTTCCGACGGGCTCGTTCAGCCCTCTCTGTGTTCATTTGTGAATAGCAGCTCAAAAAATAATGAAAAGAATGAAAGCATGTGAACTGGAAATGGGCCTCTCCCTGTGAATGGACACCCTTGTCTGAAATGGCAGGGTGTTAAGGTTTTAAATGTCCGTGCTAGTCCTTAGCCTGGCAGATCTTCACAGTGGCTATGTGACACCATTAGGAAAGAGAAATGGAAAGCTGAAAAAGAAAAGTTACTTTAAAGGAAAAGGGTAAAAAGAAAGTCTAATTTTTTTTTTTCCCTATCTGTTGTAGCGTAATATAGTTGGGAGGCTCTCTACTGCTAATTTTCTCTGTGGCTGAAAAACCACAGGCTAGTTGTAACTACGTCTTAACAATACTTCTCTATTGATACCTCGGGCTCCAGGATTTCTGAAACAGTCTCTCAAGTTTTGTTCCTGGCTGGCTTTTGCAGTCACTGCGTATTTGTAAACAGCCTCACTAGGTTTTGTGAAAGAGGGCACCTGGGGAAAGAGAGTCAGTACACGGGGAGGCAGGGCCAGCTCAAGGCCAGAACACTGGGAGGTTTTTGTTTCTTTTATTTTCTCTAATGACTTCTCTGCAAGCGTGGTGTTCTCACCGTGCAAACTATTGCTTTTCCTATAGTAAGTCTCTATGCTAACTCTGTCATCCAGGTGCGTGTTCCTTCAAAATAATGTCCAGAAATCAGGCTGGGCTGCAAATTTTTTTCTGTCTGGTGGGGTACAAGTTTTATTTAGTAACTATGGTTGGGTTACATTTTGCTGGAAATGCACTCAAATGTGCTCTGAGTCTTGGGCCTGATCAGCCTCTTGTGTAACAACTGCTAATTTGGATCGGGCAGATGGGTGACATTCCAGGTGGGGAGGGATCAGTCCTAGCAGAACTCACACCTCTGTAGAAACTGCTTTTGGTTTTGGAAGACATCCCTTTCATGATGTGTTTTATTAGCAGATCCAGTTGTAGTCCTATGAGACCAAGGTCTTGGCCTACTTGACTCCATCCGGCCTCTCAGTGGGCTGCGGTTCTTTAGCCCTTGCCCCTGGACCTTGCAGATCACAGTTGCCTGAGGCCAGAAGTGAACCTCAGACCAAGAGATGCTTCTTTGTGCGGCTTCAATCCCTTGTAAAGGATTGCCCCATCCCAGGTGTAGGATCTGGTACTTGCTCTTGTTAAACAGCAAACATTTCATAGTTGTTTGAGAGTGTTTGGGCATATATACGAGAAAACAGTTATTCAGGGAGTTATCTGGAGTGGTCACTGTTGCTCCTGGATACTACAGCTAGGATCAGTTAATCAGCAAAGATTTTTCCCATCTGTCACCTGGAGAGAATTTTAATACTTCTAATAATAGTGTGTCTGCTAGCTCATTCAGCGGTTGGACTGAACATAATATAATGAGGATAGGAAGAAAAATGTCCTGGTGCAAGCAGTTGTTAGTTAAGTAAAAGTAATGAACTTTGGACAGTAGAAGAAAATCTCATTTCTTTTAAAAGAAGGATCTTTCTCTTATACTTGTTTTGCTTTAATTTATTGTTTGATTGTGCTTCAATTTCTTATTATTAGTTTGCATGCCAGGTGTTCTTGGTGTCCTCTCTGCTTCTGTTAGTATTCTTACCTTGTGCGGTTGGGTGTTAATTATCTGCAGTCATTTGTGTTTCCACTCAGATGAGAGTATTTATTGAAGTCTCAACCTAAAGGGATTGTTAGATTTCAGTGTAACGTTGTGTTTTATGGCTTTGGTGGGTTGTTTGTTTGTTTCTTTTTCAGTTTAGCTTCTTTTAGCCAATTCTCACCGCTTTGAAATGGCATATATCACAGTGCTTATGCCTCTTGTATCAAAATAAAAGAAAGGTCCTGCTTTTTTCACATTTGGATGTATTTCTGTAGTGCATCCATCTACATGAGCTTAAACTTCCAGAATTTCCTAGCTTTCAAGCGAAATTGTTATCTCTGAGCTACCAATTATGTATGTGATTTACTTAAAATACTCCATTTTGAAAATGTGAACCTGCAGCTTCTATGTTAGGGCTTCCATGTTACACTCTATTTTTGGATCCAAAAGCCCTTAGGTCAAAATGATTCTAATTAAGTCCGTTCTTAGCTTTGAAAATCCCATCCACTGTAGATGTGTAGCTTATCTGTATTATTATAGATGTGGCCTGCAAGCTGTAGGTTTGCTGGTTTGGCTCCCATTGTGAAAGTATTTGGAGAAACTAGCCCGAACTAGAAATGAGTCCACGTTCAGATCTTCATCAAAACTTTCCCTATGTTGAAGATATGTTTGGAATTAGAATCTCAATTCATGCTCATTACAGAAATAGGTCTTTTCTATACCGTTCGAAGCTGACATTTCCCTGAACTTTGTCAAATTAAGATATGGGCATGTAGTCTGAACTCATTGTTAGGACAGCTTTAAGGGCTTCGTTCTTCTCCAGGCAGATGTGATGCAATTAATTTGAGAGGGTTTAGAGCAGCGTGAGAATGGTTTGGCAGAGTGAAAAGTGAAGTTCCTACTAAATAAAACGTGATCTTTACCAGAATCTTACTTAAGCAACTGGCTTGTGTGGTTTGTATTTTATAGCGTTGCGTTAAGATTTGTATTTACAGTGTCATTATGCACAAAGTCTTCCATAGAGAGTTTTTTTTTTCTTTCTCATAATTAAAACAGTAGGAATTAATGACGAACTGGGGAGGCTTGCTGTTTCTGCAGTAATGAACTGAACTATTTTGAATGGGCAAGAAAAAAATGTTAATGCAGTGATTATTTTGGTCTGAACCAAGTCCAGCCCTGTTGCAAAAGATAAAAGTATTAAAACTGCATTAGACATTAAAAATTAAAAAAAAAAAAAAAGCCAACACAAAAAACAGTAAACACATTGCAACTGTGAGAGTAATGCAGCTTTGATTCTAGCACTCAGCTAATTACAACAGAAAATGTGACAACTTTCAAAATCATTAAGCATTTTAAAAGTGAGGTCTTTTGAAAACTGAGGACACAGCTCTTTGTAAATTCACCTTCTTTTGTTTTCCTTCCCATTTTCTGTTTTGTTGTTGTGGGGTTTTTTTTCCTTCTGCTTAGGACCTTCTAAATCTATTCTGCTGGTTATTACTGGAAAGCATTCCTTTAGCCAAATCAGTTCTGCAAAAGCAGGGGGCAGTTCCCCACCCCCAGCCCTTCCTTTGCCATTTGTTGTTTAGCTTTCACCATTTCCAAAGGGCCTGAAGCACCTTGCAGGATGAGTAGGTGCAGGGCTTCTTGCTGCAGAAAATACAGCTGGATGGAAGGACCAGCAAGAGTCTAGATATTCAAGGTGGGAAAATAAATTTGGGAGAATTTAGGAGAATAAAGTTGGGAGAAAAGAAATGATTACCCCATCTGTGTCATCGGAACTGGAAACAGCAGTTAACTATAAAACTTGGCTTTGTGTTTGAGAAATCCTACACCTTTTGGCATCTCAGACAGTTCTTGTGCAACCGTTTTTCCTTCTGTCTCTGAAAAAATACTCTCCTGAGAACGGTGTTTCCCATTGTGTCATGGTGCCTTGCATCCCCAGGGAGATGCAAACTGAACACGAGGAATTACTGATTTACCCAGTCAGCCACAAATTGAGATCTTCTGTGGTGTTTCCACTGGCTTTTAGCGTGACATCACCCACACGGCCGGTCATTCAAATGATTCTTTCTCCTCCTCCTGCCTGGATCTCAGTCTCCAGTGTAATGTGAACAAGTGAAACAATGTAATGATGTAAACAAATACTTCAGTGTTGGCTTGGGATTGTATTTTCATCATTGAAAGACGGCCTCTGAGCACTGTGGGCTTAGGAGATATAAATTGAAAACAGTATGAATACTGCAGTATAAATTATAATAGATTTAAAAGACAAACTTAGCTTCTAGACCTTTCAAGAAGTTTGAGTCAATCATTTGGAGAGTATCATTATTCTAAGGCTGCTTGCACATCCACCCTCTTGCCAATCGCTGTGTTGTAAGCTGTCATTCCTCCAGATATTCTGCAGACTCTAGCTCTAGTCGCATTTTGAGATTTGCTGCTTTCTTTCTGAAGGAAAATGAAAGTCTGGATGATCCTGCAAGCAGGGTGAAAGCATGCTCTGAATTCTCATAGGCCACTGGGCAAATAAGAACTGAACCCCAAATTACTTTCAATACCAGAATTTTTTAAGTAAACATTGATTTTATTTTTTTTTAGAGGGAGATTTTTATGTTTGACAGTACTGTCTGTTAACGTTGGATGTAATTACCCAGTGTAGCGAGATGTGAAGTTATCTGTAGGATAGGTGTGTTGCTCTCTCTTCTGGATTACTGAGGGATTTGCTGCTTTGAAGGGCTGGCTGCTGGGGAATTATAGCATTACTTCACTCGCTGTGAAAGATCAGAGAGCTGTCTCTGTTAAAAATAATAATAACATCGGATGCTGCCCAAGCTTGCTGGCCTAGATCTGACAGTGAGCTGGTGGACTAGTCTGTGATCCATAGATCCTCCAGCATGGCCTCTCTCCTGAACAGTAGCTCCCAGTTCAGATGAAGCAGATGGAAGTTACCAGAGCCACACAAGTATGCTATTCATAACATAAGGCCCAAAGGGTGTTTATGTAGTTCAGACTTCTTCTCTGGAACAGGGCTAGATGGTTATTTTGAATCTCCTTTAAAAGAAAGGAATGTGTAGGGGCTGGAGTTTTCTTAAAACTTCTTAGGCTTAACCTAGTTTTCTCTGGAAATTAGCCTCATAGCAACCTCAATATCTGTCTTCAGTTTCCTTTGCAATAACTTTTCAAAATGTTGGTTGAATTTATTCGGATTTGACAGAGAATAAAAGGTCTCAAAGATATTATCCTTGTATGAGTTTCATAAAAACAGGCATATAGATAGATGAGGCTGTGATTAGTATTCCTGCTAAAGGCAAGATAGGCGCTGTAGGCTCAACCACATTATTAAACAGCTGAGAGTCAGTCTGGGAGAATCCCACTGAAAACCAACCTCCAGGTTGTCTCAGAGAGTCTTGCCTGCTCTTCCTTTCGCTTCTTTTTCTTCCCAGATTGCACAGGCAGACATCCAGGTGGGTTTTGAGTATATCCAAAGAAGGAGACTCACAACATCTCTGGGCAGCCTGTTCTACTGCTCTTACCCTCTGACAGTGAAGCACTTCCATGCCTTAGTATGGAACTTCCAGTTTCTACCCACTGCCCGTTGTTCTACTGTTGATTGCCGTTGTTGATAAGGAGTCTACCCCCATCAACCTGACTCCTGCGCTTTAGATGTTTGTAAACAGCTATGAGATCCTCTCTCAGCCTTTTCCTAAAGAAAGATGCTCCCTGACCCCATTACTAGCATTTCTGTAACTGTCCTTTCGTGCTGACATCCCGTGGACAGCTGTCCCAGCAGCTGCTCCTGGAGTAGTTTTTAGACTAGTAGGTTTAGTTCAGTAGTTTTAATCCCCCTAGTTTTAGTCTCGATAAGTGTATGTAAATAGGATTGTATTTTTTCCTCTGGTAGAACTTCACGGAATTTGTGATCAATGAGGCCCCCTGGAGCTCCTTAGAAAAACAGTTTTATGAGCAATAGAACTGCTGAGAGCTGGTTGCCTATGATTTATGTCTTATGATTAGGTTATCTGGAATTTAATATGTTCTTAGTGCTAGTTAAAGTATCTCCGATAATGTCTCTCTCTTACGTGGAGTCTCTAGGGCCCAAGAAAGACTGCAAATGCAGCAGCAGAAAAATTGTTACGGTCTTTCTTCTGTACTTGTCTATCCACTTTCAGGAAACTGGTAAGAATGCAAAACTTTTGAGACATTGTAGTGCCAAATAAGGCTGAAAGGCATCACAGGTGTTAGAAATTCCTGGAGAAGGACAGTCAGAGCAATGTGTGCTCACACATCATGATGGCACCAGCCTCATTCCTTAGGGAATCAAGCTAGAAGTTGATCAAATGGAGAAAAAATCATAAACATGGGTACATAATTCAAATGAAAATAGGTAAGTCACTTCTGAGCTCTGCTGGTAGGAAGGAATTGCAGTGGCTGCATCCCGTCGCAACCCATTGCTGTGACCATTAGCGGATGACTTTGAGAAGCTGTTGGTACTGTTCAGTGTGTGTGTTTTTGGCTAGAAATTAACAAATGAGTTCTAGTATTCCTAGAGTCTGGGATTGGAGATGTGTATGTGACCTGTGCTGTGTGCACTGATGTGTTGAAAGTGATTTTGTTAGTGGTGCAGTTTGGGAGAGTCGTGTGTGTTTTCTAAAGAGGCAGAGCTAGAATTATATATGGGCGAGTTCTGAGTTCTAGTAATAATCTTACGGGCAAGAAGCCAGTTGTTAGGTGTGCATACGTGATCCCAGGCATCCTCAGTTATCTCAGTGCCTCAGGAAAAGAAGCTCTTGCCATTACAATCCATGGCACCTGTGACTGTGCAGCATTTATTGATGTGATTTTCTTACGCTTTCCTCGGTGACAGCTTGATTCTCTTTGCCATGTGCCTAAAGAACTCTCAGTGTAAAGACCTTTTTAAAGGTATTTCTGTTTGGGGGGTCATGTTGTGCTTTTGCCTGTGTTTTAATCAATGTGTTTCAGTCAAGATACAGAAACAGTTTAAGCCTGGTGCCTGTTAGTTTTAATTGAAGGGGAAAAAATAAACCAGCATGATTGGGTCCTTGGGGAAATGGTGAGTTTCTGCAGCTGAGCCTTCAAGCCACCTAAGCAGTTTGAGAGAGGGGGAGGTAATGTGAGCGTGGCAGCCGAGAAGCAGAGTTATGGCTGAAAAATTGCAGCCAGGAGGGAAGTGGGAGCTGCGCAGAGATTTCCAGTGTATGTGGGTCTCATACACTTGAAACAAAATTAACGGGAGACTTTTTTACTCACCGTGAAAATTTGATTGTAAGCAGATCTTTCTTTGAGTCTTCTCATTTCAGTACTTAAATACCTATCAAAGAAGCTTCATGTAAAATGATTGTGGCTGTACGGCAGACTGGCAGCGCAGGGGCATGGCAGTGCTGCTGCAGAACTGCAGGAGGAGAGGGGACAGCTAGCGTTAGCAGCTAGTCCCCACAAGGTCTTGTTGACTGGATGGAGGAAGAAAGCGATTCCTGTTAAAAGGCCCTTAATTCTCCAGGATATGCAGACTCTGTAGACAGGTATAGCAGTTTGTCATCATAAATCAAATTCTCAGCTGAGGTTTAGAATGAATGGCAGAAGGCATGGCTTTTCAGCTAGAGAGAAAGGTCAAATATGATTCTTTGCAGTCTTCTAAAGTTTGGGACACCAGAGGAGCCCAAAGGAGCTAGATTTCCTCTGCTTGCCTGTTGAATTACTTTGCCAGTGATTTAAAAATACTTCAGCGTGCTTGGCAGGTTGGGGCCTGGTGCTGTGTGATGGTAAGAGCACTGACCCAGGGCTTAAACCTGCCTCTGCTGCAGTTAATGGGAAAGCTGACTTTAAGTTTAGGGAGCCAGGAACAAGTCTTAATATACTCTGAGAGTTACTAGCAGTGGAAACGCACCTGCCCCGATTTCTCTTTGTTCTACTCAGGTCACCTGTTTCAGCTCAACAACTCTCAAATTTCCAATCTATTCACCCACCCACATGCTGAAATCTTAAGATGTCAAAGTCACGAGTCTGTCTTTCTTTTCAAATAAATTATGGCATCCATGACTCCCGAGACAACTTGACAAAAACGTGGCTTAAACTGAAGTATCTGCTGTAGCCAGGAGGTGTGCAGAGATCAGCTGAAGGAGCCAGTTCTCTCTCAGAAGTTTCTTAAAGCTGGGAACCGAAACCTCCAGTGCTGTGGTTAACATTAAGCCTGAATGGGCTTTGAAATTTGAATTTAAATGTTTCTAGGACATAGGCAGTTTG
>JAOWBP010003503.1:4297575-4322070 GCA_028571105.1 Tragopan temminckii
GGAGGTGTTCAAGGCCAGGTTGGATGGGGCCCTGGGCAGCCTGGTCTAGTATTAAATGTGGAGGTTGGCAGCCCTGCGTGTGGTAGGGGGGTTGGAGATTCATGATCCTTGAGGTCCCTTCCAACCCTGGCCATTCTGTGATTCTGTTACACAAATTGAAGTCTTGGCAAGGGTATTTGTGTGTGTTTGTGCGAGGTGAATTTGCATTCTCACAGCTGCGTGGTTAGGTGAAGAGGAGTCTGGGCTGCAGGCGGTTGTGATGCCACATATTTCTAGGTGAGGATTTGTACAGCACCAGTTTGTCATTGTGCGTGACTCTGGCTGAGGATAAGGGACGCGGCTGAGGAAGATGAAAGGCTATTCCTTGCTCAGACTGCAATTCCAAACGGACTTCTTCAACTTATCAGCATTACAGCTGTTTGCAGTGGCTGTTTGACTTCTTAATAGCATTAAGCGCTGATTCCGAGGGCGACTGTATGTTAAGGGATCCTAGAGGTAATTGCATTTCTAATGACATTCTGTGCCAAGAAGCCTCTTTCATGGCCATGATGAGGAAGTGTCGGTGCTGAGTGGCTCACGGCTGATCCTTGCGGTTGTGTGAGGTGAATCAGGGCTCAGAGGTGATGGGATGAATGATCCTTAACGACTTAATGCTGAATTTCCTCCTCTTGGTGACTTCAGCATAAAGTCCCACTCTACCGTGGGTATTCCCATTAGGAGGTGTGACATTTATTGCTGTCTGGACATTTGGTACGTTAAGATTTACATGAGATCCGCATAGCTTTAACTTGGACATACAAAGTCCTGCGTAGAGCTTTGTCTCCCTAGCCTCGCAGATCACTCTGCAAACAGCACAGCATAAGTGTCTTTTGGATCAGGCTGTCAAGTGTCGTTAGTACAAGCCGATACCTTTCCATTGGTCAGGGTCTAAGGTTACTTGTAACTCTCCTAAAATGCCTTCTTGGCATTTGAACAGGGGCTTGTTGGGTGGTGAGGATACCAGCCGTGTAATGCTGAGGGTGTTTTTTCATTAATGTGTCTCTGCGTCATGCAAAAGGATTAGATTTATAGAGAACACTTTTTCTGCCAGCTTTGAAAATGCCTTCAAATGATGCTTCTTGGCATAGTGTGTGTTTTGACATTGTTGCTGCAGTGAATAGTGTAGGCTTCCTGTTTTCAGATTGTTTCCATTCTGCTTCTATAATCTCACTTATTGAAAACAAATACAGATACACCTTTTCTCTCATGCTTACACCATCCACCTGCAGAACTTGTTGATAGGATATCAGGAAAATCAAACATGCTCACACAGAGTATTCCTAAGAGCATTTACATTTCTGCAGGTCATGGACCTGCATAGGATTTTGTAGCTGTCAACCTTACACAGCTTGTTTTTAGCTTTGCACGTAATACAGGTGGGAAAAAGCCCTGAGAAGCTTGTTTGACAGAGGTGAGGTAAACTGGAAGGATAATGATACAGAGAGAGATTCTATTCTGAATAGAAAAAAGAAAACCAGGTGTGGTTTTGGGTAGGAATATAATTTAGGTTGCCAGTGAGAAATCTTTCAACTTGATAACACAGCTTGAGATTAGGCTGAATAAAATGTAATTTTTTGAAGAAAATATTGAGTGATGGTGTAAGATTGAGATGAATGAGCAGAACAAACAGTGAAATGTCCCTAAGTGTTATTCTCCACGTTCGGAAATTAAGTATGTGAGGAAGGTAAAGTCAGACTAAGAAGGAATGGTGAAGGGCTGGCAGTGCCTTGGAAGCTCTTTCTGATAACTGCTGTCACAGATGTGATTTTACAGAGCTGCTTTTGTGGCCGTTGTTCCTCCATTACGCTGCCATTGCTTTTGGATTGTGCAGCCTCCTCCTGGTTGGACGTCTCCAGTTGTAACCATTTTGCTAAGCACGGTGCCTCTGCTTTCGTGATGTGTTTGTTGTTGTGTGACACGCACAGTTGGTTGACCTCTGAGATTTATTTGTCCTTTTGTGACAGGTTTTAATTTGATGTCAAAAATCGGTACCTTTTCAAAGATCCAGATTTGCAATGTTCACTGGCCAAAATCATTGGCTTGCAGTTGGCAGGAGGGTGTGCTTGCTGCAGCTAGCAGTGCTTTTAAAAATCATTCAATTTGCTCTGTGCCAAAGAGTCCCTGTGTCCCCTATAAAGCCACCGTCATGTTGACTGCAGCAAAGCCCACCGTGTTAGAAGTGAAATAGTGTTTATGCCAAATGCTCTCCCACACAATTTCAAATCTTGTAGTAGTGTTGGCACTGAAATCTTTCGCCTAAATGCCAGAGCAGTTCAGAGTTCCACTTGATGCTTTTTGTATAGACATCAAGAAAGCACTGCATTCTGGCCCAGTCACCACAAGCAGTGGCTCACTCATATGCATTGTCCTCCTGATATCTGTAGGGTAGGCACCTGTGGGCTTCTTACTCTGTTAGAGAATAAAATCTAGCCCATAAGGCTGAGTAATATGGTTGTTTTAATGACTGCCTGTGGCTCACTGAATTATTGTCTGTATTATGGGCTAATATGATCTCTTTGATATTTAACGATGACTTTTTTTAAATTACCATATATATTGTAGAGAGCTAATATATTAAGAGATACTGTAAGAGTAATTATCAAGTGTATAATTTCATCTCTAGGTTCTTATAATGATGGTTAATGTCATAAATGGCTTTTAATAAAATTACAGGCTTGTAACCCTGCTTGACTATCCTTTACATGTCATATAATTAGTAAATCCAAGCTGTGGTGTTCACAACATCATGTGAACTTCCATACTGCTGGTAAATGGTTGATCTCTCATCACAGTTAAGGAGAAAAAACGTTAGGGTTAGGTAGTCTGATCATATATTACCTGTTTTTAAAGGCAGCTGGATGGGCTTGTTAACAGAAGTACTTGTAGCAAAACATATATGTTCATTTAAAAAAAAAAACAAAAAAAACAAAAAAATACAGCTATTGACCTGGTGACTTACTGTAACTAAACATGCAAAATGAGAAAGAAGTGAAAAGGCAAGTGGATCGCAGCCCATGGAATAAGGAATTGTTTTCCTTCTAATCCACTGAGGGTACTGAGAACTTGTGTCCAGCTTCAAGTACTTGGAGATGGATTCCTTGTCTTGCATTGAGGATAGTTGCCCAGAACTTAGGAGATTTGGGATTGTTTTCTCATCTGGCCAAATTTCTCTCAGAGTTTGACTAAGTTGCTTAATCCTTCTGGTCTTTAGATTTCCTGTCTGAAAAACAGGGGCTGTAATACTTATTTTCTTTGTCTCACCTTTCCAGATTCTAAACTTGCTGGAGCAAGGTATTGATGGTTGGGTTTGGTTTTTTTTTATTATTATTATTTTTTCCTTTGGCAAGTACCATTAAATGGTTCAAATTGGAAAGAACCTCAAGGTTCCCACCTCCTGTTCACAGCAAGGGCAATGCTCAACTTCTGCCCTGGAGACTTTTTTCTTACTGTGAATAATATTAAGGGAACCAGATCTCACAAGTTCTAAAAACCAAACCAAACATGTAAGACTCATTAAGGTTATTCCACTGTTCTTCATCCTTCAGGGAATGATGTACCTGGAAGAGAGAAGACTTGTGCACCGGGACTTGGCAGCCCGCAATGTCTTGGTGAAATCACCAAACCATGTGAAGATCACCGACTTTGGCCTGGCCAGACTTCTGGAAGGGGATGAAAAGGAGTATAATGCTGATGGAGGGAAGGTGAGTATTGAAATGTTTGGAAGTAAGTGCATCACACTACAGTCCTGAAGTTATTTGTCACGACAGTGTATCTTTATGGGGCAATGTAAGAACTCTGTCAGTGCCTTAGCAAAGCCCTGTTGGCAGTGAGCTCCACATGTGAAAACTGCTCATTTGTCCTTAGTGAGCTTCTGCAGGTCCAGAAATTAAATTGCCAGAGCAGTTTCCACACTCAGGGTTAGCTTTTGCTCGTAAGTTCCATTTTGTGTCCTGTTTTGAAGAATTCTGAAGTCAATTCAATGAGAAAAAAATTCCAAAAAATAATCAGGAAGAGCATAGACCATGCTTTTATTTGTAGTATGCATGAGAATTGACATATGCTCAGCAGAGAGCCACCCCTTCTTTGACCACGAAAAGCCTGGGTATGCTATTTCTCACATCCAGGTCTCCAGTACCACGCTGAGTGCCAGGCCACTAAATAACTTGTTTCAGGATAATCTTGAAACCAGAAACTTTTCTTATTACTTTTCAGCACACAGCAGAACTTCCATACGGTGCTTCATCCCATTTTTAATGCTTTCAGATTAATGCATTATAAAATTTAGAAGGCTGAAAGTGCACACTGCTGCCGGCTGCTCACTCAACATTTTGAAATTCCACATTTCAACCTGTCATGAAATCCCAAGGGGTTCTGCCTCTCCTGTCATTCCTTTTCCTGAGCATTCTGTCTTTTTGCTATCTGTGTTTTTCTGTGCTCACTTACGCCCTTGTCTGTGAAAAACAGCTGTTGCCAATGTGTTTCTCTCCTGGATGGACTGCCGTCTTATTTGTGTGGCTGCTACCCTTGGCAGCTGTTGCATGGATGACATCAGTGTTTCGGTCAATAAGGTGAAGAGTTTGAAAGGAGTCATCAGTGCTTCCCCATTTTGCTCAGTAAAGAGACCTGTTGGTAGGGATAGTGGAGTTTTAGCATTCTTCCCTGATGCCTTCAGTTCTCTCATCCCTTCTTCAGTAACCCCGTCTCTTGCCTCCATCAGTCAGTGAATGACAGAAGAGGAGCTGGTCCTTGCAAACCAGCTGTTTCCCTGCAGCTATGAGGTTGTGTCTTGGATTTGTAAGGCCAGTCGTGTGCTGGGAGTTCTGGAGCCGTATTTACACGCCACATGACACTTCCCAATTTCACAGAAATGTCCTGTTAATTCTAGAAAACGTTTGCCTTTTAACATTGTGCTGTTAGCATGCTAAGAGAGATTCTGTTCAGTTTCCATCCTTAGAGATTTTCAGGGCCAGATTGGATAAAGCCCTCAATCTGATCTCTTAGCTGACCCTGCTCTGAGCCTGAGGTTGAGCTAGGGACCACCTGAGGACCCTTCCAGGCTGAGTTATTCCCAGTTAACAATGTAACTTTGCTCCCTAAGCAGTTCCAGGTTGAAACAAGGCTATCATGTTTAATGGAAATGAAAGCAGTACACTTCTGCAGGAGGAGGAGGATGAACTGTCTTTGCAAATACGAAGCCAACCATTAGCAGACTGCTATTTTTGCCATAACTGTATAGGTTATGTTCATTAGTCAACTTCCTGCAAGGTATTTTCATAAGAGTTTGAACGAAGACACATCCTCTGCTTTTACACCCACCATCTGTTCAGATTTTGTGTGCAGCTACATCTCTGCTCAGTTTATTCCACTATATTTTCCATAGTTCCAAATCAGAGGGGACCCATACAAGTCCCTGCCAGGTAAGATTCACTTAAATGTCTGTCCATTAGAAATTAATGGACTTCAACGCTGTGCCTCCAAAGCCCTACTCAGGAACAGAAAACACCAGGATTCTCATCGTAACACCATCTCCAGAGAGAGAACCCTAATTCCAAACTGAGGTTTGTGTTTGCCTACGCTCTCTTCTATCAGGAAAGAGAGAAGCACCCCTCAATGATGATTCACAGCCCAAGGATATCTTGGGACTTTAGACTTGCTTTCTGGAGCAACTGTTCTCGCTGCAGTAATGATATAGACAACTGGGAGGGCTGAGTTCTTAATGAATATCACAAGTTAGAAATTAAGCACAGTAAATCCTCCCTGTTGCCTGTTTACGCTGATTATCATTATTATATGGACTATGAAGTATTATGGACGTGGCATTATTAACTAGTCTCATTAGAGAGCAGTCAGGGACTTCTGCCTTCCACTTTCTACTGCACTTCAGATTTAGGGGGATCAGATGGAATTTTTGCAGTGCTCCCAACTTCACTCAGGCGTGATGAAAAGTGAGTTGTTCCATTCTGCCCAAATCAGTGAAATTTGGGTGGTATGACAAGTTCTGCTGATTCTACTGGTTTGTGTTTCTCAGTGAGACCAAGTCCCATTTTAGAGGGCAGGAACAACTGTTTCCTCTGGTGTTCGATGTTGCTGCTTTTTTTCCAAGCTTGCAGTTGAAAAAGGAAATGGAGAGGAAGTTGCTGTCTACATACAGGATCCAGCTTATTGTTTTAATATTGTATTTCTAAGGTTACATTTCTCTTGTCTTTCCCTAGATGCCCATTAAGTGGATGGCTCTGGAGTGTATACACTACAGGAAATTTACCCATCAGAGTGATGTCTGGAGCTATGGTAAACCTTCATGTGATTAGTTTAAAAATGTGTCTCTTGTAATGCATTAAACCAAGTTGTGTTACTGTGATAGCAATGTCCTCTTCTCTTAGAAAGGTTAATTCCAGTGGCTTTTGCTCTTAATTCTTTTTTATGTGTAACTCTAAGCAGTAGTTGTGACTTGTCTCCTGCCTCACTTCTCCGCTCACTAAAATACATTATCATGATGTCCCTGCTGGGATGACTGCCGTAAGGTCTGGTCTGGTAGAAGTTTGGCTGATTCTTATGACAGAAGAAGGCTTCTCTCAGCTTAGCCACGGACTCATAAAAATACAGCTGCAGGTCATCATTTCCAGCAGTCCTTTGAAAATCTTAACTATAAAAGCCACGAATGTCAAAAACTATTTTTTGGCTTATGGGAATTTCTGTACCTGGAGTCTGATAAAAGAGAATTTGTCATAATACAGAGCAAATACAGCAAGAGATAGAAGAGAAAGAGACAGTCTCCCCAAGCTAAGTAAAACAAGCGTGGGTTTAATTTCACAGGTAACTGTGGAATTGGTTAGACAGGTCAGATCATGTGGGCTCACACTAAAAACATCACGTTTGAAAGTGAGATGTTTGCTGAATGTTATAAATGCTGTTACCAAGATGAGCCACTATGTCACACGTGCTGAGCTGTCTGCCTGTTAATGCAGCTAATTACTAATAAAATCATCTGCACCTTTGTAAGTGGAATGTATCTGGGGCTACAGACTCCTGTTTGCATTTTCTGTTGCCATATCATTTTGAAATAACAAGGTGTACAACTGTATTCATTACTCACTTCTACCTGTGGGTAGCAGCAAAAGACACTGTTTGCAGCGTCTGGGTAGCTGCCCTCCTCTATTCAGCTAAGAAAAATAAATGAGGATTCAGTTGATCATGGAAAGCTGCTCTTTCTAGAGAAATTCTGTACCCCTGTATCACTTAGGGAAAAGCATTTCTCCATTTAGGAAATACATTTTAAATGCAGGAAGCCCATGATACCTATCATCAGAAGGAACAAAAGCAAAAAAGAGGTGGCAAGTTATAGTTACTGAATATTAGCAAAGAGGTGACTGAGGGTAAACTGAATACGTGGCTTTATGGGTAAGGTATTTTTGCCCATTTCTTTTCAGATTAGTATGGCAGCTGTTGAAATATGGTTACTGATCTGGAGGCATGTTTTAAATGACCTTTGCAATAAAAATTAGAAAAGAAAATAACAACAACAAAAGAAACTGATGTGGGAGCAGCGTTTTCAATACTAAAGATTTGGTTTGATGACAAATTGTTCCTTATGATATATGACCTTTATTTCCAGCTCTGATGCCAAAACAAATCCTATGGCTATACAAAAAGAGGATCTTGGTTTTTTTAAGCACAGCACTATTATAACTCAAATCCATAAGGTGATTTAAGGGAAAATAATAATACAGGTGGCTGTGAATGAGTTAGGAGGCAAAAACAGTGACACAGTGCTATTCTGTGCTGTACTTCTGTGGGAAATTGATGTTCGAAGTTAGGGAACATCTACGTTTTTCCCCTTAAAATAATAGACTACATCAGCTATTCTTTTTTGATATGATAAAAGAGCAAGATACATTCTTTCATTATTGCATCCATTTGCTTTCCCACTATCTATCAGTCTTAGACCTCTGTCTTGTGCCTCAAATCTATCATGCTCCTTCTTGTGCCAATAAAAATGAGGGAAAGCACTCTAGTGGATTAACACTAAGTGCTGTTTCTCTGTTTGCTGGAGCTTGTTAAATGGCAGACCAGGCACGAACATTTTTGCAGGCCCTGGTAACGAAGGAGAAATTTCAATCTCGAACTGGATCGCAGTACTGAGCTGTAAGAAACTGGGAAGGAATCTGAGTAGCGCGACCTCAAATACTAAGTCTCTTTTTCTCTGTCTAGGAGTCACTATCTGGGAGCTTATGACCTTTGGTGGAAAGCCATACGATGGGATCCCAACTCGAGAGATCCCAGACCTCCTGGAGAAGGGAGAGCGGTTGCCCCAGCCTCCAATCTGCACTATTGATGTTTATATGGTGATGGTGAAATGTAAGTCATTGGAGCTTTTCGTATCTCTGCGTTCGGTGTGAGAAGAATACTATTTTAGAACGTTTGCATGCATAGTCTCTGACAATGCCTGCTAATAGTGCAGGCGGTTTCAAAACAAAGGCTTCCCAAGATACTGTAAATTCCATTTAAATACTGTATGCGCATTTTTTTGCAATTGCAAGATACGGATTTAGCCCTGAAGGGTTGAGTTAGCTTCTTATTACTGTCAGATGGTATCTCATATTCTTTCTGTGAAGTCAAAATTGTATCATTGTTATTGTAAACCCTTGTCATTTCCATGACAATTGATTCTGATGTTAGAAAAGATAGTATTAAACATAATTACGGTACATGGATACTCAGCCAGTGAAGTTTGCAAGGAAATATGCTGGTTCCAGATACTGAGGAAAGAAAGCAAGAATGTTTTATTGTTAGTAAAAGGATTGATTATTGCAATAGTAATAATAAAAAGTAAAATTAATATAAGAAATGATGCAGGAAGGAGGTTTATCATTCTTAGTCCAGTATAATAATTTATGGATATCTGTACTTGAACAGAAAAGGAAACAGCTTGCGCTTGGTTTCTTCCTACCCTTTTTATCTCCAAGATACCCGCACTAGTGACTGTATTCTCCAAGGCTATGCTTCCAATTTAAAAAGAATTAAGGACATCTCTCTGGTGTTTCTGACTTAATTTAAGTGAGATTAACATACAGCTATCTCATCTGTCTTCTATGGACCTTTCCCTTTTGCCTTGTACACAAAAACACTGAAAGAAAGAAAATAACACCAGAGAGGTAAATAAGGCTCTTCTGAATACAGTTAGACTCAACAGCTGCCAGCAGTTCATGAAGCTCGTAGTGTGAACATCCTGTGTAATCCAGGGGTTAGCATTTGGAACGTACAGAATTCCATCTTTTCCTTCCCCAACCATTTGTTAAAGTATCGAGCTCTGCACTGTTCAGCTGTGGTGGAAGATTTGACCACATCTAGAGTACAGGTTGGCTTGGTTTTTATTGTCTTAAATGTCAACATGCATCAAATATCTACCCCTATCTTAAAAAGTACTGTTTTCAGGGTGGTTCAATGATTGGGAAATAATATGACTCCATAAGGCAATTTAGCAGGACACTGTGGAGGAATTTTCAGTGTGGCTTAATGCAATTCAGGCTCTTCATACCAAAAATAGGCAAGGTGTGAACCTTCAATACTGCTTGGAGCCTGCCAACCCCCTTGAGAACTACAGCCAGGTAGCTGTGATAGGGATATAGAGAAGGATTTGCTTCTTAACATCAGCTTTCCATTACTACTACATATTGATACGAGAGCAGCTGACATTTGATTGTCTCATGCACTACCTAGAAAAGAGTCAATAGATCAGTTCTCCTTCATACTCCATTCCTACACTGAAGACAATTCTGTGAGTCTTAATAAAAAAGCCAAAAGCCAAGCTTGATGACTTCAGGGAGGAGCCTAACACGCTAGTAGTTTTCTATTATTTATGAATAAATGTTGCAGAATCACATGTACAACCATTAGGAGTCCTCATATGCTCAGGCAGATCTAGGAAATAGAGGTGAAAGCTGCTTGAACTATCACAGACCTTTTACCATAAATGCATGCAGGTAGGAATATCACGTGAATGGTACATGGGGTTTATGTTGGTCGTGCAAAAATACTCAAGGTGGTAGCATTTCTAATGAGTACAAGGCATTTCTCAGTGAACAGAAGAAATCCTAGCAGGCTGACTGTTCTGGAAAGTCACAGCTAGATGTACGGATTTAGTCCTGTAATGCTTGAGTGGAGTTCTTTGTAAGTTGTATTAGCTTTGTTGGATTTTTTTTATTTTTTTATTTTTTGCTTTGGTCATTTCTTCCATTAAAGTCTATGAAGGAGATAAGGCCCGCTTCGTTCTGCCTCCCTGGCAAATGAGAACATGCTCTTGGGAAGCTGCTGATAGAATCTTCCATTAGAAAAAGCTGACACTGAGATAAACTAGTTGCCAGTGGTGACTGCCTGTGCCACTTGCTTGTTTTACAGAAAGCACTAGAAGGGATTGAGAATTGTTCCTAATGAATGTTTCTGGGAGAATGAAAGACCAAAGAATTGCCCTTGAACAATTAAGATTGCATCTGATGCCTCGTGAGGTCTGTGTTAATGATGCAGATACACGAATGCAAAAATTACACCTGAAAGGTGGGATGGGAGGTCAGTTACCCTGTGCAAGTGTTGGACAGTTATTTGTAGTGTAAGCTACTGTGTGTGTGTAGTTCTGTTGGAGGGAAAAAATGTGCTTAGTAATAACTTTGTAATAAACCCACTAGGCTGAGGTGAGATCAGGGATTAATTAAATTAGAGATTGGACAGATCTGTAATAAAAAAACAGTCAGAGTTGACATCTAAAGGGGAAAGGCAAATACAGAAAATGACATGGCCTGCTTTGGGGATGGGGAACAGGAACTCAGAGCAAATTAAGAGATCTTTGCAGTGTAGAACATTTGGTCTACTCTGGCCAATTCCAGATTCCAGATTCTCCATTTTAGAGTTCCACCAGTTCCACCTTTCCCTTTTTCCTGGGCTCCTTACCACATTTTTTCTCTAGGTCAGAATTATCAAGTACATCATTTCTCTTCAAACTTGTGCGTTTTTAAAAACTGCATGCTTTATCAGTAGCCACTTATTTTCTTGTCTTTGATCTATCTCCAGGCTGGATGATCGATGCTGACAGTCGGCCTAAATTCAAGGAGCTGGCTGCTGAATTTTCTAGAATGGCTCGAGACCCCCAGAGGTACCTGGTAATTCAGGTGAGCAACTCTGCAACGTAAAGTGGGAAGGAGGAAAGAATTCTACCTACCAAACCTGACTATTAAGAGGATTGCTTTTGAATCTCTTAATTTCAGAGCATTCTTGAAGTTAAAAAGCAAATGTAATGACTGACTGATAATGTAGACTGTTGACAAACCTAACTCTACCTGCTCCACATCATTAGGTATGGTGTGGGGGTAAATCCACCTGGTCACTAGCTTCACACTGAAGTAAGAGTTCCTGGCTGAAGGTTATCCAGGATTACAGGTTACCGCTTCCGTGCCTCCCAGCTGCTTCTGGGATGGTCTCTCCCTACAGTGTTTCATTGTAGTGTGTTGACATGCTAGCCTGCTCATGACATATTAATGCAAAGTATGAACACATGCTAATCTCCTACAGCTTAAATTTATTTGAAAAGTTAAACATTGGTCAAGAGGAACTGGGTATTTCCCAGTGCATTAAATGGTAAGTGCAGCTGTTTCAAGAGACTCTGGAAAAGTTCAGTTTGATTATATTACTTCATTAGACAGAACGTTTCCACATTCTGAATATCTCTTCCCTTCCTTCTCTCCCTTGTTACAACCATATGTAGTTAGATAGTTCATCTTTGGCTTCTTCTCCAGTGATCCTTGAGGCAATCAGGCTGTGTGCTCCTTGAACAGAAATCAGGGCAACTCCATGGCACTGGTATCTCTGCCATCTTCACTCCCCCTTCTTCCCAGAGGCTAGCAAGAATGATGAGCTTGCTGTTCAGCTTTTAAACCAGTCTGAGTGCTCTGTAGCACAGCCAGCATTCCCTGCCATATTCTACATGTGGTGTAGTAACTTTTGAGACATGAGAGGCCACTCTTTATCCATTCAGTTAAGCTTAGCATCATTTCTATGGGCTGTTAGGTGTTCAGGGCATGGACTGCCTTTTCTGATGTCTCATGGCATCAAGCATGGCAAAGTGAAGCTGTGATTTGCCTCTCTAGCTTGTAGGTATTGTTTCAGTTAAAAAATAAAAAAAAAAACAAAACACCACCACCAACAAAAACAACCACATCTTATCGTTGCTGTTGTTACGTGGTTTGATTTTTATTGCTTTCAGCTGTGTTGCATTCTGCAGAATTTTCATATGGATGAGAGGGAAATTTACCTGCCCAGGTTCCTGAAAATACAAATGAAAATAAAGCAAACATCAAAACACAGCAGTTACCACATTATTTTCCCCAACATGTGTGCCTAAATAGCAGAGGTATTTCACAAAATATATCAGATCTTGACAGAATTTGGGTCAGAAACTGTGCTTGTATGGGAAAAAGAGAGAAGAAAGAATAAAAGCTCAATCACAAGAATGCCAGAAAAAAGGCTTTGCTTGATTTATGCAGTTATTCCCTTTCTGTCATCATATTCTCACTAAAAAAGTCAAAACAAACGATGTGGATGTGATGTTTTAGACCAAGCAAAGAAGCATGTGCACTCCCTGCAGCCTGGCTGTCAGGGCAGGAGGAAGGCTGAAGTTCCCTGCTGTGAAATTAATCCATCTCCTCCCTGTTCCCCCCTCACCCCCTATCTACCTATTTAGGGAGACGATCGTATGAAGCTCCCCAGCCCAAATGACAGCAAGTTCTTCCAAAACCTTCTCGATGAGGAAGACCTGGAAGATATGATGGATGCTGAAGAGTATCTTGTTCCTCAAGCCTTCAACATCCCTCCTCCCATCTACACTTCCAGGACAAGAATTGATTCCAACAGGGTAAGAGCAAGCTCTGACAGAAATACTGGCTATTATAAAAGCACAGGTGAAGATATAAGTACTCTAATCAAACACAGGCAACAGTTGCCTTGGGAATTACAAGCTCCCATTGTAAGGAGACTGACTATAAAAATGTTGTCACTGGGTTCCCTGTTCATTGTACCCCAGTGAATTCTGAATTGATAGCTCAGCCTTGAGTGAACAAAGGCTCGACTTGAGCTGCCTTTCCTGAAAGCACAGCTGAGGCTTGTGAAGTCAAGCAGTGTTGTTTCTCAGTTGTGTCCCAGCCCAGTCAGGAAGTGTATAGCTCTCATTCTCCATCCCTGCAATCATTTCGTCAGGGTTGGCACTGATGTAACTGAGGGCAGCTGGAATATATAGATAATTCTGCTTTTGTGTCTTAAGCCAGATTTCAGACCCAGCCCCTTTCTCTGTTTATACATGATGCTTTCAGGGCCCTCCTTCACAAGCATGTGTTGTGGCTGAACGCATTGCACATTTTGGCATGTTGATTTTCGTAACATTCCTGTGAGGCAAGGGGAATGCTGTTGGTCTGCAGGAATAACTTGACACGTAGGGAGGATTCAGGTGGAATTCTTCTCGTGTAACTGGAACCATCTTAAATACAGAAATACATTCTAAGCTCTTCACTTGCACATCCAGTTGGTGATGACTGCTGCCTGCTTTGGACATTTACGGTGGGATAAGTCACTTTCTAGAAGTGTCTCTAACTACTGACTACTGACAGCTTCAGTACAGTGTCAGACCTTTTCTAAATGCCTCAGTGCCACGTGAGCCCTACTGCAGGCAAGACCTGAGTACACATTTATTAAATTACTCTCTGGGTTCCCTTTCTTGTAGCTCTGAGCTCGGCCCATTGCTGCATTTGGCTCTGTCCTCTTAATAGGTTGGATACTGCCCGTTCTCACAAAACTAAGAAATGGTGAAATGGCATTACTACTATAGGGCATTTGCACAAGCATCAGGTGTACTCAGTTGTTAGGGACTTTACTGGTGTGATTGGATTCTTCTCTCCATGCTGCTTTTAGTGGAAAGTCACATTCTGAAACACTGCAGTCTCTTTGAAATCATGGCATTTATTCCTCATGGTTTAGAATCCTTCTGGACGTTTCTCCATAGTGTAGATAGTTCCAAATTCACACCCTGGTCTGAATTGATTTATACTCTGTGTGAAGGCAAACAAAGGAGCTAAGACATTGAAACAGGTCAGTATTCATGCTCTGAATCTACACTGATGTTCCTCCACCTCTCCTGGATAAAGCATTGCTTTTCCGCAGCGAGGCAGACCAGAAGCTACCCTTAAATAACATCCAATTAATTCATAAGAAAATTGCTACTGTTCTTAAAGGCAAGGAGACTAAGAGAGGTCTTTGGAAGGGGCTTGTAGTCATACTGCTAAGATGGGTTCACGCAGTACTTCTCCTGTATCAGTGGATGGCTGAGAATGCTGGGATGGTGCATGTTTTAGCAGTAAGCAACTTCCCTTTTACTGCAACAAGAGTTTTTAAGGCTGATGCCAATCTGAAATAAGTCAGTTTTAGTCCCAATTGTCTCTGGAGAAGTTCCATTTCCTTTGCTGCCAATTCTAAGAAAGAAATGACATTAGTTACCTTCCAGAGCTGCTCACTTGCCTGCTTCTGTAAATCATTGTAGCTTTGTGTTACACAGCAGAGTACTTCCAGCACAAGGCAGCCAGTGTTCGCTGGGATATTCATGGCAGGCAAACCCAGAAGTTCATTATAATTGCATGAAAATTCAAGCTCCTTTCTCACAGCCTTTGCCCAACTTCCAGCCTACCTATTGCAATCTGCTTGTACACACGATCCCCCTGAAGTCAGCAGAGCCTCACAGAGAGAGCCATGCCTTCATTTTTGCCACACAGAGAGGCTCTATCACATTCTTGATGTGATGTCTCGCCTCCACAGCTCACAATTTCCCGTCTTGGTTTGAGACTGTGATCTTGTCCCAGTGAAGTCAGTGGGAGCTTTGCTTTGCAATTCAATTTAATGACAGTAGCAGCTCTGTATCCTCCTTTCAGTAACTCCTACCGCTGGGAATTTTTCTCTAGCATCATGTGACAATCTAACACTTAGAACTGGAATTACACTTTGCCACAAGTTTTCAGATTCTGAGCAGAGTTTTCTAATCTAACGTTACTGAGAGCAACTAAGGGACAGAAAGTTTACACTCAGCTCTGCGTTTTTGCACCGCTTCTATTCTTGTAGTATTTTTCTTTATTGGAGGAGCTTCTTTATAGAGTGATCGTTCAGGCAGAAATAAGAGATGGGCAAATAAGTTGGTGTTGAAAGCCCAGCTGATGTATAACAGCGCTTGCTGGAGTCACTGCAGAGTGACTGCTGTCCTGTAACAGGATTAACCTTAGTCATTTAGAGGCTTCTCCGGTGTCTCAGATTAGCTTAAGTCTTGGTTTTATTTGCTAACTGTTCTCCTAAATGCATTGCTAGTGCTGCTCTATAGGCAGTCCAGTGCATGAGGTTGTTGAAGGGGCTTGAGATTGCACCTAAAGTCCCATGGAACCTTTGCTCTCCAGTTCTTGGCATTCCGGTGAAGATCTGTGTTGATTTAAACCAAAAAAGACTTCTGTAAGGCAGTAGCGCACACACATATGTCTGTAGTTCAGTACCAGGAGATGTCAGCTACAGGAATCACACAGAGTTGAGAGGTGCAGTCAGATCTCTCTAGCTGCAATTGTCTGATTGTATCTTTCTTTGTGTTTCCTTTGGATAGTTCGTGATTTATGCTTGTTTGTTGTAATGGATGTTGATACTACAGAAACTCATTATGGTACCCTGCAGCCATAAATGCCAAATGAATTGATGCAGCATAGGTAGTTTGTGTTCACTGCGTCTGACAAATTAAATTTTATGGGAAGATTGCCAGGCAATTTGGTGAAGTAAAACACACAAGAAACTACATGATCCTCATGTCATTTCAGAGATGAGAAGCTTGAAAAACCCTGCATTTCCCATCTAAGTTGTTCCTTAGCGAAGGAGGAGTGGGTTATGTGATGGCAGAGTGTTGCATTCCTCTGACAGCTGTAGTAGAACGTTGTGGCAGCACAGCAGGCGACAGAAGTTGGCAGTGAGGCTGTGAGCCTCCTCACACTCAGGCTTCAAGGGCCTGAGAAAGGGCATTTGCTTTCTAGGAAAGGTGCTGAAGTTTGTCTAGGATGATCTCAGTCCTAAATCCTCACTGGATGAGGTGTGCATAAAGCAGCACCAGCCTTTTCACTTCCACATGAGGACTATTTGGATACGAATACAAATCAGAAAGCTTTACCCTTAGAAAGAAGGCTGGAAAGAAAGGAGGAAACCTGGCGGTAGGCTTCCAGCTCCACAGGACGTGTCGCATCCTTACTCCTGCAGGGGTGAGATTTACTGAAGGTGTGAGGCTCAGGCACAGCTTCAGCACTTCTGTCACATGCAGCCTGCTTCACAGCAGGATCTCCCTAGGTCCTGTCCTGCCAGGAACAGAAGCTTGCCCACCCTCTAAGCCCATAGCAGTGCCCCCTGTTACAAAGTCCTTCCTGGGACTGATGCAGTTTTGAAATAAAAATTAGCATCCTAAGCTAAATTGATTTCTTTGTGGCATCTGAAGTCCTCAGTTGCAATTTTGGCTCTTCGGCTTTTTCCAGCTTTTATTTTCCATAGTCTGGAGATATTCTAGAAATATGGAGTTTTAGAAGCTCTGTGCTTCTGAGAGATAAGCTGAATCCTCGGCAGTGTTTCTATGAGCACAGTACCCCAGCTAGGGCTCGAGTGTCCTACATTCACAGCCATTAGATGATTCATTCAGGTATTTGTAACAAGTACTGCCCTGTGTGCACAGAGATAATACTAATACAGAAAGCACTCTGTGTACCCCATGGTGCTTTTTGCTCTAAATCCTTGGCTAATTCCTACTGAAAACTGTCTATGCTGTTTATTACTCACCAATGCGGTCTCTGTAATTTTATCCCATACTCTGTGTATCACAGAATGCCTGCCAACCCAGCAATTAAATATCAAGCTAGCTTTTCAGGATAGGGCTTTAATTAATATGTCCAGGGAGACTGCTCTGCTTGGCTACAGCAGAGCCTGGTGTGCCAGACGCCAGCTGTTAGCTCCCCAGCAGTGCCTGCCGTGCCATCCCAGCCATCCTGGCACAGCGCTGGGGTTGTGGTGTCTGGCAGCTCAACATCTGTGTGTTCCTCTATGTGAAAACCCATTCCAGAGAGAAACCAGGTGAGAAGTTCCCTTTGTGATGAATTTGTTTCTATATTTGAAAAGCAGCTATTTTCAAATTACAGGATGGCAGAGGAGAAGACATTTCACTTCAGCGGGCATCTTCCCTTCCAAACCTTATAGTGGACGTAGGTACTATTCACCCAATGAGGTGGCTACAAGTATTAAATGACTGTAATTCGGCACCTAAGTAACAGGGCTGAATTTCTCGGGTACAGAGCTCCAGTGGTAGATCAGATCAGAGGGCTAAGAGGACCTCCTGTGCAGACTGAAATCCAGCACGCTTGGAGGATGGGGGACTGGAAGGGAAGGATCTGAGAGTGCAGGCAGACCTTGTGTGGGGGTACAGTCCTTGCTGGTATAGCTGGCAGTTGGTTGTAGCTGCCCTTTTCTGTGGCAAAGAAAGCAGGAGGAAAAGTCATGATTTGCAGGTGATTCCCCTTGTATCCAGAGCTTTGTTAGCAATCAGCAATTTCCTGGTGCTTGCATTTTTTTTTTTTCTGTAAGAAAAAGCTGTTCGTTGTCCCTTACCCAAGCTCTCAAATGAGCTCCTTCTCCAGGCACATCCTGGCCATGTGGGGCCAGCAATAGAACTACTTCATCCCAGAGTAAATAGATAATTTGTGTGAAGAGATATCAAAGCTAGATGGGGCATACAAGCACTTTGTCAAGCCTACTGGCATACAATCAAACAAGGGCTTCTGTCTCCTAATTTCTGTGCAGAAATGCAGCTCGAGGTGCAGTTTGTCTTCTCAAAAGATTGTCTTGATCGTATCGTTTGGGGTGGGAAATACATCACAGATTTTTTCTAATCACTGGGCACTTAGCAGTGACTCTTCAGCAGGGTTGGGATCCTGCTGCTGTCCACCACACAGTTTTTGTGCTAGATGAAGGAGCTGCCAGTTGTTACAAATCTCTTCTACCTACTGGGCTGGGTAGGGTAGCACCATTTGTACACATTTGTTGTTAAGGCAGAGCAGCCTTGGTGCCTGTCTCCTTTGAATTAGGTTTGTTGGTAGTGTTTGCCATCTCACTGCTTCTGCAGCATCTTCCCAAAAATAAGAACTACATCTTTCCTTAGACTTGGTGCTTCTCACTGTAGCCTTGGGTTGTCTTCTCCTGGTTTTCTTTCCCTTTCATTCAATTTCTTTAGTTCCTTAAAATCAAAAGGTCATGAAAACCTTTCTGACAATTTTAGCAGTCTGTCTTCTGCCTTTCTGCAAGGATCTCTTTTCCTTATGCAGGTGTCTCAATGAACTCTCCAGCACCTGAACCTATCATGGACTTGTAAATATATTTATTATTGTATTCAAAGGGTTTCAGAGCATTTCAGAAAGTTAGGTTGACAGTCTCTGCTTTAGCTCTCTTGCTTCTTGAAAAACTGCTTGGTCCATTAGGAATATTCAAACTCTACATGAATCCATCTCATGTTTCGTCAACCATTCCGTTACACCTACTTTTTTCTGCTGGGAAGTACTCTATGAAGGATGCCCATTTCTAGTCTGTGTTGGAAACAGAAAGAGCACCAGGCCATCTTTGTCCATGAAGAGCAGGACTAGGACTGGGGCAGCACCAGCCAGCCTCATTTTGTTGCTGAGGGTGAGTGAAGGAGGAGGAATAAACATGCAAAAATACAATACGCAGTAAAATACATTAGATAAAAAAATTTCAGTCTTAATAATTTACATGAAAAAGGAAATCTTTTCACAAAATGTGTATATTTAGAATATGGGTATTTAAATACCTTTTTTAAAGTGTGCTAAGTTTGCCAGGGGGGAAAAGAAGAAAATTCATATGAAGGTTTCAAAGAGAATAGATGATGCCCGGCTCTTCACAGAGAAACCTCTGAAAGTGTTTTATGGCAATTAGTCTCTTGCTTTGCAGCCAGGCCAGCTGAAATCAGTGCTGGTTATCAAGGACTCAGCCCTTTTCAGCCTGAATAGATTATCAGGACCAACTTCTTAAATCACCTCATGGTTTTCCAGGTCAAGTGCCTTAAAATGGGAATTTGTAAATGCGTCGGCTGTTTCCTGTCAAACCTGGACTCTTGGATACGGGATGGAGTCAGACTGAAAGTGCTGAGTGGCATTTGGGGTTGAATGTACCCTTTCTGCCCACATAGTACTCCCGGGAGGCCTACAGCAAGTGAACACTCCATGGAGTCAGTGCAAGAGACGGTAGCTGTCTGCTGCTTCGGACCATGATGAATGGCATGTAAATGTACTGAGCTCTGGTTAGAAACTGGTTTAAAAACAGGCAGCATCTGCTTAAGCCATGAATAGCTGCTGGCGGTGTTAACAGCCGAGAGAGCTCGCAGCTGATCCATTTTCTTCCCCACAAAGAGAAAAAGTCAATAGATATAAAGAGAATAAGTAATAAATATTTCTACAGTGCACTGATGAGGCATTCTTGGAAAAAAAAGCAAGCTAAACAACTCTGCATAATTCAACAGTTGGAAAAATGGACTAAAAGTCAGGAAATAATTATGAGTTGGGAGAAAATGTTCCTCCGTTTGAAACAGAAACTGTTTCAGAGGGGCACTGGGTGGGAGCACTGGGAGCAGGGGCTGTGGGAGGGCACGGGGCATCCTAAACATACCTTCAGTGGGGACAGAATGCCAGCACAGCCTAGAGTGCCTTTTGTTAGCCAGAGCTCAGGGCCTGCCTTGTGTGTTAAATGCTGTGGTCTGGAAGGAAGGAGGGGAGGAGAAATAATTGTGGAAGCTATAAAAAGGCTCTCCAGAAGATGCAGCGGGGAGAAGTGGGAGGAGGCACAGATGAAGTTTAGATTTAGAATGTTAAAAAATGATTATTTTATCCAAATCAGTTGGATGGTTATTTCTTTTAGAGTATTATTGCCACCAGAACCTCAGCCCTGCTCTAAATCAACTCAGCGTTTCATCAAGAAGCCTATTCTTCACTATAAGAGACCAAGAGTGCACAATTACGGGTTTCTTTCCCCTTTGCATAATAAAACTGGGAGATTATCATCAAGTTTCTATTCAGATTTTAGGGAGGCTTTTTTATTTTATTTTTAAAACCCATCTTTGTCTGTAAGAGCTCCCTGTTCGGGCCAGCATGCTGTAATGATAACTGCTGTAAAGGCTTCAGTGGAGATGTGCTCTATTTCATTCTCAATGAGGGCTGATGGCATTTTGAGAGGCTCAGAATATCCTTTGATTACCGTAGAAAACAGACTGGGGAAGATGGTGATGCAGAGCACGGCATGGGAGGGGGCTGCAGCTCAGAGTGCTGCTCATCAACTTTCTTTTGTGCTTTGCTTTTTTTTGGTCTGCAATGCCGCAATCACCAATCGTAGCCCTGTTGTGGGTTGAAGTCCCATGCCCCATCCATTGCCTGTTTGGGGACTTGGAGGTTTGCACAGAAGGGAGCTGCTGTGCTCTCACACACGGTGGGGAATCGGCCCCATGTTAGGAGGTGCTGTGTGCTGCAAAACACCTCTGGGCATATACAAAAAAGGAGTGACAGAGAGCTAGTCATGGGTGACAGGATGGATGTGGCAGTAAAAGAGATTGAGGGAGAAAGACAGACACATGCAAGCTGCCTCCTCCTGCTTCCCTGGCTGCTTGACGCTGGCAGTGCGTTCATACAGAATAACAAGGGACAGGAATTTTTGCATCTTTACTCTTGTGTCATGCTTATATCAAACCACGGATTGAGCCAGCTGTTTGCCAGTCTTCCTGAAGGTTGCACAGACAAAGGCTTCCCAGGTTTGAAGGACAGGAGGTTTCCAGGGAGGGTTTTCGTGGCAGCACACAGCCTTTATTCCCTGCCCGGGTGTGGGAGGAGGGGCTGTGGCAGAGCCCCTCTCCTGTGCTTTTGTGTCAGTCAGAAACCTGTGGTTTGTGGCACACCGTGCATCTCACAGCAGGCTGTTTTCATCAGTCATCTTGCAGTGTTTGACTCCCTTTACTTGGTGAGGTTTTAGACAGAAGAAGGATGGTATATGTCTGATATTTTCCAGCTATAGCACAGGAAACAGTCTGTGCAATATTTAGGTATCTCATTTCCTGTACCATTCTACCAAGAATGTTAGGTATGTCTCGTTTATGATTTATGCTATTGATTGCTCATAGCCTGTTTCATATCACTCCTGGAAGGCTGTACTGAAATTCGGGCATCCCGCTGTGCATGGACGGCTCTGCAAGAACCTCTAAGTCTGAAAACAGACAGATGTGGTCTGTGAGTCGTCTGCAGCAATGAGTTAAGGCAGCACTGAGCTGCACTGGGGTCACCAGTGAAACGTCTGTACTTAGAATGAACAAATTCAGGGATGTCTTAAACCTGCCATATGGCTGAGACATGCTCGGGCACATTGTATGGTACAGGCAGCTTCAGTGAGGACGTGTTCCAACTGTACTTGAAGGCAGTAACAGACTTACCCACATTTAGGAAGGAGGAACTTTTGCAGGTGAGGAAACTTTTGTACAAAACTATGCTTTCCCATTTCAGAAGAAGAAAATTACAAAACTGGCATAGTCTCGTGGCTACTCTCCAGATCAGGGCATGTGTGACAGATGCTGACAGCTGTCCATTCCTGTGGCAGTCAATAGGCCTGATTTTACATGTGCTCTGAGACTTGCTTGAAGACACCGAGGTTTAGTTTGAAGTTCCAGCACTCTCTGATGCTGCAGGGACCACCAGGATACCATCCATGCTACCTGAGGGCCAGCAGAGCCTTCTGGTGGGGTGAGCTGCCACTGTCCTGCAGGTAACAGCATTCCCCTTGTGCTCAGTGCTGCTCTGATACCAGGAAGCAAAGCTTTCTTCTTCAGAAAGGTTCCATGAGCTGAGGAAGCTGTGTGCGTCCTGGTGGAGCAACCAATGCATGTGACTCTTGAGGAGCAATGTGAGTGCTGTGCTGCATTTGTCAAAACAAACTGCACATTTCTTTTTCTGTACAGCTCAGCTCTGAATGGGGGCCAGGACCAGAAATCTTCAGTGCTCTGCAAAACCTTCTAGCCACTGCCTTACAAACAGCATTTCATTTCTTTGTAGCATTATACAGAGGGCAGCAGGACTGCTCCCAGGCAGAGGTGACTCCTCCAGCGCTGCTCTTTCCCAGCTGAACTTCCATTCAGATCAATTACAAATACCAGGCTGCTCTCCTGAAGTTAACTGGGGTTTGCTCAGGGCTGGTGGGACAGCTCGTGGGGTGTGCTCTGTCTGCAGCCCCCCTGGAGCAGTCCTGGCATGTTATTCACATCCACCCGCATACAGCAGCCATCCTCTTTCTTAGATAACTGCTGCGTTCTTGGTGCTCACAGCGAGATCTGCTTTGCCCACTGTGCTAGGAGGCTGCAGCTTGGTGGCCTGAGCCTGAGAATTTGATTTGGTTTTAAGTCAGGTGAATATGGTTTGACTTGGTTTCAAATCAGGTAAGGAGCAAAGAGAGTTATTTCTAAGTGCGCGCAAACCAGGACAGAAATGGCACGGAGCAGTGTCGCAGAGAGGCCTGAGGTGTGGAGCACAAGGTGCTCCTAGGCAGTAGGAGTGGGCAGTGGGAAGGACAGTGCTCTGTTCCTGCTCTCTGGCATGGTGCTTTCTGTATATGAGAACAGCTGGCAGGAAGAGAGCTGGACGTGGGGTGCCTCTGGTTTGATCCAGATATATATACATGCTTTACTACAGCCTTGCATTTAGTAAAGGACAGTTTTGCAATCGCATGAGCTTAGCAGACTGCTTAAGAACAATAACCAGCAATAATTATGTGGTGCTATCAGACACGTATGCACAACACAGTGGGTGCAGGGCAAGCAAGCTGTGCAGCTGTGAGGGTGCTGCTGGCAGGCTGTGCTCCCTTTGGGACCGTGTGGGCAGCAGGACCCAGCACCACTTCCATTTCATTGCAGTTTAATAGGCAGCCAGAAAATACTATGTCCCTGCTGTAAAGGAGGAGGTATTTGCTTTTGGGAGGCTTTAGAAGCGAGGAATTGGAAAATGAAATTAATGAATAGAAAGCAATAACACAAACCGATATTCACCAAAGTGTTATTTACCTCTCCTATATCAGGGCTCATTTTACAAATGCATTAGCTGTTACAAGAGCTGGTGTGTCACTGGTGGTTAATACCAGAGGGCCTATAAAAAGCCTTTAGGGCATATTTGCTTGTTTTTTATCTTTTCTCCCTGATGTCATGTTTGTGCTGGAAATTCAGTCTTGTAGTGTAAAGAATGAAATCTCAGGCATTTTGGTGACAAGCCTCCTTTTGGAGGCTGCTTAGCGTTAAAGCGTAGATGTTTGCTGTGCACACTGGAGCTAGGAGGGAAAGGAGTATCAGCTTTTTTCAACACAGTGTTTTTAAATGTAAATCGAACAGAGCCAAAAAAAAAAAAAAAAAAGAGGAATGGAGTAAATTGGATCATGCATACAAACAAAGCTATTTTTTTCATGCTGAGATCCAGATGTGTTTTCTGCTCACAGCACGATTCATGTACTGACCAATAACAATGAGCTGGGGCTTTCAGTGCTTCTCTTGGAAGCCCACAAAATGATGACATCACACTGCAATTAGCAGGCAATTTAAAGGCATTTAAACAATTATATCACATTTTCAGCCCCACTAATTGGCACCACAGCTGTTTTCTTTGCCTCCTTTTTTGGAACAGCAGCCACAGGGCATTAACTCATGGGGAAAAACAGTAAAGGATTAAAAAAGAGTGCAGACACCTGTGGTTCTGAGAAGAGCCAAGCTGTAAGGGTCTGTGCTAAGAGTGTTGCAAGACAGCTATGTTTAGTACAGAGCTAAGGGGGGAGGCATGATGAAATACCATTACTGTGATCTCAGTTGGCAGGTCACTAACCGGGGAGGGTCTTGTCAGCAAAAATAGCAATAAATGCATTAATGCTAGTCCGTTCTCTCCTGATGTCTTTGGACAGGACTATTCTTAGAGGGCACGTTAGTTTGTTGTTATACTTGCATAGTACGTATTTAAATGTCAGAGTCGCAGCCAAGAAAATCTAAAGATAGGACAGTGGGTTCAGCCTTCTATAGTGAGGGTGGAGCACAGCATGTCCATAGATAGATGTCATGGCCATCCTAGAACACTATTTTTTTCCCAGTTGTTAATCATCTAAATTTTTACTGGCAGAAGTGCATAGTCCTTCATATCAAAGTCAAACATGTTGACAGAATACTTGGTTTGCCAAGTTTGTCGAAGTCCTCACCACTCTCTGTGGACCACGTCTTACCAATTCATAGAATCATAGAATGGCCTGGGTTGAAAAGGACCACAATGCTCATCTAGTTCCAACCCCCTGCTATGTGCAGGG